>VZTD01006115.1:1357313-1382173 GCA_013397725.1 Rhagologus leucostigma | reverse complement strand
TTTTAAATAGGGATGTTTGAACCAGTTCAGAAACGAAGCTAATGTCAGATATAAATAAATCAATCACAACCAATGATTCATTTGAAACTCTACCCAGGTGCATTCTACTTAATTAAAACCAGTTCACGCATCCCTTAAATTGTTATTACTATTATAATTATAATAATAATTATTATTATTATTTTGGGTATTTTTTGGTTTTTGTAATTTTTTTGTTTGTTTATTTTGGGGTTGTTGTTTTGTTGTTTTTGTTTTGTTGGGTTTTTTTTTTGCAACTCTCCACACTAAACTGCGCAATACTGTGGGGGAGAAGCCATTACTAAACTATATGCTGCAGAACAATGTAGCAAGTAATTAATTCCCAGCAGCCTGCCGGGACATCTGCTAGCAATAATCACTATTGATTTAAAGCTTTATTTAGCCTTTATCTATATCCTAGTAGAGTATAAGGTCTTGCCACATTTTATTGACATTTTTATTAGTTGAGTTTGACTGAGAACTGTTGCTGTTGTTGGGGTTTTTTTGTTTCCCCTCCTCCCCCAATATTAAACTGTGAAATTTATAATGTGTTTAAACTATGGGTGAATCTTAGGCTTTAGTTTGCATGTTCAGCTAATTTGTCTCTATACGATTTTCGTTTGAATCTTTTTTTTTTCCTCTCTCAGGGCTTTTACAAAAAACAAAAAAACAAAAACAAAACAAAAAGAAAACAAAAAAAAAGATCTTCTAAAATTCTTTTGCCTGAGTTGCAATGGACTTAACATGGAGATAATTCAATCACTACATTAAGCACTTGACTGTGAAAGCGCAAAAAAAAATAAAGGAAAAAAAAGAAAAAAAGAGAGAACCTTGTTTGAGGCTGTTGTGAAATAACTTTAGGGGGCTATGTGACAGTCTGATTCCATTTTCAGAATGATTCATCTTCTCTCTCCTCTCTGTGTGTCTCTTTTCTCTCTCTTCTCTCTCCACGAAGGAAATTTAATCCTAGTGATTTCATCCCATGCAGGAAACAGTAATAAATGTGTAGAATTCATATTTTTCTAAAGGGAACTTAAACTGCTGCTACGAATTGTGTACAAGACTGGTTTATGCCACATGAACAGAGAATCACACATTGTTTTGGTACTTTTATTCCTCTTTTTTTTCAGTTGTACAGTACTTCCAAATTCAAAATAAAAAGTAAAACTTGTTCTGTATCAAACCATCTAAGCAATAAAATGTTATATTTAAAAATTATAGGTTATGAAATGGACGTGGCTCTTCTTGTGGGTTTGTGGTGACTTGTTCTCATACTTAGTTCTGCTGGAGGACGATGTGCAAGCCGGAGCTTATCTTTGCCAGTGGATCACTGTTTCTCTTCCTTCGGTTCATCGAGTTTGAGCTGGAGATGATTGCAGCACTCTGAAAACTCGTGTTCATTTTGACCACCATTTTCTGGTAGCCAGGCCCCTTTGAGACGCTGCTTTTCTCCTGGTGCAGGTCCTCAGCGCAGCAACCGAAGACGACAGAAAAGTGCTTATTTTCCTGCACAGGCAGGGTCAGGATTCTCTATCCTTTTTTAATTAATGGTAGCCCCATGGTCACATAGGTGAGCATCCTCCCAGCATGCAGTGTACCAGTCAGTTTTTTTAAAAAATTAAGTAGGTTTCTGCTACCATAGTTTTCTTCTTGCATAAATGTTTATGGCCGCAAACTCTTCAGGATGTATTCAAAAGCCACGTGCATGTGTCAAAAAAAGAGACAAATCCTTTGTTGTAGCTTGTCAGAGCTGCCTTAACTGCATTTTGTATGCCTTCCTATAAATAAAATGCATTTCACAGGACAGTGAGCCAAAGAATCATCTGAGTTGTGTATCCAGCTCTGGAGGCCAGGGAATTGCAGTGAAGCTGAAGCATCCACATCTTCCTAAGTCCTGCTGCGATGGTGCTTTCTGGCAGAGAAGTGAACCAGGTTCAGAATGAGAGACAGCCTCGGGGGGTGAACTGCTGCTGCTTTCCTCCCTCAAGCCTCCTGCACCTTCCCGATGGAGCTCAAAATTCCTTGCAGCACTCTCTCTGGTGAGGATCTTGGTCCCTCACCCCCAGAGAGGCACAGGTTAAAACAGAAGCTGTCAGCCAGGCAGCTCTACCCCAAACCAAGGATATCTGATGAAGTGGGGCTCTGAAGGCTCTCTGGGTGGGCTCATGGGGTGGAAACATCATTTCTGAGGGAGGAATCCTGCAGAAAATAGTTTTCCCTCTCCCACCCACTGACCTGAATCGCCTCTCCTCTCGTGAGACTGATGGGAAGCTCGCATCCAAGTGGCCTGGGGACCTGTCAGGAGGTGTAAAATCAAATGGGATGAGTTTATGTGGCTAGGAAGTGATGGTGACTAATTACTTAAAAACAGATGACTTAGAAAGCACTTAGTTCTTTGCCATGGAAGGGTGTAACTGCTCTGCCCAGCCCTTTTCTCCTACCTCAATTTGACAGTGACTATTGCCGAGTTAGGAATTTCCCTGCTCTTCCTGCCTTGGATGGGGTAACACCCTGCAGGCCAGCTGAACTTAACTCCTTGCTGGCATTTCCCTTTCCCTCTCTCTGCCTCCACTCCTCCCTGCACTAACACCCATGGCAGCGATAGCTAGAGCAGGCCAGAAACGTCAGGCTAACAGAGAGGTGGGGAGGTGGTGATGGTGTCTCTGTGTCTCCTCCAGCTTCCTGCTTCCTTGCCTCATTCCCTAAAGCTTTTTTTCCCACCTTGGCAAGGGTGAAGCTGAGCTTCATTCCTGACATGGACAGGCAGAGTGGCACAGCCCCTCTGTGAGGCACTGCCGTGGATCTCTCACAGCAGTGCTTCAGGTGTGGAGGCCACGTGGTCGCCCAGAGCATTAAGGTTTGGGGAAGACCCAAGTCCTCAGCCACCACAGAGATGCCTTGGCAGTGAGGAGCACCAGGAAAGTGGTTTTTTCCCCAAGTGTGGAGTACAAAGCTGTGGGGATGGGCAGGAGATAGCAGGATTGGGTGAAAACTGGCTGCCCCAAAGCAGAATGTGGAGCCTGGTTGGAGCATCTTCTGCATTTTTGCTGCTACTGAAATGCAAAGAAGTAAAGAGAAAGGAATAAAGGTATTTGGTTTACATTACACAGCTGTCTCAAAGTTGCCAGCATCTGTGGGATGGGAGGGCTGTACACCTGTACCGAGATCTTCAGAAAGTGAATGCAATGAGAAATGATTTGCTGTTGACACTTCAAAGTGTTTTGGTCTGTTCTGTTGAAAAAAGCCTTTCTCGAACAAAATGAGTCACAATTCAACTAGCAAAGGCAGCAAGGGGCAAAAGTTTACTTGAAACCTTTCCTTCTTCACAAGTCTTCAGTTTGGGGAATCATACATGGCCATTTTCTTTCAGCATTTCTGTAGTAATGATGGGATTGAAAATGTCACTTTTGGAAACCCTGAAGTTTAGGATTATCTGCAAAAGGGAGATTCAAGACCCCAGCACAGAATAACCAGCACTTTCTGTACGTCAAAGAGGCAGCATTTTTCATCACCCACTCTGACCATGCGAAAAAAGAAAAGGATGGACAAATGCATTTGATTGTTCAACTGGAACATCTCTTAACCGGTGGGCTGTGGAAAAAGGGCCACACCAGCACTTCCCAGAACCTGAGTACTGGAGTAGCCAACACCATGGAGGGAAGTGAGTAAAACCTGTACAACGCACCAGCATCTTCAGGTGTCGTAGGTCAGCTGAGCCCTCCAGCCGAGGAGCTGCGTTAAAGTACTTCCCCCTTTCATCCCCTTCCTTGGCAGTAATTACTGTGCAGGGGAGAGGCTGCACCCACACTGCAACAGCCAAAGGGGCAGGGAGGGAGATGCTGGGATTTGGGCTCCAATCTGTTTGGGAATCAGGGAATTAGATTCTTAAAACCTCCTTCATGTCAGGGAGGAGCTGAATGTTTCATGAAAAATGGTCTGAGGTTGGGAAGGGGGAAGAGCGTGTGTGAGAAAAGGTCTAACCTGCTAGTGGGATGGCATGATGTGCATACATATCTGCATCTTAGGTTGTTGTGTCTGAGCTGGGGACGTATTGGGTCACCCGGCTGTGTGTGCTCTGCAGGATGGAAGCACCATTTCACTAGTGATCCCTGGACTTTGAGTCATGGGTGTGCTCTGGAGTTCCTGGGTTTGGCCACCAGCCCCACACTGGAGCTGCCCTCCTTGCTCCAGGTCCTCACACGCACACTCAGGGAACAGGGAAACAAACATCCAGGAGCATACTGTTGTCCCTATCTGGAAACTGGTGACTGCTGATACCTGCAGATTTGTGGCGGATCAGAGAACTTCCATAGTCTTGGGCAATTGGTGCCATGCTGGATCACAGGGTTAGAAAAACTGGAAACAACCCTAAAATGACAGGAGGTTCAGCACAGCTGGGGTTCCTGAGCCAACTGCTCTGCCGAGGGTATGTATGGTCACAGTCTGTTCCTCTGGTTTTGAAGAAAGAACATTGACAGGAATAGGGGATTGTTCATGGAGCCCCATCATGCCAGAGCCTAAAGCGTCTCCTGCAGGTGCAGGGTCTTGCCCTCAGCAAGTTCACACCTCTTGGCCTTTCTCAACACAGCCCCCATGGCGTCCTTCCTTGTCCCCTCAGCTGAGGGTTGTATTTTTGCAATGTAGTTTCAGGGAATGCATTTTTAGGTGATTTAATCTCTTCTCGCCAGTCCTGAAAGGATGATTTATGCCAAGTAAGCCCAAGGTGTTTCTCCCACATGATGAGTTGGCGTCAGACGCAGATGGTGTCTGCCCTTGGCCCTATGACAAGTTAGGGACTTACTTGTCCAGTGGTGTGCATGTATTTCTTGGGAACTATTAGAGGACTGGGGGAGAAGGGAAAGGGCAGGGGAAGAATAGCACAGGAAGGAGTGCTCTGGGACAGAATTATTTCATGGTTTTAGGATTTGTCACCAGCTGCACCACCAGCTTCTGCAGCAAAAGGTGCAGAAGCTGCAAGAGCACCATCCCTGTGGGCTGCCAGGCCTCATCAGTGGCTTCACCTGGGCAGGGAGGCCTATTTAAAGCAAGGAGAGGGGTGAAGGTTGGCTTGTGGGCAAGGGGAAAAGTGTTTGTGAGCAACATCAAGGTCTGTATTGTAAAAAGATGTTTATGAGGCTATTTTTCCAGAAGTATTTTTTTTTAACGAAGGAGTCAATTAGTACCTGGGAGAAAAAGGGTGGCGAGACAGAGGGCAGTTGGCCTGCTCAAAGGCAGCAGTGAAGACACAGACTGCTGGCAGGGCACTGCACGGAAAGAGATGCCCAAAAGATACAGGAGCATCTACCTTGCTGTCGTTGTATGCAAGTGTCACCTCAGGTAAGTGACATGTAACCTGCGCACATGTGCCACTGTTAACAGGCTGCCTGACAGATGACAAGCTTGACTGAACTCTCTAGGGAGATGTAAACCTTCAGAGTATTGCCAGGTAAGGGGCTTTGATGCCTTCATTTCAAGATGTGTCTGAAATCACCCTGGAGAAGTGAAACTAAATGGAGTTGAGAAGCAGTTTTGAGGCTTTTCAAAAATTCTAATATTGCCTCCCACTTTCATTTCTCAAGACGCCCCTCAGAATAAAAAAAATCCTCACAAAAAGGAAGCAGAGTATTTCATATATTAAACAGTAGTAAGTGGGAAGACTTCTCTGGCTCACCCAACCTCACTGCGTAATGCAGTAGAAAATGTTGTAGCAATCCTCCATCTAGTAGGAACTGAAAATAGCTTTCTCCTTTGCTGTGCTTGTTTATTTCTCCTGTGCCAGATCTGTCTCTTGTTTGGCAGGGAAAACTGCCAGGAGTGTATGAGGAAACTCTTGTCGATGGGTGTTTGGAATACACTGTTGTGAAAGCACTTGAACTTCTCTAGAGCCTTTCAGCAGAGGGCTGTGAAGCAGTTTACGAACATCAGTTAATGGGAGGCTGTAAATAAGAGAAATCTGCCAGAGAAAAGGCTTTTCATCATGAAAGGCCTGATCTGTTTTCACAATCTCAGAGGCAGAGGTTAATGCGGTGAAGGCCAGTGCTGCTGTGGGCTGACTTTCCGTCAGTAATTTTTAGCCTGTAACCACACGTGGAGCACGGCCCTGCTGCTCGTAAAAATGTGCCAAGGTTGGGACAGAATGTCAGCCAGAGGGGTCGGTGGCTCCACGACAGGGCCTGACCCCAGCACTGGGGTACAAGGAACAGCAGAAACAAATGCTCCTGTGAACGTGTGCACATGGGACTATCGGCCCCTGCCCCCAGACATGGAGTCATATTTGGGTAACTAAAGCAATTGGTGTGTTAGCCTTTCCTCCCATCTCCTGTTATCTGATCCTGCAGAGAATGACAGCCTGGGTTTGTTGTTTTCAATGAGCAGCATCTGACTTCAAATGAATCTGCACCCAAAAGAAGTATTTGTACTTTATTTTGGGGTGATGGCAGTGCTACTTGTGAGATGCAGACTTGCTTTGACCAATATTCCTCCCAAGTGTTTGCAACTCAAGCTTTACCACATGGCCTGTGCTTGGGAAGGAGAAAGTGATGGGCAAAACCTGGCTCTAAACAGAGACTGTAACCTTCGTCATTGCTGTTTTCCTCTCCTTCTACCAAAGCACAGCCCTACCTGACGCACGGGGCTCCCGGGCAGCAGCTGGGGAGGAGGCAGCACGTGTCCTGCCATGTCCCACTGCATGCACTGCTGCTGAATGGGATCCAGCACTCCTAGATTTTGCACGCTTTGCCAGAAAAGTCCCTTTTTGCTGGCAGGCAGGACATTTAACACCATTTAATTTGCTGCCTTCAAGATGCCTGTATGACCAAAGCTTTACAGGCTCCAAAGTTACGTGCGTCAGGGCCACGATACTCCACAGCTGGAGAAAACCAAAGTATCAACCAGCCGACATACACACTGCAGTCCATGGACTCTGCACCACAACACGGGGAGTCTGATTTTTGATCTTGTGTCTACATCGCTCTCCATCAGTATCTTGGAGTGGAAACCACAGAGGCTGCCTAGCACAGCTACCCAAGACCCAGAACTCGCTAGGGCTGTAGGTGAGGGAAAGGGAAGGATCTGGAGAAGCAAGCAACCTGTGCACCCCATGGTAACACATTCTGGCACAGGATGCAGAGCCACATGCTGCCTTTTTTTTTGTTATTACTTTATGGTGAATGCACCTCTTCAACAGTTTTTAACTTTTTCTGAACCGTAAGAGTCTCTTTAGCAACTGCAAAACACCTGCTTAAAAATGAAGGTTCTTGATTTGAACAATAACTGAAAGTGATATCAGCTTCTCTGCCAGTTCCTTCAGGCAGTGTTTTACTCAACTGCAGCTGACAGATGTTTTGCAGTTTGTCAGCAGGTCCTCGGTGGCCTGTACTTATTCCCACTGCAGTGCATCAGTGACATCTGGCTCCATTCAATTCTATAAATTCAGCAAAATGGGAATGACGGGGTGATGGTCCTTGGGGATTGCCACTGAAAGGAAAGGAGTAACCACAAGGGGTGCTGCAACTCACTGAAGGAGCAGTAAATGACACCCAGTGAGATGCTTTGCACAGGAGCAGGTGTTCAGCCTCAGGAAGACCTTGAGGGAATGTCTCGCCCTGTATGAGCACGAAGAAAAACTCCTGAGTGACTGTTCTGGCTGCATGACTGTGACTGGTGCCTCGTACTTCACCCTTGGTGTACCTTTAGCTGGGGTGGTGGTAATGGAATGCTGGAGAGCTGCGACCTGCCAGGCTACTACAGGGTTGGAAAGGAGAGGGTCCCTGTGTAGTGTAGTTTTTAAAATACAAACTAAATCCTGTTTCATTTTTTTTCTTTCCTGTGCTGCCTAACAGCGAGATGCGCTTCCTGGTTTCCAGCTTGCTTTATAGCAGCAACAAGTTAGGATTAGTTGGGAAAAATGTCATGTCCAGCTGTGAGAAGTAATTCCGCTCTCTATGAATGAACCACTATTACAAACAACCAAGCCTTAAATACTGGCTCTAAGGAAAATATGACACACTTACAAATCAAATGTTTTAGGGTATTTGAACTTGCTTCTAAATATAACCTGTTATTTCAGTGGCAACGTTTGCCATACTGTGCTCAATAGTCAGCAGATGCTATTTAAATTCTAGCTTTTCCTTTCCAATGGAAACCTGCAATAGGGTATTTCAACTTCCCTCCTTGCTGTGTAGATTCCTGCTGAAGAAAACAGGGTGTTTGTTCATTATTTCTTTCACTCTTGAAAACTTCCGGGTGGAAAACTTGCCAGCTGAGACTGGGATCGAGCCCACTGTCATGGCATGGTCCTGTCTTGCTTCTGCAGTGCTGTGGATCCAGGCTGCGGCAAGGGAGTTCCTTCAGTGTTCTGAACAGTCTGGGCTCTTTGATTCAGCTTGCATGGAAAAGCTGAATGGGAACCTGTCTGTGTCTGAATGTGGTCAAGGGGCACATGGGGTTAATTTAACTTCTAAGGAAAACTGGCTGTGGGACCAAACACCAGGTGGCAGACTACCTTCGGCTGACCCTGCAGCGGGCCACGACCCTGAATTTTTTGGGAAGCAAATACCAGACACCAGCATTCACAGCTTTCCTGAGTTCGAGCTTCACATCTGTCAGTTATTTTCTGGACAGCACAGAAAAGTGCAGTGATCAGACTTACTTTAGTGGCCAAGATATAGCACAGAATGATTTAGAAAGGCCAGACACAGGTGCTCTGGCCCCTCCCTTCAGATGCTGCTCTTTGAGAAGGGGCTAAAGCTCTCTTTGTGCTTGTCTGTCATGAGAAGCAGCTGTCACAGGCTTGGGAGATCCCTCAGCTGGCAGATCTGGGAATTGCTGGCTGTAATAATTTCCATCTAGTGAACCTAGGGGTGTAAATGCTCTAATCACATGTGCTCCACCGCTGCAGCCTCATCCCCATGGAAAACACTCGGTGCAGCTCCACCCAGGCCCTGCAGGGCAGGACTGAACCTTCTTTACTAGAACATAAGACTGTGGGGTCCTCTTGAAAATCTTGTGAGACCAAGTGCATCAACTCCAAGCGTTCCCTTCGCTGTGTGAAAGAGACAGCTCTCAAGTGACGGATTCATTACGTGAATTCAAGTGGCACAGGGAAAACTCAGTTAAGGCAGGATAAGTTGTGATTTCCACGTAGGCTGAACAGAGGGAGAGTGATGAGGAAAGGCAGGTTAAATTTCAGCTTTTCCTCACCAGCTGAAGGACTGGAATGTTGTAATGCTGAAATTTTACTGCATCTTAGTTAATATAAGTTTATAGCCAAGACTAGTTATACGAGGGAACAGAAAAGACAGCCAGATAGATTTTTAAGACCTCATCTTGATCTTGGTATCTGTTCTAAGCCAGCTATTGCAATCTAACTAACTTGATCTTTTCAGGGGAAGATGAGACAGGCTTCAAATTTTGGAGTTATTTTTATGTGTTCTGGGACCTAAAAATACACCAACACATCTGCATTTATTTTTTCCCTTTTTCTACCCACAGATACAGCTCACAAATACAGGAGTCCCAGCATCCTTTCTTTTTAAGCCTTTTCTGTTCTGTTTCTTGTTGGCTTTTTCTCCCCCCAACAAGTCTTACCTCCTGCTGTTTGGATGCAGAACACCTGCTGGAACTGCTGTTTTCAGAGTTACTGCATGGAATGTGTTTGCTTGGTCACACAACAGCATGCACGTAAAAGCTGCAAGGATTTGGCCTTGTTATCACCTTGTGCTTCAGCAACCTTTAAGCATCTTAACAGATCCTTTTTACACTGCCTAGGGTCTAACGAGGTTATTCTTTCTAGAAATGTAGCGCACTGTGGCTCACTTTTAACTCATCAGGATTCAAGAATTTACTGAACATTTTCCCAGGGCCCTCCCTTCTTCTTATAAAGAACTCTAATCTTAATTATTAGTCCACTGTCCAAAACATCAGAGTACTTGATCAATATTATTTCCATTCCAACTACATATGTAGAAAGGCAGATTTTTAAGAATGGCATGTTTTCACACTTCGCATATTTGCTTCTATGAGTTGCTCATCAAGGAAAAGGCCTTTTTTTTGGTGCCATACTCATGCTTTATTTAAAAAAAAAAAAGCTACACAATGCTAAGAAAAAAAATCAAGTATACTTTACAAAAAACCTGCAGCTGTTTTCAAGAGATCTGATCTCACTTATAAATGCAAGTCAGCAGGTAAGAAATTAAATGATAATTTAACGCTTCAGTTGCAGTACATCATCTGAACTTAATCATCCGAAACAATCAGTCATTCTTAAATTGACTGTTGATTGTAGCTACACAAACAATCATCTGTATCAACTGATTAGAAAAAGTCCCTGGGAAAATTTAGAGATAAATGGAAAAATGTCAGGAGAATGTTACTTAGCCCCATCTATACACTTTTGCAGAAACAAAGAGATCTTTCTGGCTTTGCGCTCCTCTGTATGTTAACTGCAACTCCTCTGTGTATTTTAGAAATGTCAAAGTGTAAAGCTGCTAAATTCTGGTCAGTGAGGGGATTAAATCAGTATAGTATGGATCTATGTGTACAGCTGCCAACCATTTACACTAGTGCTGTGTCTTACTATCTCCGTGGAAGTGTATTGTGCAAGTCTCAACTTCAAAACACTCTTGAAACAGCCCTTATGTCACTCCTATGAGGTAGGTACTGTCCTTCCTTTGGAGAAGAAAAGAGAACAGACTCTCTACTGCTCAGTACATCAAGGACACTGAAAAACAGGACAACCAGCCTACTTTAGTATTTGACTTCCCTGGATTCAGAGCTTTCCACCTGCAACATTTCGTTTAGCACCATGCATTGCAGGAATAACCAGTAAATGATACTTTTGATTACACCTGTTCCAAGCTAAGATGTTCAGCATAAATGTTTTAGAACACGCAGAAGCACTGCCATCTCTGGTCTGTTCCATCCAGCTCCACAGCCTACAACTTAATAATTTTGTACATGGAGGATAAACTTCAATCCTTTGGTCTGACAGCAGCCACTCTTCTTTCTCTGATTAAAGGACACTGGGGAAAAAAACGAACCACTGCCAGAGAGCGGACAGCATACAGAGGGCTACAGGTATCACAGGCAGTTCAAGGGTAGCCTAAATTAATGCTTTGCTGCCTCTGTAGATGTGAACTCTAAAGCTGTTTTTCCTACCTCAAGTGTAGAATTGTTAGGTTTTCTCAATTTTTTGAGTAAGTTAAGGAGCAGTGAGAAAGGAATTCACAGAGGTCCTTCACTCTAAGCCCATAGTTAATTTGCTCTCTAAAACCATTTTAACATCTCTTACTAATAAAGAAGAAACCCTAGCCCACATCTTTCACAGTTCTCACTCTTCTCAGAACCTCCCAGGCGCAGTTGGGTGGCCGTGTAGTAAGCTGGCTGAGAACTGGTAGGAATGCTGGATTATATAAATGCTTGTGCTGCCACATGGAAAGGGGTGGCATAGGCAGGAAGAATTGCTGCTGTCTCATCTTTAAGTAGCAAAACTATAACCTACTCAGCTGATAATAACAATATCCAGTAACATACCTGTGACACTAAGCTATGCCTGTTTAAAAACTGAGTAGAAAATCCAAGTACCAAAATAAAAGTTTCTAACCAACAGGATAAAGCAACAACTATATTCCCCCAATTTAAGAAAACTGACTGGCTTACTCACTAGAAATAATATCAGCGATGCCAAAGCTCACTTACCACTGCACACTGGAATGTTACTGCTAAATTTCAACTACAGCAAATTAATGAGAAACAAGTAATTAAAAAACTTTATGACATTCATCATGAGCAGTAGTGGTCTACTGGCCCCTGTTCTTATGAACTGCTTCTGGCTAAGAAAGTCACTACGAAGCACCTACAGTGAATGCCAAGTTGTATCATCAGAAAGACAGCCTTGGGTACAACTGGACTTTCCCACTGCTGGTTGCAATGCAAGCTGCCTCCTCTCTTCTTTCATGCTTAGAACTTAAGCATTTGGAAGTCAACCTCTGAGTGCAAAGAAGAGAGCTCAGCCTTCAAATGCTTACTTCTTATTTGTACGAATAAAACTAGGATATTACAAACTAATATCCTCTGTTGTGATCCTTTGCCTTTTTTCCTGGCATACCACTGTATCATCACCACCCCCTCAAAGAGTACCTTTAAAACTCGGGAAGAATTAAGAGTATACAGTTCAAGATGACCTATTAGAAGAAGGCGAAAAAAACCCCTCTTGATGCCAGGTTAGAGACATAATCCAAGCAAGGGAACGTCCAAGTTCAGTGCACCAGGTGCTGCAATCGCTATGGGGCTTCAGCATAGGAAGCATTTAATCCATAAACACTCTGCTGAATCAATGCAAGCCGGAATACAAGTCTGCAAATCTACCACAGAACCAGTCAGACTGTACCACTACAGGCAAATAAAGCTTTCCACACAATTTGAGTGGAGATACCCCTTGTGAGGGCAGCATTCAACTGTTCGCTAAATGATCTGAATGACAATCAAGCAACCTTAACTGTGAAAAATATTCTGCCTGGGCTAGCTGTATTTTCAGGAAGTTGAACAAAGCATCTCTTCCATAGCAGTTAAGAGTCAAGAACATCTTCACAGTTCATTCTGGCAAAGCGTGTAACAAAATAGTGCCAGCACAGGCACTTTCAGAGCCTAGATGCTTCAAACACACCGTGGCAGGATCTGGAAGGATCGCTCAGCATTCATTGACTCAGAAGCTCAGTCCCTGCAGAGCAAGTGTAGAACTGAAAGGGCATTTTCACAGGTGGGGATCAGGAAAGGGAGGAAAAGAAGACAACAGAGGCCTCAAATCTATGCCCCTTCCTGAACTCAACAAGCTTTCAGATAACATTCAGACATAGGAAGAGAGGCAGTTCAGATGCAAACAATTCAAGCCTTGTCCAAGCAAACTGATGTTCTGCATATTGGCTCGTTTCCCTGTCAGTTAAATCCTGAACACAGTGGATGTGGATCAATACCTCAGTACCTGGTAATCCATAAGCCACAAAAGGAAATCGTGTTTTGATTTTGCATACAGCTTTTCTGCTTGAGTACTGAACCAACGTGTAGCTAGTGATGAATATGCATCAGTATTACCACTTAAGAAAGACAAAGTGAAAAAAACCTCAGACCAATGTACTGACCAGTGTAAAGATGCCTCATATTTAAAAACTGTAAAGGGTGAATTAAATAGTTTGCCAATAAAAAGAATTATTTGAAGCCAACAGCTTTTCAAATTCAGTTTCAAGTGTGTACAGCAAATCCTTGTACAGCTTTAAAAAAAAAATAAATTGACATTTTGATACATTTGACATTCTAGTTCTTAGGAGAGAGAACCAAGAACTCACTGAAAAGTTGTTCTGGCTTATTCAACAGTTTCTTGAGTAAACATTGCAGAACTATCACTATAATCTGAATACCTAAGATGCTGGCACGACTCAATAACTAACCATTTAACAAACTGGGTATAAAAACGAAATTTATGTCGTAATACCAATTCAGCACACAAATTCCATGCTTCACAAGTTCTGCTGCTGTGCAAGAGTCTTCCTAACATCTATGCAGCTAAATTCAGATTTTCAGGTCACTGCATGCCCAGATCAAAACAGCAGCAAAATATCTACCACTACAAGCAGCTATACCCAATTGTGCCTTTAGAATGAAAACTATGCAGAAGTTGAGATGATCAGTGCCTGGCCACTGAGCCAGGACCACACACACGAACTTCAGTGTGTGCACCATGTAAAGAGTTAACGTTGCTTACTGAATAAGAACAATGCATTCAGGTTCTGACATAGATATGATACAATCAAGACAGATTAAAATCACCAGACATTCAGATTAGGGAGAGGAGAAAAATCCTTCAAATGACAATGTACAGATGACAAGCCAGCATTACAAAGAACTCTAAAGGCACATTTCAGGTAACATGTTTCTGTTAAGACCAAACGCTTACACACGCAGGCACAAATCTTAAAGGCTGCCTCCCTCCGACCCCCAACAATTAAAAAAAAAATTAAAAGAGAAGTGCATTTTCAGTAATATTAACACCATTCAGTTAATCTGTCCAGTCCAAATGTTTAGCAGTATTTTCCTTATGGTGATATGGGTTCTCTGCACTACTCCAATCCAAAAAAAACCAAACAGGCAGAATTAGTAAAGGTTCAACTGCTGCACTAGTAAATATTACTCATCAGAGCCCACTGGTCTCTTCTGTGCCCTCTTGTAGGGCAACCTCCTCGGTGAAGCTTTATCTAGATTTAAAAAAAAAGAAAAAGAAAAGAAAGAGATAGTTGCATCAATTGCAATTGTTACATGAGCATGTATTTTCCTCCTCCCAAACATAGGACAAGCTGCCCTTCTAGTGCAATGCATCACCACAGAGAAGCCAGTACAAACAACTTGTTAAGGCTTTTTAACTATTAGCACCCTAAATAGAAGGAAACAAAAAATATGTTTCCATTCTGTAACATGCAACACCAGGGTGAGGTTTGTTCTGTTTGCCAGTTACTAAAATAAAAAAAAGACCCAAACCCAAAACCCTGTGCCATCCTATGTGAAACTGCAGGCTCTGCTGTTTACAAAATTTTCATGTTCAGTAGTTACACTTCTAGAATGTTAAATTACTTATTTTGGTGACTACTGCCTTGAGTTTACCTGCCTGAAGAATATAAGATTGACTCTTCTTTAGACAGAATTGTCTTATATGTGATATTTCCACACTCATACAACTAACAGCAGAAAAAAAGCGTCTCTGTTGTGAAAAACCGCACTTTTCCAGAAAGCAGCCACATTTGACTGGATGATCTTTAAGGCCCCTTCCAATCCAAACCATTCCATGGTTCTATGATTATTGCAGAGAAGCTTGAATACTTTGCATGAAGAGCTAAAGTGATTGCTAAGTGCATCTGGTGACTAACTTTACTTAAACAGAACAATCTCCAATAACCTCCCTGTTGAGAGTATGTGCAAACACAAGGAGCAGCCACCATGCCCTTACAGTATGTACAGAATCAGCACAGTATGAAGTGTCAACAACAAAAAAGTCAAGAACATCTGAGATCTTGAAGGTCATGTATTTTAAAGAATTCTAGTGTAGAGTTCTAACTGAAACTAACCTGGAGCTGAGAAAACCACAATTAAGAACAACTTAACCATTCGGTTTTCCTAAACTTCAAGTATTAAAATATGAACATCTATTTGGCTTAAGAAGGGGATGGTGGCCAGGCCCAAACATTACCAGGATTTGAACCCTTTTAAAGACAGCTTGCTCTTTAGAGAAAAATAACATTTAGACCTTCAGTTTTTCTTGCTAGATTGAGGCTTTTCAAATTTCTGTCTGGATTTTATGCTATTCTTGTGTTTCACAGAAAGAAGTGTACAAGAAAGCTTTTATCTTCTCAAGTAAAGCACTAATCTTTATACTTCTGTTGTGTAAGGACACTTAAAAAGGGCAAAGGAATTTAAAAAAAAAGCAAAGTCATCAACTCCTAGCACAACTTCATATTAAAGCTAAGCTACCCCTTCTACACCAAACAAAGCTCAGAATTCACTTATTTGATCAATACAGCAGTCTTTGCCAAGTAAAGGTAGTTCCTGCAAAGGGTTTTCAAAGCATTTCTCTTTGCATCTCGTGTAGGATGCACTTTTTATTGAGGCTTTCTCACCTCATACCAGACACTGCTACTGATGATAGGAGCTTATCAGCCTGATACTCCACCAAGGTAAGTGGGAAAGGCAAGATAAACATCTGCCTTTCAGAAAAAGAATTCTGGGAACCGTGAGAGAAGACAACAATACTTCAGCAATATTCTAGTGAAACTATGTTTCTACAGTATAACCAGAAATATATCCACAAAATACATGAAAACATAAATTTAGAAGTATATAAAATGTGTGCCATTGCATGCATCTGTCCTGCAATCTTTTACTGCTCATGCTACATCACCAGTCACAGCACGCAGGAAGCTGTACTTCTATCCATGCCTAATTATTACATGGACAACACATTAAGCACTTTTCACTCTTCAGTTCACAAGAGTCTGCCTCACCTCTTCTACTCTGCACTGAAGCCACGGGAAAGCAAAAGAGAAGAAAGAATAAGAGAAGTTAGAAATATCCAGTCTAAGGAAATCAGATATTGGGTTTACCGTTGGCATTTCAGGTACCAAGTAGAACTTTCAGATTCATGAAGGACATTAATAACAAGTATTAACGTGGCTTTAGTTAAAACATGCTTCTAATGCTTATTTAAGACTTTGGCCTATAGGTAAACTTCCAAAGAACTTACAGAAACTTTGAGATGACAGCTATTTTCTCATATTTAAACCTCCTTTGTGATCCAGGTTTTGGGTAGAGATTTTATACTGCTGTAAAATATTCTACAGAACAAATTGTAAAAGTCACCAATAGTCATTATTTTATCAACCAATGAACTTTGTTCTACAAGGAATAGGCTGCTAAAGTAATAATCTAATGCTTAAGCACAGTGCTTGAGCCAATTTGCTATTCCCTAGAGGATATATGCTGTTCTAAGAAATTGGTATCAGCTACTTACTCAGTTACAACTAATTGATCAAGTAAGTTTGTTATGGTCTAGTTTGTGAAAGGCAGACTACTTACTTATTTGATTTAAAGTTTCTTGGGGAATCCAGCTCATATCAACATCGTTCTGATTTGATGTTCCCATCTCTACTTTCTGTACCGGTCTTTTCCTCTGAAAATTCAAGAAAGAAGAAAGATTTTTCTTTTAAATAAGACTTGGATAGCACAAGTATTAGAAATTACTAAAAATGCTACATTTAGTGAATTACAATTGTTTCACTAAGGCACAAACTTAAGGCTAGTCGGTGTACAAAGATGTCTTTCCTATCACCAATTTATTCCCCTAAGCTTTACGTTACCACTTCTAACACCTCACAACACTTACCCCACATAAAGGCACCAAGATTTCATGCACACTTGGGCAAGTTCATTATACCTTTTGCTGATGATTAATCAAACTTTGTGATGACCAGTTTCATTTTGCTTTCTCAGATTAGCACAATGGTCTCATATGTGACCTGACCTTGCAAAATAATCAACATTATGGCAAAGCTCTGCTAGGAACTAAATAAAGGACTGACAGCTGTTTTCCCCCTGGATTAAACTAATAGGCAGAAATAGAGAGCATAGGGAAAATCTACACAGTAAGTACTGAATCAGTAGACACACATCCAGTGATTACAAAGTACTTCAATTCAAGCACTTCAGTGTGGAGCCAAAGAGCAGCCCCAAAGGGCATGAGCTCAGCAATCACAGTAGCTTCCATTACGAACATTTTTAAAGAACTCTCTAGTCTCCCCAGTAACCTCCAAGGTTCTAAAATTAAATCTTCTACCTGTACCATCATATGCCAGAAGCAGTCACTTAATTGCTTTCTTTTCACATCAGAAAGGTTTTGTATTAACAAGTACACAGAAAAAACACACGACTCACCTTCCTGGACTCTAGTAACTGATGTAGGCCAACAATGACCAGCAGACCAAGTCCAGCAAGGAACATGTACATGAAGATCCTTTAAAAAACAGTTTAAGAAACCATTAAGTAAAAATGTCAAGTTTTGAAGACAGTTTATGAAGAGGCATAGAAATTAAGCCTACCTTTGGCCACATGTCCACTTAATCTTTCCCAAGAACTTTTGTAGGAGGCAAGCGGGGAAAATACTCAAGGAATTTGAAACTAAAGTGCTAACAACTCTTATGTAATTATTCTGACTTGGATTTCAGAAACTGTAACTGTAAGTTTAATTCTGAACAGCAGAACATTTGAAAAATGTTGTATATATTAGCATAATGTTATAATAAATAAATAAATACTGAAATTTAGTAACTTCAAGAATTCTTTTGCACTATCATGAAGTTTCAAGATACTGGGTTACAGGCAATATTTATGGTTGTGACAGCTTTAATCACTTATAAAACCCTTAAAAATCTCTCATATACTTTTAGCATGCTATTGCAAAGCAAGTACTGCTAGGACACTATTAATTTGCAACAGAGCTTTGAAAGACCTTGCTTATCTTGCTCTGTGTTCCACACTTAGAATTCTGTCTATGAAATCAATTTTTTTAATCTGTGCATTCTGGTTTGTTTTGAAGAATTTTATCTGAAGTATGTGTTGATACTTAGCAAGAGGTAAACCTAAGTTATAGCTAAAATTTATTTGGGTATTAAGGAATTTACAGGTAAAGAACTTATTCCAAGCTGAACATCTGAACTCTCATTTATGGTTAAGGAATTTATGGAGATAAACTAAAGAAGATACTTAATCGAAATTCCTGTTAAAGGGGTAATTCTCTCATTCCTGTTAAAGGGGTAATTATCTTATGTTCACAGGACATTCACACAAACTGATTCTAGTATCTGAATTGTTTTGAGAGCTCCTTTTTCAGTGCATCACACATTTTCACGTGACCAACTGTTCTTTCATTTATACTATTCTATTTGAGAAATACAAATTAATGCAACAGCTATTTCTTTTGGCTGACGTTTTTTAAAAGGAAGCTTGCTCAACAGGCAATTTCTACCTGTGGCAGGACAATTCAGATATTCTGCATTCTCTACGAGTATTTCTGAAGAGTAACTTTTTAAACTCATAGGTTCACTTTAAATTCCATCCAAGTTTTACAATATTTAAAAGCATTTTAGCATGGCATATGTTTGCAAGATATTTGGTGTGCCAGATCTACTTAGGTCTCTGAAAAAAAATCACTCCTCATAGATACCTACTGCAGACAGCGGTTAGTACAACAAAGAAAGACTGAGTTCCTCTGTCTGGTACTCCAAATACATCTTTCAGTTTATGTAACCTTAGATTACAGTGCAGTGTTCCAGAAGAAAGCTATTCCAGTCCTGACAGCAGGACCCACAGCCTGACGCTATGGACTCTCTGCATCCTTTAACTCTTAGGAAAAAGCACAGTAGCGTAACAAAGGTTTAACAGCTTTGAATTGCTATGTAGCTGTATAACATCGGGTCCTATTCCAGGCTTAAGCCCTCTGAGCTAAAGCACATCTGTAAACGTCTCACTGACACAGTATCAATCCTGAAGATCCCCACTAATTATAGAGACCTTAATTTTGGGAAAAGATCGTATTTTCCATCTGTAAAGTGCTACTACACCATCAACAAAACACAGCAGACCCAACATTCAATAAAATGACAATACAAGAGCTATTTTCATTGGCACCACCAATAACCTGTTCTACCAGTGCACCAACTAAACCTGGATCTCCAGTCTCCTTACGTTTCTCCATCCAGCCCATCTTCTTTTTCAATAATTGTAACCGTTTGATTGAAGACAGCATCTTGAAACACGTTGCCCTAGAACAAAGTTTGCACATAACATTTTCAATTAATTTCTTCAACACATACACAAACGTGTACCTTCTTCCATGTTCTTGGAGAAATTCTAGAAAGCAGCAATTCCTGCACGTGACTTTTTCAAGTTTGTAAGTTGTGCGAGTTTAACTCGACACATAAAAGCACGAACGTTTTGCTGCAAGTACAAAGAACAGCATTGATATTATCAAGATGGTCACATCTAGGCTTCAGTATGTTACTTCCCATAACAAGAGGTATTACATACAAAGGGCTCTTATTAGGGCTACCAAAACACAAAGGCATAGAAGTCTGTTAATCTTCGGAGAGAAAAGAATAAAATTGATCCCCATATATGCTTTTGGATAGTCCTTCCCCAGACTGCAACTACTGGCCATTTATTCGCCTTAAGTGAAGTTTGCAGGTGGCATTCATGTTGATTGCAGGGTTTGTTAGCAAAGTCCAATCTAAAAAGCACAACGAAATTTAAGTCATCCTAAAGAAAACTGATGTTTTGGTTGGCTGGGTGGGTTTTTTAGAAATGTATCCCACTGCAATACAGTTCTAAGGCACTCCAGCTTCCACTGCTGATATAACTTTAAGTGCATGTAGGCAGGCACTTGCTGTGCTTATGTACCTACTGATTTGCTTAAATATTACAGAGGCATTCACTTTCTGGAGAGGTACTTGACTACTCAGTTCCTTCCTGACACCTCCACATCAGCTAGAAAGATTCAAATGAATTAGAGCATCAGGCTTACATTTACATCTCTGTAGTTGAGATTGATAACCAGACCGAAAGGACGACCACCCATGGGCTCAGCAGGGATGAAGGAGTACTCAAACGTGGCTTGTCTCTGTGGTGGAACTACCGTGTTCAGAGAGAGAGCTGTGAAGTTCTGGATGTAAAACTGGTAGTCTTGAGGGTACCGGAAAGAAGCATCAAGAGACTCGACAATGAAATCCTCTGTACCCTTATTGGTGAAGCCCACCAGAAATTTTACAATGTTGTTCGCTGGAAAGTCTGAAACACAAAAACCCCAAAAATATTCAACCATTAGAAACATCATGCACCACACACAGCCAATTCTAAACAGAGAGCATCTAGAACAGACTGTAGTTTTAGAGCTTCACTATTTTAGGCACACATTGATGTAGTCTAAGCAACAATAAAGAGGACGGTAGATTAGCAGAGGACTCTTACCTTCGCCTTTCACAAATAAGATGGTTGTATCAGCACTAGGTGAGGCTTTAGGTTCTCCTGACAAGTCTTCTTCCTCTTTTTCTTCTGTCTAAGACAAGAGACTTTTTTGAAAAATCCTATAACAAACAGTGAAGCAAAAACCGTGCTTGGTTCATGAGAATCCCATGTGTCAAAGCATGCAACAGTGGCAAGTATTTGTATCAAATCCTGCTCCTGCAGGATTAGCACGTAGTCTATTCTCCCTCTAGATTTGATGAGCATCCTTTTCAGCATTTATCTTTCTACTTGTTATATTTGACACAGTGACTAATCTGAACTACATTTAGCTCTATTGAAGGGTTTATAATCAAAAAGCATCAGTAAGGCTTCTGTTTGGGGGTGGAAGGAAAAGAATAGAATCTAAATGTTAAGTGTTCACATCTAAGGTATTTCTAGTTAGAAAACAAGCATTTCCAAAATAAAGACAGCAATAAGACAAATCAGTTACTTTCACTACAGGGAGTGTTTATGGCAGCCTTCTATTCAGTTTTAACTAGTTAAGTGTATGTATGCCTGGAAATTGTTAGGATGTTGGAACTACGTAAGTCCATGGACTCACTTGTTCAAGTTCACCTTGAACTTGATGTGATGATTCACTTTTTAATTTGGCAAATGCAAGCATTAAGGGCTTATTTTCCATTTGGGGATCATGGGATCATCACCACCCCCACCAAAGAAAAACATGGCTGGCCCAGTATTGAACAATCTCGGCTAACTGCTTACAAGTCCATTGGATCATTTGATTTCAGTGCTTAAACAACCTCCTGAAGCAGTGGAAGTCCTACTGGATCAGTCATACACGTACCATGACCTGCGGAACCAGAGCTGAGCATGTAGCATCATGATTCCAAGGTGCTATGAAAAACTATCTTTTATTTCAGTGACAAATAAAAGAAACTGCCTACAAATCATCATGTTTTGTACCCGACACACAGACTATTTACTAAAGCATATTACATCCAAAAGGTTATTTAATAATCTTCTGTCAGTACTGACACAGTACACCTTCTACCACTTAGCAAAGCTGGTCAACCACAAGCTCACCAACTTAACAACAACAACAGGAAAATCTGACTGAATCAAGTAACACTTTACCAAATCTGCATTTTTATTACGCATGTCTTCTCCTAAATATTATCCCAAACTTTCTTAATTTACATCAGAGATTTGAGGAAATTGTGCATCAATATAAGTACAGGAAGTGTCTAGCAAGCCCAACACTCAACTGCTATAAGCAGATCACAAAACTATGTCAAACATTTCACTTTTTTGTTTGAAAATTTTGTTGGTAATTTTTTGAAATTGTGTTGTAATTTTAGTTACCTGAATTCTTTTAAATTGTCTTGCCTGATTAGTTTTGCTTAGCGTGAGCAACTAAGGTTGCTGAAGCCTTAGGCTGCAAGCTGCAATCTTTCACCTTGAAAAGCTGAACTAATCTTGAACCACTACTTATGTATGTGAAGGGAGGCTCTGAAATCAATGCAAACTGAGAGATTAGGAAGCCACGACTGTCAGCAAAAGATGCACCCCATTCAGATAAACACAGCTACACAGAAATAATTCAACAAGGAACAGAAGACCCCAGAACAAAAATCACCACTAAACCAAGAGGTGTGTGCCAGGCACGTGAAGAATGGGTACACAGGTTGTAAGGGTGTAACAGCCCAGAGATTTCATTCTGGGCCAGCCTGAGTGTCCCTACTGCGGTAACATTCAATTATTACATTGTTATTTCCTGGAAATGGACATCTGAGACGCTGCTGAGGGAAACCTAGCACAAAATTTTTTAAACATTTGTCAAGCTGAAGCAAGTGACCCTGAACAGCAACATGGCCATAAGTGTAAGAGTTAAAGAGTGTAGCAAGTGACAATGGGCTACAAAACAAGGGTTTCAGAATTCATACGGAGTTTAACTAAGAACTAAGACTCTCTTGCCCCTTAGAAAGAAATGTCAAAGAAGCCAGAATGAAGTAGTTCTATCTTCTTCTCAGTCTACTGAGGTGCAGCTGAAGATGGAAAAGGACTAGAGGGCTCCTCTGAAAATCTGGTTCTCTCACTTGGTGGGTTTTTTGTGACCTACAGTTTTGGTAGTCAGAAATAAGGTTGTCCTCGTGTGGTTTTTCAACTGGTAATTCAGAAAGAAAAGATAAATCCTTCTGACACTTCAAACTGAACACAAGCTTAATCAGATACGTGGAAATAGCTATGTGAAAAACGCAATGTTAGTAAACTCTTATTTAAGTTACCCAGCTCCAGGCACTTCTTGTCTAATTCACACTTTTGAAGTAACATTCATGTACAATTACCAAGTCTGTTGGCTCATCTTCTTCAACTTCAGCTTCATCATCTTCATCTTCAACTACAGTATCTTCCACAGCTTCCTCATCTTCTGTAGCATCTTGAGCTGCAACTAATAAACCTGAGCCTACCAAAACAAAATGCAAATACAAGAAAGTCTTTTAAATGACTAGTTAATCAACAGAAAACTAATGCTGAAGTACGATTCTCAAACTAATGTTTGAGGAACTTCTTAAAAACCTGTCCAATACAGTGTTTTGAAGCCTCAGATGCAAACACCTCCTATTCAAATGATGTCTGTGTTGATCTTTCAGCCTTCTTCTTTCTCTAAAAACTTTCTCACTTACGTGTTTATCAGCCACTAAATTCAAACCCAAAAATTCACAGCTGGATGACAAAAAAGTTCAGCATTCACACAACAATGCCTAAGTTTGCAGAAGGCAACCAATTTACCTTAAAAGCTATGGTTCAATTTTTGAACACGTTAACATACGAAAATAATTTAATTTTGCAATTACAAAAGCGAAAATAAGACATTGCTATTGCCTGGAAATTAATTTCTTAAGTAGTGTTTCTTCTAAGACTAGCAAGTCTAACAAGTTACTAGCAAGCTGACAACAGAATACTTTGAAAGGTAGCAAAAAAGTTACTACTTTTTGTACTTATTTTCATCCAAGTTTTGAAACATAAAGAAAGTCTTTTTTAGTATGATCTCAACATCATCTATATTCAGATATCCAACAGAACCACAACACTAGTCAGAAAAAAAACCTGACCTAGAGCAAGGCCCCAAGACAAGCGCAATCTGATAGTCCACTGCCTCTTTGCTTTCGTGGAGCCAAGTCTCATACATTCAAAGACTGGGCAAATATGATTAATAAAAATATTGGCCATGGGACAAAGTTCTGTCTGTTTGCAGTTCAAAGCACATGCAAGCAAGGCTGAGATCTAAAACGTGCACAAAACTACACGTTTGGGTTTTTTAATAAACATAACATTTTCTGAATATGAAAGAGTAAAAATGAATGGATGACTGATTTACAGAGGTCTGAAAAAAGACTCAGCTGCTATAAATACAAAATTTAAAACAAATATTTAAACAATGTCACGAGAAAAATGAATCCTTGAGCAGGACAAGTATATCCAAGGATTTAAGAATTGTTAGTCAATGCTAGGAAGAGCAAACATAATCCCTCCTCTCAAGTGTCTTTAGAAAGCACACTCAAAGACTTTTGCTCGACCACGTGCAATACTTAACCTAAGCCTTAACTACCATGATTTTATTTGCTGATCTTTTAAACCCTTAAGTGTATAAAAAATATAATTTCTATAAAAATTTTTACACATAAAGGCGGGGTTTTTTTAAATTAAAAATGAACAGGGTACAGTTAAGCTATAGGCACCCTTTGCGATCAGCTGCCCAGCACACCCTCAGACCCCTTACGGTCTTTTCGACGGATGTCAGAGGGGCTGATGATGTGGCAATAGCGGGAACGGAGACTGGGAAGGGACTCGCACACGGCGTGTGCTGCAGCCCACTGCAAGAGCTGGCCGGGAAGCCTTCCCCACCTCTCCTGCCCTCCCAAACTTAGCAGTAGGGAGGCAATTTCCAGATCATGAATCAGATAACGCCACAGCGTAAACAGAGATTAGCACTCCTCGGTGTCGCCAAGGACACTCGGGGGGCGGCGGCAGACGAGGTGGGAAGGCAGGGTGGCAGCCAGCGCATCTGTTCGGGAATCTGGGAACCAGCAGCGCCGGCGAGCGGGGAGAAGGACAAACCCGCTGCCACCACCTCAGGCGGGGCTCTCCGGCTCTCCCGGGCTGCTGTCGCGGCCGGGCCCGAGGCCGGTGCCCGCAGAGCCCTGCCCGACACCGCGGGTCGCTGCGCCAGGAGGGGCCGGAGCGCGGCCTCGCAGCCGCCGGGGCTCTGCAGGCACCGGGCCGGG
>VZTD01006115.1:1292714-1357067 GCA_013397725.1 Rhagologus leucostigma | reverse complement strand
GGGCAGGAGGCGCGGCGGCCACGTGAGCGCTCGGCAGGGGCGGGCGCTTCCTGCAATCCCGGCGGGGTCCCGGTGCAAGGGAAGTGCTCGCAGCACCGAGCCTCCCGTGCGAGGAGCCTTCGGACAGCGCTCCCGGGCGCGTCGGGTGATCCTTGGTCCTGCGCAGCGCCAGGGGTTGGACTTCGACGATCCTCGTGGCGTTGCAAAATGTGGAATTTGAAGATGTAATCTGTGAAACGGCAGCTAACAAGCAAGCTCTGTGTGATGTGATGTCCGGGTGTTAGAAAGACAAATTATTTGTCGGTAGAAGAGCCTTGTTGAGGTTTAGGGCTTGACTTGCTACAGTTATCTCAGACGTAGGGAGAGCTTGGGAAGAAGGATGTAGCACTAAGAGTGGACACAAACAATGCAGAATTTACAGGCCACAAGGACCTTGGGCAGAACTCCCAAGATAAGGAAGAAACTAATGAGCCCAACTCAGCAGCTGTGCTGAATCAGCTCTGACTGGATAAGAGGGAATTCCGGCAGGCGGAGATCACGGCCACCGACTCACGGACCACCGACCCCAGAAACCCCCTGGCTCCGAAATAGAGAAAGACTGAGCATGGCAATCAGTTAGCATGAGAAGTGAGAGACTCATTAACCAATAAAATATAGAATATTACTTAACAAGAGAAATATGTAACTCGTAGATAATGAATATTAATGCCTTTGTTCGCTAAAATGTATAAATAGTGAAAAGTTTTGATGGTTGGCATGCTTAATTTGTTGAATACCACTGAGCACCCAGGCAACTCTGAAATAAATGATCAATGTCTTTCTCAAGTGTGTAATTACTGGCTTATTGCACAACAGGTAATGAGTCCAATTTTTTCTGGACAACAGTGGGTGCCTTCCAACTCGGAATTTTCTGTGATTCCACGGGAAGTAGACTAACATACCTCCAAAAAGAGCAAGGATAAAGCATATTACTGGAACAAAGGTGCTGTTGAAATCTCATAATTCCATGTTGCTCTAGAATAGCTGGGTTTGAGTCATATATTTGATGGTTTAATTGAAAGTTTTCCAAAGCATGATAGGCAATGAATATGATACTGATACATTGTCTTTATCTCGGTAGACTTTTTGTTCAATGCAATGCAAGGGATGTTAAAATGGAAAGCTTTCCCAAGCCTTACAATCAAAACATTCGGTGAAAATAAAAATGCTGAGGCCCAAACCAGCCGCCATGCTTTCTCTTTTCTCCCATAGTTTATTCAGCAATTTGCATACAGGGTAAAATGAAACAAGAGTAGTGTTAAGATACATTCTATATTTTGAGTTAACTTTGTCATTTGGGCATATGCAGCTTGCTGTTATGGCAATGGTAAATGTAGTCTTGAGGCTTTCATTTTTCATTTTCACTCATTTGATTTTGAACCTGCAAATTACACTAAAAAATGATTGGAAGTAACCATTCTAGCTAAGATTAATCTTATTTTAACCTGCTGTAAATGTAATTGAAATGCTCTTAAGTATTGACTGAAAGTGACGTGATTATGAAAACTGGAAAGCATTAATTGCTACTGATAAAAGTATTTCTAGTCAGATAATATCCACCCACTGGTATAATATTACTTTTCCTGTAAGGGTCTTTCACTAGTTGTGATGTCTTTATCCTAGTCATGGTTTGGTTGTTTTGCAGAAGATTTTCTGGGGGGAAAAGCATCTAATTATTTTTTCTTCAGGAAAGTAGAAGAATACTGGCATGCTGTAGGACGTTTCCTATATAGCACTGCAGGATCTGAAACATTTTTTGTCTTCTACGCAGTGACTATGCACTTTAAGTGCTGCTTTTCCATCTGAGTTAACTGTTCTCGATGTTACTAATTAATTAACCTGTATGGTGCTCTTACTGGGTTTGTATGTTGTGGGGGCACAGAAAGGTGTTAATTAAAAGTGTATCTGAAAATAATTGGGGTACCTTGACTAGCTTCAGCAACACACCAAGCCAAGACTGACTCCAGTATTACAACTGTGCCTAAAAGCCTATTAGGCTGCATTTCTTTTGTGCTAAGTAGTCTACCCATATTAAACAAGTTATAATTTGAAAGAAAAGTCTGTATGAAAACCTGAAAAAAGCTGCAGAGATTTTTTTTTTCTTTCTTTTTGCATGGATTGCTGTGTGTGTTCATTCACAGGCGTAATAAAATAAGTGTTGACAATATTTGCCACTATTGTGACATTGAGCTTTGACATCTGTTATGTTGGATGCTAATTCTGAGAAGACTGGTGTTCACTCGGAGTTCATGTTGCTCCTGGGAATGTGATTGCAGTCACGTACAGGCATTGTATCCTTGCATTTTAGAGAAGGTTTTCAGTTAGAAATTACACGGAAAACTGTGACAAGGAAATATGCTTTCAGTTTCATAACGTGTATTACAAAAAGGGTGAGCATTCCTAGTCTGTGATCTGTAAGTAATGTTTACCTTGCATTTCCATTTTGGACTTCTTAAATGAATCTCCCGGATGTATTGTTTCCTCTTTGAAGATATCAGCAAAAGGCAACTAACTGTTTATGTAGAGACTTAGTATTTTTGCTACCAATACTTGCTTTTGACATGGTCAAGGGTTCAAGAATCAGTTGGACTGCCTCTTCATTATTTACTCAGTGCCTTCTATGAGAGGTGAATTCAGCAAAGCACTTTAAGGACCAGTGTCACACAGTCTTAAACTGTTGTCTGCATTCTATTTCTCACTTTTGGATGGCGTACCAAGGTGTGTCAGGAAAAAGCTGGCTGCAATATAATCTGATTAGGACGAGATCTTGCTTGTAATGTAGAGGGAAATTTTGTTGGTACAATCAGGAGGATCGCTTTCTCACTTGCTCCCTCAGTTTCCCTGGAATTTTACGTATTAGCAAAATGTTTGGTGGACTTTTTATCTCAACTGTTTTTCTGTGGACATTGCTCTAGGTGTTAATACCTTACAGTTGCTACCACGTGCCAAAAACTGCATCCTTCTCGGTTCTCTTCAGGTTCAGGTCAATGCAGTAGTTTTGATAAGTAACCCCTCTAATCCAGTGCACCCCAAAAAGGTAGCTTATTTTTGCTTCCTATTTTTTTCTGAAACTTTTCTTGGGCTCACACATAAGATCAATTCTTCTGCTTTTCAGAAACTGTCAAAAGCTCTAGAATTTTCTTCTAGTAGTTGGTGATTTTGTACTGTTCCATATTTTGTCATGCCCCCTGAAATCAGAAGAGATAGTATTACTTTTTCAAAAAAAACAGTACCAAGATTTATCTCCTCATTACTTTTTGTAGTTCAGAGAAATAATTCTATGGATATTGAATTCTGAGGGGGTTTTTTTTCCTCTTAATTTCTATAGTACTTTTCAAAATTACAAACAGTTACTGTATGTGATAGTTATTAATAATTCCAGTGAGAATCTCCCACTTAGACCTGTCAAGCTGACATTATTCTTTCTCACCACTGATTATAACTGTGGGGAATCAACTTATTTGAAATTGATGCAGGCAGAAAGGGGTCATATAGCAACCCTCATCCCTGCAAGTCCTGTCAGCCGCTTCTGTGCGGGTGGTAGTACAGGAGACAAACCAGCATTCACAGGAGCTCTTAATGAGATCTGCTAAATTTTTGCCTGAGTTGTGGTGGTTCTTTGAAGGTCGGTGCTTTCACAAGTTTTTTTCAGGAAAGAATTTTAGCTACCCTATTGCAGAAAATTGTCTCAACCACACACAGATTCTGTATTTTATCTAAGAAGAAAGAAACAAGAGGGATACCTCCCTGGAGATCTATCTCACAGAAATACATGGAAAATTGTGTTCCACAAACTTGACTAAATAATTAGATTATTTTTTTTGATAAATGGAAAAAATCAAATGAAAACTCTAATAGTCTAGATAAATTTGTCATTGCTAACCATGGTTGCTTAATCAGATTTATGGATTCCATATGCTTCATATGATGGCAACAGGAAAGAAGTTCAGAGCTCTGTTTGGCCTTGTCCAAGGCTGCCCACCTTATGACTGTGCAACACTTGGGTTGGGGTAATGGTTTTGCAATATATGCAGCTTAAAGCATACAGAGTATTTTTAGCCACCAGATTTTTTATCTTCTCTCTGTATGAAGAGCAGAAACAAAGTTGTTGACATGAAAAGATAAAAAGATGTTTTTATTCTACACTGCAAGTTAATTATCGCTACTTATTCAGTGATAGGTTGGCTATTTGGTAGACTGATGTCATCATGAACATGGATTTCATAAGTCCAGTCTTTCTCACTCAGGGAGTGAACTCTGTATCCTACATCAGTATTTGTTAGCAGCACTGAGTATATCCAAACAACCTCTAATCTCTTGGTTTTAACATTGTGAGTATTGTCACATATGGTGAAAGCAAAATTCTATTTTAAGCCTGAAGTACAATAGGGAAATAAAATATAGCCAGTAAGAGAACATGTACATGCAATTGCATATGGAGCAATCAATAAATAAGAAAGCTACTTATGGCTATGGTAGAGTTGTCAGTGTTAAAGAAAAAAATAAGAAAATTGAAGATTAATTTCTAGACATTACACTTTATGGTATGGGAAATGAACAAAGCAGATTTGTTTTCTCTGTGAGTGACTGTTACATCTCTAATCACTGTTGGAGTGCATCTAGAATATTGTGTCCAGTTTTGAATGTTTCCCAACCCATGCAAGATACAAACAAAACTTTGTGCAAGCTTCTGCAAGTTGAAGAAAGAGAGAAGGTAACAAACTATGCAACATTTACATTCCGATCCTTTCATTCCTTTTCCCCTTGAAGAAGTAAAAAAAAGTTCATTATCTTAACTTTTTATTCCCTCATTTACTTGAAATAATAAATTGCAAAGTGTTTCACCAGTGCTTGAAATTAGATTATTGCATAAATATCTGTGTAAGACAGAATTCCGCACTTGGACTCAAATCCAGTAAAGGACTTCAGGAGTGCTATCTCACCTTTAAAGTTCTTAAAGTAGCTTTTTGGAGAGAACCCTCAGCTGGAATCTGTGGAAGTTTGTCCCTAGAAGGGAAGGGGAACTGCTGCACCTGGCAACTGGGAACTGCTGCACGTGGCAGCTAGGATTGTGCATTATAGATACTTTCGGTGCTTACAGTATCAGACTGAATTATGCTGTAGCTGTCTGTGGTTCCCTGGCTGTATCATATCTCTTTCCATCGGTTTCGAGCTGCAGGATGTGGTTTTGTCTTTGGTCTTTTACCCTCTGTTGCTGCAGCTTCTTGTTCTCCCTTCTGAATTCACAAATCTGTTGTTGTGTTTTCTTCATCTCAGCTTGCTCATTTTCAAATTCTGCTTGCAGGATTTTAAGCCAAGGAGCCAGCTTGTTATATTTAGATAGTGGCTGTTGACTTTCTGCCAACTTGTCATCCCTTTCTCCCTGGAATTTTGTTTGCAAGGACAGGAGCCATTTCTGTGTATATTCTCCTTTTCCTCCCTCAGCACTGTAGGATGATGACAAAGGAGTCAGGCAAGGGCTAAGGTTTACTGTTTGTAGATACACTGTGTGCATTCCATGTTATCTTTGCGGATGGAGATCTGTGTAGTTGACACTGAAAAAGGCTGAGTTGGCCAAAGGAGGAGGCCTGTAGAGATAGGATGGTCCTGTTCCGGCTCTGAGGAGCGAAACAAAGTTGTATCAGTGACACTTTGAAGGACATAATGGTCAAAAAGTAACTCTTGTCGAATTAAGGGTGGTTTAACGATTAAAACGCACATCCCTGCATGTGCTAACAAGTTTAATGAAGAATATTCTAGTATGTATATGACTCTTACTCAACTCTCCACCTAAATCATGCTATGCATAACGAGGAAGAAGGACGATAAGATTGGGCTGTGTATAAGGAGCTGTGAGGGACTCCCTGTTCTATAGTGGAGAGAATCCCTTTACAGAGATCCTCTTTATCCCTTTATTTAATCTCCCTGTTTTTATTCTTCCTTGGGAGCAAGTGATATGCCAAAATGCTGGAGTAAAGAGTCCTTATCAACTTTCAGCATTTCGGGGGGGGAGGGGGAGGCAACACTTTCTATCGTCAAATAATTAGAAGAAGGAGCAGTCACCTGGCTTGACAGCATTCTATTCAGAGAAGGTGGAAAAGCAAATGAGGACAAATTTGAGTAAACTTCACTCATACTGTTACTGTACTGGTAGAGTTGTGTCATTCTGCTATTGCAAAACAAGAGGTGACACCCTCTGTCCAGTTTATGCAAACTGCTTTTTCACCAGCTTCAGTAGAAATTTTCCATCTGTGAAGATAAGTCAATGTGGGCCAAATTACAAAATGATGAAAATTAAGAAGTTCGCCCTTCTACAGTGCCTACAGTCCTTCACCTGCATCAAGTTCCAGTGGAGTGACAAGTCTAAAGTGTGTAATTTTCAGATTTTGGCCTAATGTACAGTAATCCCTGATTTTTAAACAAAAATTTTAAAAAAGGAAACAAAAAACACCAAGAAATCAAAATTCAACTATTGGCTAACCCATTTGATTGTAGAAAATGAAGAAAAAGAAATGTTTGCATTAAAGAAGTAAGAAATCGAAAAGTCTTTCAGGCTCTATGATTTGCTCTATTTACTGAATTTTGAGAAGGCTGATAAAAGGGAGATTTTACTCACTGAAGATGAAAGAAGGCAAAAACCATGTTTGAAATGCTACTGAGTTAGTCTGTTGGAAGAAGTCTATACATTTTTTAACTGAATTTCCTAGATATTTTAATAAATTTAGTAATAAACAGGAGTAGAGTTTGATCCACCATGTTTAAATGTTTTGGTTTACTTTTTTTCTTACACCACCTGTAACTGAAAAAAAAAGAAAACTGTAAAAAAAGAAAAGGATCTCAGATTCTGGTGGAAACCCTCTCAGAGTACTTCTTCTTTTGCTGTACTGTATTACACTGTTCTTTATACCTATTTTCACTTCTCTGTTTGACCGTATCAGGCCTGGTATGTGCACTGTGTTCTCATGGAAAGAATCAGATGATATACTCATGTTATTCTCTCTCCAGTTGTTTGGAGGCTTTATTTGTTGTCCAGTGGCTGCCTACCAAAAGCGTGTCATTTGTAACTTCTTTAATTTTTAATTTTATGTTTTAGATTTGTAATAACTGTAATTAAACATAATTTAATTTAAATATTAATTAAAATTTTAAATAATTTGTAATCAGAATGGGAACTGCAATGCAAATGCATTACTCCCTACATTCATTACTCAGTTAATTCAAGGCACAACTCCAGCACCTGCATTTGGTATTCTTAGCATTTCTCTTTTATGTCATACATCTGAGAGGCTCAGCACTCACATATAAAATTTTGCAATATAAGTGCAAAAAAGCACGACTACTAATTCTATCAGAGAAGGGTATTTTCATCATTCAAGTCTCCATTCAAGCATCATGGAATCTTACCATGGCTCCTTCTGGAAAGGGAGTTTCCAAGTTCGAATTATCTTTTCCAGGAAACTGTTTCTTGGTATCAAAACCTGAGTGTGTCTTGAATAGAGAGACGGGGGTTTGAGTGAGAAAATAAGACACGTCTGTTATGGAGGGTTCTTTAATAATACAATCCAGCAGTGACTTCACATTTCTGCAAATGGCTCTTCATGAGGATCTACAACGGGTTTAGCTGATAATTATTCTGGCAATGAAACATCTCCCAGGCTCCTGCATTCTTTTTAGTATTGTTTTCTTTTTGCCACCCCAACATTCTCCTTTGATGTGGTTGTTCTTCCTTGCCTAGGGATTCCTCCTCCAGGAAAAATGTATCCACACCCAAAGACTCCTTCCAATCGACTATGCAGAAACGTATGTTGGTTCTACAGCAAGTGTTTCTGTGGCTTAGGGACTCTTGTTTTCTGAGAGGTATCCCAAAATTTATATGGAATCAAAAGAAGAATTAAGTTTTTTGGAGTGGTTTCAAAGAATATTCATGGAGATAATACAGATAAGGAAAATAGGTATTTTGTTTGGAACTTAATGAATGTATCACTTGACCTCCTCAGTGTGTATCCTTTTTCATCAGGAGTCCTCTATCGAAATATGATGGAACTACCTGAATGTTCACAGCAGTACTGAAGTATCATATTAGCTAATTTCTCTTTCATAAATATGTGTGCCTATTCCATTTAAACCAATGTCTTGCATAAAGTGGAAATACAGCCTAGAATATTGGAATATCAATCATATTGCATGAGATAGAGAAGATCCTGGTCTCTTGCTGTGTTGCTGTAATAACTGCTCAGGATATAGACGCTGTTTTCCATTTTCAGGTAAGTTTTTATGTCAATCATCTAACTTTAACAGTCCCTTGACCATATGCTTTGTTCTCCCCTCTCGTGTCTCCCCTTGCTCTGTACAGTCCCTATCGTTCATGTGCTTCACTCATGCCATGCCAGTCAGAGCTGACCTCAAAATCTACCAAAGTCTGTTGATTTAAACAGGCTTTGCACCAGCTAAAGGTCTGTTAGACAGCACTGCGAGCTACAAAGAACTGCCTGGCATACTTTGGCAGGGGAGGGGAGTGTGATAGATAAACGTCATTACAACATGCTCATCCTAGCACATGGCACTTGAAATCACTCTTGTGTTTAGCCTCACCAACAGGAACATACTGCATGTCAGATTTTCCAAGATGGGCTCAGAAACACAGGTTGCTTCACAGAGCTGGCAGGCACTGTCTTTTCTTGCCATTGGGTTCTACATTTCATCCTGCAAATATAAAAGGGAAGCTGTTAGTGGTCCTCTCAAGTCACTTCCTCTAGGAAGGAGCAATACTGCAGTTCTTCCAGGGATTCTGAGTATGGTCTCCGTACCCAGTTTCCCAGCTTCAGTGTGAACCAGAATATATAGCTGTCCTACATAATATGTCATGTTAAGTACAGAATTAGTGCATCTTCGAGTGTGAGCAAACATTTTGACTCTTCAGGAAATATAATAATGTAGCCATAGGTAGAGTAAGGGAGGTTGTAGTTTTCTGAGGACAGTCTTGTGTGGCAGGGAACATGGAGCTACAGTGGTCCAAGCTAAATACATAGTCTGATAGATGTCTGTCCTCCCATGGATCAGGGGTAAACCTCTGACACCTTTTTTCCCATTCTCCTTCTGAAAGTATCACCATTGCCTAGTGGACTGTTTCCCTTAACCCTGTTACAGATGAATTGTTTGTAGAACAGTTTGTGCCTGCTTCCAAAGGAGCTCTTAAAGCCTGGGACAAAACAAAGTGTGCTGCACTCCAAGGCTGTAGAAAAAATTATGTGGAAGCCTGAAGCATAGAAGGAATAAATATGAATGTGGAAATCGTCTGGCAGTGTTATGTTTCAAACAGTCCCTTGTCCTTACAATAAATGGGTACGTTTACTTAAGAGCACTGATTAAGTTATTAGAGAGTGAAATAAACCTGTAGAATAGTGCCTTCTCTACCCACATGAATTAATCCACATGGATTAAGAGTCCTCCAACATCTGGTTCTAGGAAAAAGATCAGTAAACAGGTGATCTTAATCCGATTTCTGTTGTGGGTGGCTGTGCATTGGGGAAAATGAGCACAGAGACTCTCAGTGAGCTGACTATGGAAGTGTTGCAGATGCAAACGATACCTATTGTATTAAATCTTTTTTTAAGGTATCTCTGTACAAGCATCCATGTTTTCTGCACAAGCACAGGTTTTTGATAGCTTTTATACATACCACTTAGATAGGGGGAAAATATCTACAAAAAAAAAGAGACTGCATTTTAAAATTCTACCATTATGTACCAGATAGCAAAAGCCAGGCACTCATTTCTATTTTCTTAATCCTATGTTATATTGGTATATAAATAGATTATAATGTTTTTCAGTGTAAGGGGTATTAGGAGCTAAGATGGTTCTAGCCAGGCTTGAAAATTTGGAATTCTTTTGGCTTCAATTAGAACTTTTTTTTAATAAATATTGAAATTTAATATTTCAGAGTATACTGAATAAAACTCTTCTCAGTATCTACTACAGAGGAGACAGATCATCACTAGTGTTTTAGGGAAAACAACCATGAATCTGTGGCAGGAATGATCATTCCCAGTCAAGAGGGCTTGAAGATGCAGTATTTTTAAGGCTGTATTATTTAATATTATACAGATATACCACAGTGGAGTATTGATGTATCGGCAGGTGCTGGGAATTTATATAATGGTTTGGGTTGGAAGGGACATTAAAGATCATTTAGTTCCATCTCCTCTGCCGTGAACAAGGACACCTTTCACTAGACCAGGTTGCTTCGAGCCTCGTCCAACCTGGCCTTGAACGCTTCCAGAGATGGGGCATCCACAACTTCTCTCGGCAGCCTGTTCCAGTGCCTCACCACCCTGGCAGTAAAGAACTTCTTCCGAATATCTGATCTAACCCTACTGTCTTTCAGTGTAAAGCCATTCTCCACTACAAGTCCTTGGAAAAAGTCCCTCTGCGCCTTTCCCGTGTGCCGGCGCCAGGCTCTCCCCACGCGGGAGCCCGGGAAGCGGGCGGGGACGGGGGCGGGGACCGGAGCTGGGGCGGGTCCGTCCCAGCCGCGCTCGCCCGCGCTGCTTTTGGTCCCTCTGGCGGCGCCGTAGCGGCCGGGCGGGCCGGCGCTTGCGTCTCGCGGGCATCCCGGCTCCTGATCCTGCCTCCTGCCTGCTGCCGCCATGGATTACCGAGCGCTGGTGATGAGCCAGGTCGTGCCCGGGCAGTTCGACGATGCGGACAGCTCGGACAGGTGAGGGTGCGCCTAGGGACCAGGGGTGAGGGGGCCGGGCCTCGGGCCGGCCGGGCGAACACGCGGAGCGGGGCGAGGAGCAGCCCTGGGACTCGCCCGGCAGCGGGGAAGGGAGAGCGAGTGGTGCTGCCCGGTTACTGGAGGATGTGAGAGGAAAGGCTGCGTGTGTCTCTCGGCTTCCCTTTTACATTAGGTGCGCTGCTTCGGAACATACTTGTCCTGGCAGAAAACCGTGACGCACTACTGACCTTACAGAATCATAGCACCAGCTAGATTGGAAAAGACCTCTGAGATCATCGAGTGCAATCTGTGACCCAACACCACCGTGCCAACCAGACCACGGCACTAAGTGCCACGTTCAGTCTTTCTTTAAACACCTCGAGGGACGGTGACTCCACTACCTCCCTGGGCAGCCCATTCCAATGTCTAACCACCCTTTCTGTGAAGAAATTCTTCCAAATTCCATCCTAAAACCGCCCCTGGTGCAACTTTGCAACTTTAGGACATGTCCTCCTGTCTTGTCACTTGTTGCCTGGGAGAGGAGACGGACCCCCACGTGGCTACAGCCTCTTTTCAGGGAGTTGTAGAGAGCGATAAGATCCCCCCTGAGCCTCCTTTTCTCCAGGCTAAACACCCGCAGATCCCTCAGCTGCTCCTCATAGGACTTATGCTCCAGATCCTTCAGCAGCTTCATTGCCCTTCTCTGGACTTGATCCAGCACCTCAATATCCTTCCTGAATAGAGGGCCTTAGAACTGGATGCAGTGAATTAAAACATGAGTAGAAATGTAAAGTCATTTGTAGGGATAAATGTATTGAATTTTTGGTGACTGTAACAATCCTTTCTAGTTATAGAGATGTCTGTGTTTCTTTTAAGTGAATCCGCGGAAGACACAGAAACATGCAAAGAGGGTGAGGTCCCTGAGAGCTGCCAGTTATGCCCGTGTGAAGAAGTTAATGCTGAGGACCGAGATGGAGATGATGACAACAATGGTGAAGAGGAAGAGGAAGATGAAGACTGGGACTGGGATGATGAGGTGGGAAGACTCACAAAACGCCACAATGCTGCTGGTGGATGCAATCCACAGGTATGTTGAAGGCTATCTGTGAGCCTTGAAGGTGCCCAAGAACTAATGGGGCTAACCTGAAGGCTTGGCTCATTGTTAGTGTTATGTTGAGCAAGCAGACTTTTTTCCGTGAGAGAATCCTCTTCCTTTGAGTCTGTTCCTCTGACATGCCATATGTGTATGTACACTGTAGCCAGAGCTCCATTTGATTTTCTTGTCTCAAACCTTGTTGCTGGATTCTCTTTGTCACTGCAGTTTCCTTCTGTTCCTTACCTTTCTCAGCTTTTCTTTCTTTGCCCAACCTGATTTCTGCAGATGTTCCTTACTATTTGGTATTTGTCCTCTGTGCTTCTGAGCATCTTCCCCAGCCTTTCTATTTAATTTTAAGACTGTCTCTATTCATATCCAGGGTGAAACTGGTTCTATTTTTGACTTAGTAGTGAAGAAGGCGAAGAAAAAAACAAACATAGGAAATGGAGGGAGGTGCTAGAAGTGAGTTAATTTAGAGTGTAGTATGGTGTTGGCATAGAAACTCTGGCATTGTGCAGAATGGAAAGCACACGTGAAGGGAAGAAGGGTGCTAGTTCTCACATCAGCTTGGACACTGGAGGTTGAAAATCTCATTTTTCTTATTGAGACCAGCTTAGCAGAACAGTTGCGATAAATCAGAGTGGTGCTGATACTAGCATAGCATGTCTGGCAGTGCTTGTCCTGGGTGGTATATTGTTGCCTTTATTTAGAGGTTTATGCTGTTCAATGAAATCATGTTCAGGTGTTAGTTGTGTTTGGAGAGGACTACAAGTAAGAAAAGAGAGAATCTTGGAAAGTTTTCTCTGTTCGTTACCTCTGCATTTTTTTCTCTTATTTTATTCCTTCTTTATGTCTTCTCTTCCTTTTACAGACAGAAAAAGTGCTGTGTGAGAGACTTGTAGCTTCCTAGACTAAAAATAACCCTGGTTTGGGACACTTTTAGAATTGTAACTGATATGTTACCTCTATTTTCTTTTCTTGATTTAAGTAAAATCTGTTGTTAATCCATACCTATTTCCTTACTCCGTGTGTTTTCCTTCTTATAGCTTTAGGCATAGGTACTTGAGATGACTTTTCCAATTATATTGTCTGAATTTCAAAGGGCTACGTGGAGAAGGTGACTTATGTTAAAAATCCTTTGTTTCAGGCAAATAGACAGACCCCTAATTGCTCTTCAGCAAAACTGTCAACCCCTGCAGGCAAGGTTTTAAGAAAATTTGAACACAAAATTAATTTAGGTGAGTATAATTGCGTTGTCATCTGTTACTGAAACAGTTACCACTCTGTGGCATTCTCAGACTAATTCCACTTATGTTAAGCCAGAACTCACTGGAATGGGTGAGTTAACCATTGCCAGAGAGATTAAAAATGGCTTTTGTGTACTTGAAGTTGCCTTTAGTCTCCATGAACTGGCTGCCATACCCCTCTCTCTCCACTTTCAGAACCCCATGGCTGTTTTGTTGGGGTATTTTCTTTCCGCTTGACTTCTCCAGACAACATGAAGTCTTTCTTCCCTAGATTCTCTGTAGGAACAAGCTGTTTGGTTGGAGGGAGGGTATCAACTCTCTTTTGTGATGTCAGTCATTCCCACAGCTGCTACCATTTTCTAGATGACTGCAGTCCCCCGTAGTATTAGCAGGGTACATTATGCAGCAGTTCTCTCCCAGGGACAGAGTTCCTGTGCTGAGTGAAGAGGCTCCTGTCCCAGGTGGTGTGGTTTGATGTTTACCCTGAGATGGAAATGACTGCTCAGCACAGCCTGTCAGGACTAGGAGTAGCAGTGATTGGCACCTTTTGTTGAAGTAGCAATCAGAGGTTGTGTTTTCCTTTATAGCAAAGTGGTGCTAGAATGAAGGCTGCTGGTATTTGTAGCCAAATACAGCATCTTTTATACATTTAGCATTTAATCAAACACCATTTAAATGCATTGGTGGAGAGAATCTGGGAGGCTATTGCTTATTGTGTTAAGAAAAGTGGCATTTGACTGTTATAAGAGAAGAACAGACAGATTTAATGGAGAGATGTTATCCAAAAGGCATTACTGGCATCGCATTTCCAAGTCTGTGAAACTGTCTCACTCATCTGTGTTATTATCTTATAGTCCTACCTTGAAATGTAAACAAAGTGAAGTGCTAGGTTAACCCTGGTGTGTAGGAAACTTCTTTGGGTTTTGGGTGTTTTTTTTTTCATTTCTTCTTACGTATTTTTCAGATAAGCTAAATTTCGATGACTCCGTTATAAACAGAATCACAGAAAAGTCTAGACAGAAGGAGGCAGACATGTAAGTATTACTTATGGTTCTATTTTCACTTAAATAGTTTGAACCCAGAAGCGTTGTTCTTATTTTCTTGCTTGAATAAGCTTGTTATGAAAAATGAAGTTTAGAAGTCTACATGCAGTTTGCACTTTGGTCTTCAAAAGACCATCCCAAGGTTTTGATTCTTCTGTCACTAGTAGCACATCTGATTGTATTGGTGTAGTATAGAAAGACAGAAGTGATGGTGTCATTCCCCTAGAAAAGACCCTTTGATACTCTTTTTTTCTAAACAGAAATCCTTAAGCAGCTGAGCTAAAAAGGTATTGGAGGGCTTTTGAAGGTTTCTTCTGATGATTTGGTGAGGGAAAAGTATTTCTTCCTAAGAATTTTTTTTTTTGGCCTGCAGCTTGCAGCCCTAAGTCGTAAAGACAGATACTGTTTCCTCCTGAGTGAGCATAATTCAGAAGAGGCAAGAAGATAATTTACAAAAGTGAAGGGCTCTGGTAGTGGTGGTGGTTTTTTGGTTTATTTTCCTTTCCATCTCTCTGCCTGCAGGAGAAACCTTTGCTTTTGTATGAACTGAAAGCCTTACTTCTTGAGGCTGTCATCTTATCTTTGACACAGAATGTCACAGTTTGCTCTGTCAAAGTACCGAGCTCATATGTGGGATTGTAAGATTTTATTTTCACTTCTGCTAGGTACCGAGTCAAAGACAAGTCAGACAGAGCAACAGTAGAACAGGTAAGTCCTTTGTTCATCAAATTTCCCTTTTGACTAGAGCAAATAGTGTAGAATTTTGGAATCAGTGATAAAACAGAGCAGGAACAGAGTTTTGGAATTCTGATTCCCATGTTATCCTGAGGAGACCTGTTGTTTCTTCCTTTCTTTCATGTATGAAGGTTAGCTTTGGTTCCATAAACATTTTAGAGCTCATTTCTGTCTTTAACATTGTGATTTGTTCATGTGTGCAATGCAGAATTCCATCTTAAGCTTTTATTAAATTCCAAAGAACAAGAAAAAATACTGGGTTTTCCTTTTTCTCTTTTTTCTTCTTCAACAAGTCTGAACTATTACTGGCCCTAGCCCACATGGCTGTTCTATTTCAGTTATGGTATCTGTATCTGAAGAAAAATCTTATTTTTAAACATTAAATGCAACTATGAGTGGGAGATGTTTTCTTTGTCTCTTCTAGAGCTAGCTCAAAAACATATGCTTCATTTAAAAAAAAAGAAAAAAAATCAATAATTTTGGAAGAAAAAGTGTAGTATCATTCTAGATTCATGGCAAAATTCTCGGTGGTTGCTGTTCAGATTATCATTTGATCCTTGAGAATAGTCTGATGCCAAGGGCTCTTTAATATGATACTAAGACTGGACACTGTTGTTGGGTTTTGTCCTCTGCTGACTTTTCTGTATTAAATTTGAGGTGTTGGATCCAAGGACCCGAATCATTCTGTTCAAGATGCTCTCTAGAGGTATCATATCAGAAATCAATGGCTGCATCAGCACAGGGAAAGAAGTAAGTTTTATTGCAAATGGTGTAGTAGGCTTTTTTTTCAGCAAGCTGTGTGGAAGTTTATGGTGCTCAGAGGATGTAGTGAAATACTTGGGTTTAGTTCTATATTTTTGTCTTGCTTGTTTGGTAGGAAGTTATCTTAAGAAAAAAATTATTTATGTTAAAGGAAACCAATTTTCCCAAGTATGAAAGATTTCTAAGAATGCTTTAATATTATCTTAAGTTTGTGGATGTTGTTAATTGCATCTTTCAACCAAAAGTTTTGGCGAAGTTATCTATACCCACAGTATTAAATAGTGCCTGAAAAAACATACAAACCCGGGTAATTCCGATTAAAGACATACTTCCACCCTTTGTAGAGGTGGAAACATGAGACATTTGGGCCGTGCTTTAGGGCCTCAATAGTGCACAGGTTAAGTTAACCCTTCACACAAGGGCTTGTTTCAATCTCCCAAGGGTGGATGAAGCAGAGTTTTCTTGTGCAATGTTGATTTTATTCTGTGGGCATTGTTGCACCCCTGCCTCATCTTATGTACTTCCTGTAAGGTGCCTTTCATGGAAAAAGGATTGCCTTGTGTGCAGTCTCCTTCAGCTGGGTGCCATGCAGGGACTGGGGTGAGATCAGATATTTTCCAGGTGTCAGAATGAGAAGAAGAGAGAAGGTTATGTTGCTTTAAAGAGCTTGTCGTTAATGTTATTTCTTCCCTTTTAAATCTGATAGGCCAATGTATATCATGCCAGTACTGCAAATGGAGAGAACAGAGCAATAAAGATTTACAAAACCTCTATTCTGATGTTTAAAGATCGGGATAAGTATGTGAGTGGTGAATTCAGGTGAGTTTGGCTTCTGCCTGGTTTTACTGGGGAAGAGGGATTGTTTTGAAAAGTGTTAAAATCGCTGGTGCTAGTGCTGCATTGATAGGCTAAGAGTCCCTGTTGTCTTTTATTTCTTTATTTAAGATTTCGTCATGGATACTGCAAAGGCAACCCAAGAAAAATGGTGAAGACATGGGCTGAAAAAGAAATGAGGAATTTAATAAGGTGATTTTTCCATTTTTTATTTCATCATGCAGAGGTTACCGAAACTTTCACTTTTATGGGAGGTGCTCTCTCGTTGCTTGACTGTGACTATCACTAACCTTTAGGGTCTCTGGAGTGTTCAGGGAAGTGTCTTAAGCTTCAGGATGGGAGAGGAACAAAAGGGGAGGGAAGAATAAAGATATTCCTTTGTTTTGCTGGTAATGATCTAAGCTCTTCAGTGTCTGAACTATGTCTGACGTGACTGAACAGCAAGGAAAAGCTAGAAATAGCTGCTGCTGAGCAGCAGCACGCTGTGTGATATAGGTTAATCTAGGATTAACCTGAACTGTGTAAAGGTTCTTTGTCACAGGAATGCTTAGAAAAGGGTCAGAATGGTTGTGGCTTTTTGTGTGCATTTCCTAGTTGTTCTTCCCAACAAAGTTTCCTGAACTCTCACTGTGTATTATGTTCAAAGCTACAGAGCTCCTTTATGCACTAGTGCAAAGCAAATAGAGTTTGGTTGGAGTTTTTTTTGTAGCTTTGTTCCTGTGTTTCAGGTTGAATACTGCCCAGATACCTTGCCCAGAGCCAATTATGCTAAGGAGTCATGTGCTTGTCATGGGCTTTATTGGTAAAGGTGATAGGTAAGTATCCTTAGAAAATACATTTTTTTGTTTGGTTGGGGTTTTTTTAATTTAGTAATAGCTTTTTCCAAAGGTTTATTAAAACCAAGCAAACCAACCCTCTGAATTTACCTACAGTTACTTTAGGGCTGTAAAGTTAACATCTATGTGTGACCTGTGGGATGATCCCAGACATTTGTCAGCTACTACGGCAGGCAATCTGTGTGATTTTGAAGCCTCAGTTGTGTGCAAAATTAATTCATAAAGTGCCTTAACCAGAGATTATTGCCGGAAAGGCTTGCTAATCATACGTGAAGATAGCTCATTGTTTTGTAGTTACCGACATTAATGTAGCATGGTCCAAATTACCTCCCGTTCGAAATAGAGCTCCAGAATCTTTGGCAAGCATGTAGCACAGTTTTGCTGCCCTTCCTGCTGGCTCCTTGCACTTGCTTGCTCCTGCTGACTTGCTTGACATACTCAGGGAGTGAAAGGATCAGGCAAAGCAATTAAAGCATTTGCAGCTGGTATGAAGAAGGAAAAAGTATTTACTTTCTGTTATTTTTTTTGTAATTTCAAGGCCTGCTCCTCTTCTGAAGAATGCTCAGTTATCTGACTCCAAAGTCCGGGAGCTGTACCTACAGATCATCCAGTACATGAGAAGAATGTACCAAGATGCCAGACTTGTTCATGCAGATCTCAGTGAATTTAATATGCTGTATGTTTTTAATCCTTGCTCTGAGTTGTGACATCTGAAGTGTATGCATTGGCAACCTCTGTGTGAGAGTTCTGATGTACCTTTCAGGGAGGGTGGGGTCCTTGTCATTACTGGGTTTTGTAACTTACCTAAGTAATTATGTAGCTTTTAACCCAGATCTGAGCTTTCCCTGTTAAAAAAACCCAACAGGCAAACAAACAAAAAAAACCCATAAAAAAAAAAAAGATAAAAACCACAACAAAACCACCTTACAAAACCCCTCACAACCAGAAAAAAACCCGTCAACTCAGGCAAAAATTAGTAAGGTATCATTTCTATAACTTTTTTCTTGTTTTTTCCTTTTTCATGCACCTCTCTGCTTTTTTTTGTTTGTGAGCAGACTATATTTCAAAAAGTTTAATTATACAACTTGTGTAGACAAGGGCAAGGATTGTCTAAAAAAAGCCACCCTGGCCCTAACACACAAGGTGTGTGCTGGAGAAAGAAGTTAAGACTTTTTTTTTTGCTGGTTCTGAAGTTTGAAGCGTGCTTTATTCCCTGCCCCTCAGTAATCTGGTGGGGTTGGTGCAGCTCTGTGTGGGGGTTCCTTGCAGGTACCACGGTGGGGACGTGTACATCATTGATGTGTCTCAGTCTGTGGAGCACGACCACCCTCACGCACTGGAGTTCCTGCGGAAGGATTGTGCCAACGTTAACGGTGAGGGGGCTGCGCTTCAGCGCTTGTTCTGACAGCTCATTTATTTGGCAAGGTGAACTCAGTTCACCTTGTGTTCTTTCAGGTATAACTGACTGTAGAAGCTGTTAAAATTGCATTAAAATACTTCTCCTATGTTCTCATTACTTCCTCAGGGAACAGTGTATTGTGCTGAGTTCAGAAGAGTGCAGCCTATTTTGCGAGAAATTATCTGTCTGAAATGAGTCACGTGGCTATATCTCAGACTTAGGATAGATCTAAAATCAGTCCCAGTCTGCAGCAGTGCCCACCCCAGTCTTAACTTCCCTTACTTAAATATTGTGCAGACATACTGATGTATCCCCTTCTGTGAGCTGAATCCACATCTGGAATTCGTCAGCTAACAAGAAGTTTCTTTGTGTTACAAAGTTCCCTGCGCTTACTTGTTCACGGCAGCTGAGAGGATTGAGGCATAGAGTAATTAATTAGATATATTATCACTTGTCATAGTATTTTGATAAGTTAAGTTTAATGGTATTTTTGTCTTGAGAATTTGATCTTCATGTGTGAATATACATGTTGTGTAACAGATACACACCTCCTGGTAGTTTGTGTCCCTGAGGACAAAAAAATCTCCCATTGTAGGCTGCTTTTGTCCCCCCTTTCTTCTCAGATTGACTTTTTTCTTATTTTACAGAGACTCTTGAAAGTCTTTGCGAAGAACTGTGTGCATTTTGATGCTATGTGTCTGTTGGTACCCAGTGTGCTAGTTTTTCCTTACTCCTTGTCAGTTCATGGATTTCTAGTAACTCCCTTCTGGCTCAGCTAGTTGCACCCTTGCTCTTTGTTCTTGTCTTTTGACTTGCTCTCTCTAGATATTCTAGTGTGTCAGTGAGTTGCAGTGGTTTGGGTGTTGTTTTGCTTGTTTTCTGTCACTGTAACTTTCTCTGTCCAGTCCTCCTACAGAGCCTAAGAAACACCTGGTTCTGCCCTAGGTGTGATCTTTGCAGAGACTTGTGGTTCCCTGGGCACAGAGAGCTGCCTCCAAACTAAGTCCTTTTCTAATCTTTGTATTATTTATTTCTCACAGTGAGAGGTCTTCTGGGAATTTTAGTAGGAAATACTTACGAAACAGTCCTCAGTGTCACTCGCTGCTGGTTTTCAGAACAGAAATGCAGCTTACAGATTTGGTCATAATTGATTTAAGAAACCAGTTCTGAGTGTAGTAGGGAGGAAGACTCTAGGGCATCAATGTGTCTTCCCCTTTGGGTGGATCATAATTAGGCTATACTATATTTCAGTCGACACTTGTTTCTCTCTGGCAAAAGTTTGAGGTCTCCATTCCTTATTTGAAATAATTTTTTTTTCATCTTAGTCATTGCAAATACTACACCTGCCTTAAGTTCTTTACTTCTTAGCCCTTACTCCATTAAGTCTGGATCCTGCTGAAATTGATTTGGCTTTTATATTTATGCCATTTTTTTCCTTTCAGTGTTTATTGCATCTGAAAGATGAATGGTTTTATTTCAGATGGCCAAGAATCATCTGGTAACTAAAACCAGTATGATGTAGAATGTGCTGCTGAGACTTTCCCAAGTCGTCAGAGTTGTTGGCTTGCTGAAATTGTCACTTTAACATCAGAGCTGCATATGTTAAACGTAATTACTTAAGGTTTTGTCTCTGCCCTTGTTTCCTGGCAGACTTTTTCCAGAAGCACAATGTTGCAGTGATGACTGTGAGGGAGCTGTTTGAATTTATTACTGATCCTTCTATCACAAGTGAGAACATTGATGACTACCTGTCTAAGGTAAGACCTCATGGCCTTGTTGCTTAGTAGGAGGACAATAAAATCAGATCTAGTTCAAGCTCCTTCATCTCATTTACTCGACATCCTGCTATAAGGAAGCCAGCACGTAACATTGTGCTAGTGCTTCAAAAATGCACATAGGTCTTTTCCATTTATACCGTTGTAGGGTGACACTACTTTCGTTGCATGTTTTCTCAGAACGTCTAACCATGAAGACTCAAATGTCCGTTTGAGGTGCTGTAAGAACCGGGATGCTTTATGTTAGCTCGCTCTGTCTGACAAGGAGAAGCTCTGCAGAAATATAACCATGCTTATTGGAGAGTGGTGGTGTATGTCCTGTGGTCATGCTGGGCCTGCCACAATTTGGCTTGAGGGGAGCAGCAAGTGTGTTCTCCCTCCATTACAGCCCCGATCCGCAGCTCTAAGTGCGCTTCACAGCAGTGCTGGTTACCATTAGGTGTCGCTGGTGACATTCCCATAGGGAAAGCTGGAGTGCATGTGCGTGAGAGTGGAGCACAGGCAGAAACGCAGATGGGAATAGTTGGATGTGATTCTAAAGACTTAGTGGTGCGATTCTAAAGAGTGATAACTTTTTTGTATTGTTTTGTATTTCTTTAGGCAATGGAAATAGCATCGAAAAGAACAGAGGAGGAAAGATCCAGTCAAGATAAAGTGGATGAGGAAGTGAGGATTTCTGTTCCTGCTGTGAAATTAATATTAACTTTACCTCTTCTGAACACTGAAAAATGTTCTGGTTTTTTTGGAAAAATGTACAGTTGATGATAAACAAGGTTGTGATACTGAGATGTCTTGACCTAGTTGAGATGTGAATTATTAAGGGATCCCATGTGTAAAAGCTGACAGTGATAAGCTGTTAGAAGGCAAATACTCCATTTCCTAAACCAGTTTGTTTGCTCATAGCTAGGTCCCTTGATGTATCTTCCAGTTCAGGTTTAGTTAACAAAAAACCTGAGTAGAGAGATCTGATTTTGCCAGTGGTTTTGAACCAGCGATACAGAAGCAGGCTATTTCGATATGTGCACTGGCCAAATTGCCTATCTAGCTCCAGTCTAACTCAGTTCTTCTCTTGCTTTTACATTAAGTAAAGCCATCTCAAGTCCATTACTGAAAGCTGTTAATGTTCTGGAAATGCTTGATGTAAAGATGCAATCATTTCTATCTTAGTCTTAACTATCTGTTCCAGAAGAGTTTAAAAAAAACTGAAACCAACAACCAACAAAAACCTCTTATCTTTGGGGTCAGTATTACTTGATTTATCCAAGGCTTTTTTGTCTTGGAGCTCAGCAGGTTTTACTAGCTGCTTCAGGCGTAGCCAAGGAAAGATGTTTTTTGTTTCCCAGTGTACCCTCAGCATAAAATTACTGAGCTATAGAGTCAGATGCTAGTGTTTGGTAGCAAGCCCATCTTCAGCAAGCAAGTTACTCCTTTGTTTATACGAGGTAGTGACCTGTAAGAGAGGTGGTTTCATAGCATCTAAGTTCAGTTTATTTCTCCTAGACTTCCCATGTGACCGTGGCTAATTTGTGCCACTTCCCTCACAAAAGAGTAGAGCTGACTAAGGGCAGCTCTGTCGAAGTGGGGACCTGTGCTTTGTACACAGCACTGAGATGAGCAGTGGTGATCATGAAGTGTACAGAATCTGTACTGGGATTGAACTGATACCATGAAACAGAAACAAAACACATCTCTCTGATCTGGTAGGGTCATAAGCTTGATGAAAGATTGTTTCAAAAGAGACAAATTTTAAGTACATTGTTGATACTGCAGTTAGTTTTAACTCTACTGTACTGCTGCAAGAACCTGTTTTGAGTTGGGCTGTAGGTTGAAGCAGGTATTGTTATATAAAGAGATTAAGTTCTAGCAGTGCGTTTCAATGGAGTTGCCTGCTGAAGGCATTGTAAACATTACAATAAAAACATTAGAAAAATTTGTAGGGTACAAAACCTTAGGAGTCAGATAGGCTAAGAGATGGTTGGAGAATTTTGTAAGTGGGCTGGTGTGAGTCATGCTAAGGAAGGAGCCTTATTAGTTGTGATCCATCCGTAATGTGTAGGTTGCACGTTAAGTTTGCTCCTGCAAAAAAAAGAAAAAGAACATACAAAAAACAAGTCTGCAGTTCAGATGATAGTGGATGACTGCCATGTTCATTTGTTGTTTATCTGATTGTGATTATTCTCCTAAGGATGCATAATTAGGAGAGAAAAACATCATGACACTATATGTAAATTTGTAAGTCTGTGTTTTCTTTCACTGTGCTAGGTATTTAAGAAGGCCTACATACCTCGAACTCTGACTGAAGTTAAAAACTATGAGAGGGATGTGGACATAATGATGAAATTGAAAGAAGAGGATATGGCATTGAATGTTCAGCAAGATAATGTGAGTAGACATGCTGAGGCCCTGCAAAACAAAGAGAGAGAATATGAATTCTTCTTACTGGAAACTGTTAACAACAAACAAAACCAGAAGCTTTGCTACCAAGGTGTGGAGTACTAAATCTATATCATACTTTAAAATTGTCTGGTTAGTGCTAATGCTAACATTGTGGATTCTATCTCAGTCTTTATTTCTTTAAATTTATTTTTAGATAGTAATTTTCTCTGGGCACAAAGAATTAAGACATAATTTGACAATGTAATTTCTTCCTCTCTCCCTTGGAGCAGATTCTCTACCAGACTGTGACAGGACTGAAGAAGGATTTGTCTGGTGTTCAGAAGGTGAGAGGGTCTTTTTGAAATCCTTCATTTTAGCCATTTTCAGGAAAGTGCTTACAGGTAGTTCAGAGAATGCCTGGTCCTGCAGCTGGCACCATGAAAGGAGCCTCTTGTCTGCAGAGTGACCATTTGTGTCCAGGATGGGTCTGGCATGGCAGTGGGTCTGCACAACACAGAAATTGCTCTTCTGCTCTGTGGCTGATGCTGGGTTCTTGAGAATAAAATTACAGTCCTTGCTGTGGCCATGATCTCTAAAGTTCAGGTAGAGATGAAGGAAAGTGTTTTCTGATTATGGAAGATGTAATTGATTTAAACTGTTGCACAACTGCAAGTTTTGGTATGTTCAGGGTATCTTTGTTGTAGTATTGCATAAAGAACAGTCCTCCAGTATAAGGCATAAGGTATTATGTCTTAGTGTGTTTGAAGTGCTTGACAGTGACACTTCTGCAAAGTACATTGGATGAGAAGTTACAGATCAGTTGGAGCCATGTCATTCAAGGCAGAAGCCCTGTGTGGATTCCCCCTCCTTACTTTGTAAACGTTCTCTAGCAGTGGAGTAGACTCTTGATTTGAAATGGGAATATAAATATGGGTAGGATCAGGCTGTAGCAGAGTCTCCAGGCTTGTTTAAGAATAAATGAGTGTTCCAGTGCAGATATTTGTGTTTGCAGTATAGAATACATACAGTGCCCCCAAGGTAGATTTGGGAATGATCCAAAGATAACTAAAAATAGGCTTCCGCATATTTAGCAAATTGCTGTTTAACTTAGGGAAATTAGTTTGGGAGTGCAATTAGCAGCTGTGCTTTGAGCCCTGACCTAAAAGAATCTGTGTTGTACATTCTAGATTTCTTGTTCTTAGTTTGGCTTAACCTACTTCTCAAAGATCTTGAGGCTCTGTGAGGGCTGTAGCAAGGGAGATACCATCAGATTGCTTGAGGGTTTTTTTGTAGCAGATTCTGTTTTGTTTTTTATGAATATATATACATAGTGCATATATGTGTGTGTATATTGTCATTAGGTTTCTTGGTTTTGATTTGATATAATTCTTGATACGTCTTGCAGATTCCTGCACTTCTTGAAAAGGCAGACAATTCAGAAACAGACTCTGATGATGATGATGATGGCAGCTCAGAGGACTCTGATTCAGGCTGTAAAGAATCTGTACATCCCAAAGATAAACCTGCTGAAATTAGCATGGACAAAAAGGTCAGATGGCCAGGAATTGTTTATTTTTTCCCACCTTTACTTATGTGACACAAAAAAATCCAAACTTAGTGGCTCTTGCTTCTTCTTGTCTGAAACAAGCTGTGGACTTCTCCTGTTCTGGAGAAGAAGAGCAGAGACAGTGAATTTCGTTGGGGATGCTTTATTAATGGTGGTTTTATGTAGAGCAGTGTGGAACACAGCTCTCTGTAGCCTAGGCAAAGCTGGAAGAGAGATCTCTACAGGGAATTACAGGGTTACGCAAAGTAGAATGCAGTGAAGCCTGGGCAGATTTTCAGTGCCTCTGGCTACTCTTCCAGGCTCTGGTGTTCAGGTTTGTGGCTGTGGTCCCCGATCAACCTCCTTATGCCCAGACAGCTGAGACCACTTGATCTGTAGAACTGGAGACGTGGTGACAGTGTTTGTACCACAGTGGCTTTTGCAGTACCATTAGTACAGACTGGCTAGCTTTGCTGAGATGTAATGCAGTCCAGCAAAGGAGTTATGGTTGGGGTCTGGGGGTTTTTTTGGTTGGGTTTTTTTTTGAGGTTTTATTTTCTAAACTGCAGAGCAGTATGCTCAGTTTTGCTGATGCTTTCCTGTAGGGTATCGCTCATGGGTGAGAGCCTTTTGGCAGCCTTTTAGGTGCTGTGCAAAAAAAAAAGAAGGGTGAAACTTGCTGGGCTTAAGGAGTTCAAGATCTGGGGCACTGCATTTTAGTTTTTTCTTCCTAGAGAAGGTAAGATAATATATTTCATATCCATCAAATAAAAGTGCAGCGTGCTGCTACACACTGCCAGTCTAGAGCTGCTGCCTTTTGGGTGTGAAGCAGGGAAGTCTTGGCCACTTCTCATCCTAATTGATAGGTTTTCATTTGGACTTCTTTTTGTGTAAGATGAGGGGGTTTTTGTAACCTGTGTGTTTAGCTGTAGGTTGAACAACTAATTAGCAGCAATTACTTCTACCTGCCTCTTCCATTTTGCTGACTTCTTGTTTTCTAGTTGAGTCTTGTCCCTTCTGTGTCTGGCACAGATTTACAGTGTGTTGCAGTAGCATGGCATTCTTTCATGCCAGTCCTGGTAATGATCAGCTTGCTCTGAGTTACCAGCACTTACTGGGTCAGTATTTTTGCATGGCACATAAAAACACATGCTGTACTAGCCATGTGGGTAGCAGAAAACCTAGACCAGACAACCTGTTGTAATCCTAGGTGTAAGTAGCATGATTGAAGAGTGCCTCTTGTTCACTTTCTTCAAAGGTTGCATGAAACTCGGATTTTAACTAGTTTGAATTTTGCGTTGTCATTACCAGTGTGCAGGTGTGGGTTCCACCCCCAACCTGTATTTCCTTTTTCCTTTCACCTCACCATTCCTACTAATTTTTTTTATTTCTTTAACTTGATAACCTTATTTTTATGTCACGTTTTAATTAACTTGTTATTGTAACAGTTGATTGACTTGCTCAAAATTCTTCATTACCTTCTGGCTTTAAATGAATAGTGTTTGATTCTTTACAGGAAAGGAAAAAGATGGTTAAAGAAGCCCAAAGAGAAAAGAGAAAAACCAAAATCCCAAAGCATGTGAAGAAGAGGAAAGAAAAGACTGCAAAAATGAAGAAAGGCAAATAAAATCAGCTTTGGCTCAGAGAAAGGGGTGATGTGTTATGGATTAGTCAGTCACCATCTTTTTTTCTTTATTAAAAAATTAAAAATTCTTTATTTATATACGTACAGTATAAACTGTGAGGGTGGTTTTGTTAATAACATGGTGTAATTGTTTGATCAGTGTGTATGACATGGGTTTCTCAATGGGAAAGAATGAGTTTAACACTTGTGCCTGCTAGAATTCTTTACCTGTGCAGGTTTGACTTCTTGTTAAACTCACATTGATTTGTTCCTGTGTTTTCACTCCTCATGTCTGCTTCATAGTAGGGAAGCAAATTGAGCTAGCTGTCTTCTGCAGGCTGTCACAGTCCCCCTGGATAACCCTGCAGGCATTGTGCCTTTGCTGCCTCCCTGTGCTTGCATCACCATTGATGGCCAATTGCACACGTGGCTGCAATCCCCAGTTTGACCTTCACAACCTCTTTGGTGCCTTTGGCTCATAAGAGAGGAACCGATCAGTGCTTCCAGATCTCCCTTTCTCTCTGCTCCCTTTCTCTATCCACACAGGGATTGACAGCACTCTCACATACAGTATGCGTGTAAGTGCAGACAGTATTACTGGAGCGAGCAAGCAAGACTGCTATTTTCTCAGCAAATAGGGATGTTTGTTGGGACACTGAAATGAAATAGGTGCATTGTGGAAATTGGCATTACATCGGGCTCAAGAGAGAGGCCAGCCCTTGGTAGCAAAGGAAGGAGGACTTGTAAGTCCTATATCCAGAGGTGAGGAAGTACTGGTGATGGCTCTTTCTCGTAACACCAAGGGCTTAGATGCTGCCAGAAGTATGGACACTTTATTTCCTGCTTTTCCTTGCCATTGTGGGAGCTTGTGTACAGATGTATTCAGGCAGAGGTGTCCTGGCTGATGGCTGCCCTGAGCCTGGCTGGTTGTGTTCATCGGTGCAGTGCTGAAGGTGACTGCAATAGTAACAGCTCTGTGCACTTGGTCCTTGAAGTCCCATTGGATCGGGGATTCTCCCTGCTGACTGACAGGGCTGTGGTGTGTGCATCTGCCGTGGCAGCTGTGATTCATGAAGGTACGTGCACCAGAAAGTGTGTGTAGGGCCTAGGGGTTGCGGGTGGAGTGGGGAATTGTGTCCGAGTTGTTGCCTTTCCCCAGGAACAAGTTGTGCCCTGGGCAGACCTCGGTGTTTTTGGTGAAGCTGGGTAAGCATGAGTGACTGTAAAGCTCTGTGTGCTTTATTTTGTGTAGCTCCGCAGTGGATGACTCCACCAGGAGACTGGTCCATGGCTGATCAGTGTGAGTCGAGCGTTGTCAGACACAAGAGACAACCACCTTCTCTTTGGGTCTGGCTGCTCTGAAGACAGGGATAGGTGCTAGTTCTTGGCAAAGAGCCTGGAAGCCCCAGAGACAGAGCATGTCCCACGGGGCAGTGTTTATCTCCTTTACCTGAGGAGACACTTCAGAGAAAGGAGGCTGCTATCATCTGTGCTTGAGGGAAGAGGAAATGTCCCAGCCCACATAACCTTGTCTTCCCTCCAGGCCGTGCACCACAGCCTGATCAAGTTTGCCTAGCTCCAGCCGTCCTGTAGCAGGAAAGCCGTCCTGAATCTGTCATTTTGGATTGGAACCTTGCTCGCAGTGATGTGCAGCAGGACTGTCTGTGCAGGCTGCTCAAAGCATGAGCTACCTGCCTCAGGTGTTTGCTCTAGGACAGGTGTACATAGTCGGGGTGTGTGTAGGGGACCTGAGGTGAAGCACAGCCAGAAAAGCCCATGTGCAAGTGCAGATGGCCTGGGGATGGCTGTTGCAGTCGGGTATGTGCTTGTCGAGGTGGGCTGTGATTGCAGTTCGTGTGTCCTGGCCACTGCAGGCCTGACACGTACTAAAGTGAGGCAGTCCGCAGGAACGGAGTGGATGGGGAGCTTTTTGGGCCAGAGCCGTGAGACGAAGTATCTTCCCGAAGCAAGAGAATGCCTGTCGAAGAATGCTACATGTAACTACCAAAAGGCACCAGTCTGATTGGGTCTGGGGAGGATAAGGATGGGATGGCATGATTTTGTATCCCGTGCCAAAGAAAAAGCTTCAAAGTAGCACAGACACTCAGTTATGCTCATTTTTCCCCCAGAGATGAGGGTCCTACAAGGCCCACCCTGTTTGCCATGGCAGCATGTTTATGCTGTGCCCCACTGCTGGCACCTGTGCAGACAGAGTAGTATTACCAGGGCAGGAATACCGGTTCTATGTATAGAAACAATGGGAACAAAACCAGCTCAGAGGTAATGCTTCCCCTTTATCTTCCATACTTTTCCTGCCCACCCCCTCTTCTTCCGCTCCGCAAGACTGTACTTGCTGGTAGGGCTCTTGGATCTCTTGTGGACTATGGCAAGAACTTCCATCGTAGAGCTCACCTGATGTCACAGCACAAGCAAACAGACCCTGGAGGGATGGACTGTGGGGTGACTGGTGGGCTGTGAAGCCAGGAGATGACCCTGAGATGTCACAGCAGCATTGAGACTGAACTGTGCAGGTGTGATACCTACACCTAAGACTGAGAATTCCCTTCTGTTGACTGCAAACATGTTCCTCCTCTGCTCCACTGCTCACTGGGTGCTCCAATGTCAAAGTGGAGCACTCAGGTTACTGTTTTCCCCTTTTGAATGAGAATATCTTTGCTGAGGTCATGCCATAAACTTGCTTGCTTTGCCACTGAGGCTTTGGGAATATTTCTGCAAGCAGGGCTGCTGATAATTGTCTGGTGTGTTATTCAAAGCACAGCTGTTTTGTTTTCTGTCGGAGTCCCGTTCTGTCATGCAATCAGGAGGAATTTTTACAGCTGCAAAAGCAGAACTTTCAACTGCCTTGATACTCTTTTGTGGCTTAAACTAGTGGAGGAGGATTGGCTTAAAAAAGGCAGGAAAAGATGCTTTATGCAGAGGGCAGGCTGTGGGAGGGTTGTGGCAGATTGCTGCCTGTGGTGTTTGCGCCAGTGTGGGTAAGAACGAGCTTGAAATTACTTGAGAATTACTAATCTGAGATGCTCTTAATTTTTAATACTATTATTATCATCATCATCATTATATCTATATAAATTTTTTTAGAACAGGCTGCACATATGAAAGATATCAAATTCTCAGGCACAGGTCAAATGCTTGGAAAAATGCATTTCTGGGAATTTGCAGCCAGAAGATTTAGTGACATTAAGGAGCTTAAGTATGTGGAGTGGGAATATTTACAACTCTGCTGTCAAAGAGAAAAATGTATGAAAGCAATTAATCTTATCTTCCAGGGCCTTTCCAAGTAGTCCCGTCTTTGCAGTCCTTCACTGGGATTCGGTGGGAAAGGACTGGAAGGGAGATACTGCTGGACAGTATATGTAAAGTTCCAAAAAAAGTTCATTAGTGAGGTGGTGGAATTTTTGGGGGGGTTCAGCCTCCCACCCCCCTGAAGTTCTGCAGTGCCGTATGGCTGGTTTGCACTCTGAGCAGTTGGCACTAGGCTTCCTCTCGGGTCTGAAGTCTGTGCCAGGCTTAATTTGTTGCTTTTTCCACAGGATATATTTTATTATACGTAGCAGTAGAAGCATTGGAAGGTGGAGTTTTGAGGGTTCGGTTTCCCTGGGAGGAAGCCAGCAAAACCAGCTTTGTAAGGATACGTCTGCTCAGAGGGATTTGATTTCCATGCTGAAATACTTGATTAAGCAATGCAACAATGCTCAACCAGCTGTGGCAGGGTGCATGCTTGCTTGTGGCCTGTGTGCTCAGGCAAGGGTCACACCTGTGGTCCTTCGAGACACAAAAGAAGTGAGGGTGAGGTTTTCTGAGGACCGATGCATCCTGTAGGTTTTGGTCACAGGTGTGGAGGAGCTGATGATGAAGAGCTGTGAGAGTCAGGTTCCAGAATACCAGATTGCTTACCTGGGTTGTCCAGCTGAATCTTTCTCTCTTTATCTGCTTTTTCCCCCTGCAAAACTGTACAGCCAGTTTATATTGTAAACATGATGCAGAGGCACAGAACAGGGCAGGTGCTTTGTCTCTGAGTCCTCTTCAGCCTGGGCTTGTTCGCTGGGGTGCAGTTGCAGGATGATGGGGACCACTGGAGTGGGAAAGTGTGTTAGGGGTCCCTTGTCTGGTTATGGGGACCTGCCTGTCTTCTCTTCTTCCTGTTAAAGAAACGAAAGGATTTTTTGAACACTTGATGGATGAAGGAGGACCTAAAGAAACTGCTTTGTCACTCTCAATGAGCTTTTAAAACCTTCCCCGGTAAACAGCTTCACAGATTGTCTAAATGCAGAAAGTTAACTCAGAATTTATTTTGAACTTTCTAGGGCATTGCTGTAAAAATAAACACATAACTTAATGACTCATTGTTTTCACAGTTGTAATTTTTGTCCTTCTAAACTGCTAGTAGACTTTCAAAGCAAAAATGCTGACCCTTTGCCTTTGCATCTCGTTACTTTTCGGGTCTTGACATAACCTTATGTTCCTTGTGCTAACCTTCATGTCCTCTAGAGGGAGAAGTAAGTTCATGCTCAGACTGTTGGAAAGTGCCAAAGCTCCCTTAATATGTGAAAAGTGCTAATTATGTTTCAATTATCTACATAACTTTCTATAAATTTTGATGGCTTTGTACATGCACCTAGATTTAATTTGGGTTTTTTTCTCCTGAATTTGTAGTTCTTGGACAAAGTTTAATACCTTGAGGACATAGGGGCATAATTTGTTCTGGGCTAGGCCAGGCCTGCAACAATGGCATTAATGCTGGGTTTCGGAAGAGGTTCTAGATGGCACGTGACAAACACCAAGGAGACTTCTTTCCCCCTGTACATATGACGAAGGCTCATGATGACAATCTAAAAAATATTAAGGATGTCATTCTTCAGCTGTCCAAATTCACAGGCTTAAACACCTATCTTTTGTATAATGCAGTAGGTAGCAACCATTTTGCCACAATCACTAGCTCTAAACACATTTTGAGTTGTTGACAGCTGCTCTTCTTCTTTTTTTTCCCTCCCCCACCTCCCCACCACTGTTGTTTATTTTCAAAGGATTGACATAAGAACAAACCTGGCCCTTCTTCCTGGCATGCACCAACCTGCCTCCGACCTCTGCAGCCTTCCTGGAACTGTAAGCTCTCCTAAGCTACAGTGTGAATGCTAGACCTAGCCTGCAGCAGTACGCTTAAGGCTATCTCTCTAATCTAGCCCAGAGATCCATGTCTGCAGCAAAGGCCACAAGGCTGGGACTTGCAGTTGGCAGGTATTGCTTGGGGGGTTTGTGTGTTTCTTGTTTCTTTCTTTTTCTCTTTTTTTTTTTTTTTCCAAAGACAGCAGGCTGTGGTTGCAGCAGGTTGCTGCAGAACAGGATGAAGGATGGACAGTGACCCTTCTGGCATTAGGACTGGGTTAAGGACTGGCACGAAGGCCAGTGCTGGGGACAAAGGAAAGAAAGCCTGATTCGTAGTTACCTTCTAGACATTCAGAGCATTAACTTGGCATTCCTGCCCTTGAGCATTCTTTTCATCCCTTTGCCTAATCCAAGCCTCAACCCTTGAAGCTGAACATGAGCCCTGTGCTCTTTGCTTGTGGGAAACCAAGGGGTTAAAACTTCCACAGACAATACTGGATTTAATTTACAACCCTGGAAAGAACTTGGGTTAATGTGATGACAAGACACATAGACCCTAAGCAAGAGAATCACAAACTTATGTTTCTATAGCTATAAATAAGAAAATGTATTGGGTGATAAGGTGAAGGGTTTTAAGTATAGTAATGTGATTTTATAGTTCAAGTGAAGAATTTAGATGTTATAGTAGAAACATATGGGTATACGTGACCTAGCAAATAATTGGTTGAAAATAGACGCATTGCAGTAAAAAGTACCAAAGGTGATAGGTTATCGAGTCAAAACAAAGTTTCGTGTTAATTGTTTATTGGACCAGAAAGTTATAAATTGCCATGTAACCTTGAAACTCATGACTATTTTTCGTTATGGCGACTTGTTACTTAACCTCACGGCCTCTGAGACTGATGCCTTGCTTTTTATTTTAAGTAATAAATCGTGTATAACCGTGATAGCCCCATCTCTTTAATAAGAATTCCGACCAAAAGAAGTACAGAAGCCGACAAGTGGTACCCCGCGCCGGCATTTGCTGTCACTTCCCTCCCGGAGCTGAATCAGCCAGGGCTGATTCTCCATAGCTGACTGCAGCCCCCCACCCATCAGGGTCTGGGGGAAGATCTGGCTTTTTAGTGCCTCCAGCCCTGAGTGTTAACTCCAGTTCCAACTCTAGCCTTACTCTGAAACAGGAAAGTCCTGTATTCCCCAGACATCATTCTGGGATGTATGATCAGCACCAGCTGGCACCTAAACAAGGAAGAAACAAAGCTGGTTCTGCAGCCCCTTCGCTCCGTAATCTACGCCCGTGATCAAATGGAGCCAGCAGCTTGCCAAGCTGGAAAAGTCCAGAATCAGCCTAATTTGGTGGTACTTCCAGGATCCAGAAATGAAATTAACTTGTCATTCTTCTCTGTCTTTAGCCCTAGCTGTGGGTTGCCTGAAAGATGGATGACACTCAGGATGGGCAGCTCCGTGAAGTCTCGGTGGATGTTTGATGCTGAATTCTGCGCAGGGACATGTTGCAGGTTTGCCACCAGTGCTTTGGTTAGGGACGTGAACAGCAAGTCTGAAAAGGTGTAATATCTTTCTGGATTCTTCACTGTGCAGACTGGTGTTTGTATGGTATGTAAATTAAAGCTGCCATATTGATAAGGTTGCTGTGGACCTATAAATAGTCAAAGCAGGTTGGAGTCAGGGTTTGGGCAGGCAGGGTGGGTAAGCAAGCTTCTCACTAGATCTAGTAAGGATTGAGTGCTCAGCTGAGGTTTGGTGCGTAGATTGTTTGGAGTAAGGTTTGCTCTGAGGTGGTAAGAGGACCAGTTTTGGCCTGCATGCCAGGGTTTGCATTTGGGATGCACAGAGAGCTGCGAGTTGGCAGGACGAGATGAAGGCTGATACTGACTAGAAATGGAGAGCAGAGGGTTTGCTGGTTGTTGCTGTTTAAAAGAAAAAGTCTAATTTGTGTGCTTGACATAAGATGTTACTTCTAATGCTTTTGCTTCTGGTTAGAAAAGAAACTTACGGAATTGTTTGTTCTCTCTCCTTGTCAGGTTTCTCATTCTGTGGTCCTAAGTCAGGCACGAGCTTGTGGAGTGTTAAGTGGGCATGTGTTGCAGAACACTGTGTCTCTTTGGGCTGTGAACAGGACTTTATGTGGACTTGAGAGCTACCCCTGTGCACTGCAGACCTCAGGTCTGACAGATATCTGGGCCCTTGAGGAAATGTAAGGAGGTGGTACCACACCGTGAGAAGCACACTGTTCACACAGCTCGCTGTGCTCTAACAGTGCTGACTACGGGAAACGCTCATTCTTTTGGTGGCTCAAGTGGTGGAGCAGTGGTCTGGAGAGACAAAAGCAGAGGGGAAAGAGCAACTGGAGGAGAAGGCGTTGTCACTTTTTGGTTCTTCAGCCTCTTTTGCACCACTGCTTGTTCTGGATGTTGTGACCAATCTGTCCACCATGCTCTGAATACTTTCCAGTCCCCCGCCTTATTGATCCAACTTTGCCTTATCTCCTCCTCTTCACTGTAGACTACAGATGAGGAAGAGCAAAGGAACATCAAGAGTTGGAGACTCTTCTCAGGGCAGTTTTGACTTGTTTGGAAAGCCACTCCCTGTGGGGGTGTGTGGCTGAGGTGGCAGATTTGCAGTGACTTGCCTCTGTGACATCAGGTGCATCGGTGCAGCACAGAGTGCGAGTCATTACTGGGGATGGGTAGGGACCAGGCCAAGGGCTCAGTCCTGCTGAAGGCTCACCTCCTGGTGCAACTGAAGGAAATGGAACTTTGAGCCTGGCTTAAAATGGGGCTGAAGAGTTTTCAGCTGAAGAAGGGGTTTCTTGATCATGTCACATTTTTGGTGTTCCGGCACAATAGTGTTGGTGGAGTAGAAGAAAGTAAATGGTTCCTTCAAAGTTGTTTTAAAAGCATTTAAAAGAAGAATTCAGAAGAATCTGTTGCATGCTTTTTTCCTTTCCCTGAGCTTCTAAGGATTACTGCTTATAGCCATGAAACGTTAGAAAATACCCTATTTGTGAAGATCTCTTTTCAGCCATTCAAAGTGATTGCATTAAGATGTCATTCAACATTATACACATGGTGGAGAGAAAAGTCAGTCCTGGTCTTCCCTCAAAGTTGAACAGGCTCCAGCCTGTAATGGAACTATTTATTTATTTGAGAGTGAAGAAAAGACAGACAAAATTTGTTATTGCGTAAAGGAGTCAAAAACCAATTTGAACTTGCCTTCAGCGTTGGCTCTCCAAGTATTTCAATATAAAACTTTCCCAAGATCCTGGCAAATCCCTGTCAAACTTATTTTATGGACAATTTCCTCTCTCACAGGTGAACCAGGAACACTCTCATCATTTTTTTTCATGTGGGGAAACCAGTAGCAATGCCCACAGATGCTACTGCAGTGATTTCAACTTCAATAAATAGAAATGAGATGTCGGCTTTCTGTGACCAGCCAGGCCCTTTTATAGGAAGCCCACCAATTACATTAAGTGCCCTGTGGCTGCCTGTGGGTTGGGCTGTGCAGAATTAAAGGATTACAGTTTGTATGGGATTAACAACCTGAGATTAGCTCGGTTGGTCAGAGCACGGTGCTAATAACACCAAAGATCAGTCCCTGTATGGACCATTCACTAAACAGTTTGACTCAATGATCCTTGTGGGTCCCTTCCAAGTCAGGATATTCTGTGACCTGGAAATAAATTAAATATTTCAACAATGTTGGTGCTGTTTCCATTGCTCTATGTATTGCTCTGGGAGATGTTTAATGAGTACAGTTTTTTGACAAACGGTGAGGCTGGGTGATGCGATGTTCTCTTGCATTGTGCTGGCTGGGATGGTGAAGGTTTAGAGATGGGAGCTAGGAGAAATTAAATCAGTTTGGTAGCAAGGCTTATATGAAAGTGAAGTGCATTCTCATCAAGTCTGAAAGTAGCTGTTATGTGGAGGGCAGCCAGGAGAACCTATGGTTTTGTACCAAAATGAAAGGGGACAAGTGAGGGAGAAAAATAAGATGACACAACTGAAATCCTTCAGTGTGAAGGTGGAGGTTGCGCAGAGTCATTGATCAGTGTGTGCTGTGCTCTCAGCCATGCCTGCCTTCAGGGTGCCAGTGCACCCTAGACAGCACCTTCAGACCTGAGCCAGCTCTTTGCTGATGCTTTTTGCTACTTCATAGTTACATTAGGCAGGGCTGTGAAGAGATGTAAGCTCCCAGACCAACACAGCAGCTCTTGCAAAAGCCTCCAGTGGGTGATTCCTTCTGGGAGTTTGCTTTGTATTTGAAGGGTGGTACAGACAAGAGACACAGAAATTCATGTGGGAAGGCAGCTAAGAGCAGGCACATCAAAACTGTAGCTTGTTAGGAGTGCTTTTTCTTCCAGGGTAGCTGTAGCCTCGCATCACTGAGTGGCTCCAAGGCTATTGGATCTGGCAGGGTTGATCAGGCTGCATCAGACAAGGAGATTGAACTGCTTGTTCCTTGGACGAGGCTGTGATGCCCACTGTCCTGTGGTTGTACATTTTGGGGCAGTGTGACTGCAATACCTTGTCTGAGAGAAAAAGCTGCAGAGATCTTCCAGGCTTTGTCAATGGCAGGACCCAAAAGATGAATGAAGGAAATGGCTCGATGGGCCTGGGTGTAGGAGCAGCTACATGGTTTAGGACTATGAGGGAGTTTTGGTACAGACTATTTACAGGCCAATTTAGTAGCTTGTCAGCATTTGTGGGAGAGGTGAGTGTGAAGGAGTGGTTTAAAGCAGGATGGATGTATAGAGTGACACTTGGAATTCCTCTCATTTGTAAGAGGAGGATGAGCAACTTCTGTGGGCAGGAGATGGACAGCAGGGGATGTAGTGTTTCCATTTCAAAAGGAGGATTCCTCCCCATCCCTCTTGCAAGTTACAGTGAAACCCTTCCCAATGCTACGGGCCAAGTTTTATTCTCAGTTACACCCATGCAACCTTACTGAAGTCAGCAATTGTCTGTTTTGCAACTCCTGCCTGATGCAATAACTTGAGGGTTACGTATCTTAGGGGTTCAAGATGTGCTTGCTTTCCCAGCATGGTGACAGTGAATAGTGCTGGACATGAAACTGCTGCTGCCCCAGTAATTGCTAAAGAATAACTGAGGTCAGTGGCATTGCATGGATGTAACTGACTGCATGGGGTTGGGAGCACTCGTGGTATCTGGGAGCTCATTGGGGCCCAGGAGAGACCGACCCATCTCTCCTTCCAGCTGGAATGCCACTTTCCCACATCAGACACTCCCTTCAGTAATTATACCCTTTTTAGACTCACCCTTTAGCAATTACTCGTCTAAGCCCTGCCTCGAACTGACATCATTGGAAAGTCCAATAAAAATATGGCAAGCTTTTAAACCATCCCGGGAAAGCAGAATGCTGTATTATTAGCAGCATTTCAATGCAGCTGTTTGATGATGGTTTTCTTAACCTTATCTCTTAACAGGAAGAGTTTGAGTTCCCTCCCAGCAAACAGCCTGAAGGGTCAGCAAAGGCCCTGCCTCATCTTCAGTGACGTCCTGGTCTGAAAGGGCTCCCTGTCAGTTCCATTTGTTTTCTTCTTTTTAACTCATCTTTGCAGTGTTGAACACCTTCTTCTGGAAGACTCAATCTTAAGCTTCTCAGACCTCAAAATGTTGTCCATCAGTAGATCAGTAACTGTCTCGATTCTTGTTTTTCAAAGTACTTCTATGTTCCTCTTTCTTTCAATTTTTTAAAGTTTGATTTTCAAATTGACCACTTCTTTGAAAACATGAAGGCGTATTCAGAACTTGCACTTGCTCTGGGAGAGCGGAAACAACAGTAGCTTGCTTTACTTTTTAATCTACTTTTTGTTGGAGGGAGGGGGTGATAAAACTTCAAATTATTCTATGAATTGGACCCCCTATAAGGACACAGAAAGTTATCGCTATTTTTGTTACAGGTGAAGCTGAAGAATTGAACCTGAATCAGAGCAAATACTTGAGAGTTTGGGGTTTTTTTTCCACTATGATCCTGTCTGAACTGGCATATGGCTCATCCTAATGACATCAGAGTTTTTTGGGGTTTGTTTTTTCAGTTCTTGGTTTGCATGGGAACAGTAGTCTAGAAAAGAATTTTCCAAACAAATAATAAGAAAGGAAACTACATGCTTAAAAAAGTCAAGGAAGCTAATTGGAAAATTTAGCAGGGAACGATTCCTGCTCTGTAACACCTGATGATGGAAGCATGAGGCTTTGCAATTGTAAACAGATTTTCTTTCCACCCTGCTTGGCAATCATCTTCATTTTTTGGGTGTAACCCTTTCATGTACGCAGCTGCACTCCCCATTCCCACAGCAAGGCATGCCGGGTAAAACCTTTGATCTCTCCTTCCAGCCTTTGCTTGCTTGCATTGTGTTTATTACAACTTCTTCAACTCCTCCGGAGCAGGGCGTGTGGATGATCCTGGAGGATCTGCCCTCTAGATCTCTGTGATTGTACTGAGTTGATGGTTTCTCCCGGACAGGTGCAGGCATGTTGATTTAAAACCAAAACAAAACAAAAATCTTTTTAGTAAAGCAAAATCTACGTGGCGTTAACTCCTTCCTCTGCTGTCGTGCTCAGGGCAGGAGAGCAGAGGCTTTGCTGGGCTTCCATTTCTGCCTCTGGCACCATCACCCCTTTGACTTGCAAATGCCTCACCCAGTGCTGGCTCTGGTCATTTGGTACCAGCTGTGGCTGTTCCTCCAGAAGTGGGATGCACCAACCCCTGCTCCAGCTCTCTAGCTCCTGGCTTTTGCATTCCCTTTGTTCTCTGCAAGTGGTTTTGACTTGTTTTTTCTGTGGTACTGACCCACTGGCCATGGGAGTCAAGGGGCTTCTCCTGCAGCTTGCAGCAGGTTCGAGGGAGGGGTTAGACCAAATCCTGTACGCATGACACAGTGAAAGCCTCTGTTAACATAAATCTCTGTACTGTGCCCTGGTAGATGCCTCAGACTGTTCAAAGAGGTACTGCTTGTCTTTCCAGCAGCACCTTTGCCCCTGAACTACAGTGGTATTGGCAGTTGTTCATCATGTTTGCAAAACACCAGAAGTAAAAACAACCGTCCAATTCCTTTTTCCCCCCGCCTCTGATTTACATACTTTAAAAACTAGTTGCGGATGTCAGGCTCTTTGCAAATCATTAGTGTGTCTTCTTGATGGTTTGGAGGTTGTAGCATGACTGTGATCAGCCAGAGCAGGAACTTCTGAAAGATGTGAAATACCTCCATTCCTTGCTTTTGGTATTAAAGAAACTTTTTAATTTCTGAGGTGCTACATGTGTACTCTTGTCATGTCCAGGGAAATGCAAGCATAGTGGCACATGAAATACTTTGATACCGAGGAGAACCGAGTACCTTTCCCATTAGCTCTGTGCAGGTGTATTGGCAAAACTTTAGTTGTCTGTTGTAAGAGAACATGGAGCCATTGTATGCATATGTAATTTGTGAAGCAATATCAAAAAGTACATTTAAAAAAATATATGTTATCTTGAATGTTTATGCAATTTGGAGTGAGGTGCTTTCTGTGTTTTTGGGTGGGCATGCATCACTTCCAGCTGATCCTTTCAAAAACCACATTGTGGATTTTTCTTCAATAATGGAGGAGAAAATAAGTCACATCCCCAGTCCACCATCTGATGCCTGAGGAGTTTGGATTGAATCATACATTGAAAGAAGATGATATACAAAGAACATGTGTCAGCTCAGCTATTTTTTAATCTGTCCCTTGATTTGTCCACACTCAGCAGCTTTTTTTTTGGCTGCAACAGAAAGCCAGGGCAGTGCTTCAGGCAAAGGCGTCACCCAAGCTACCTTAGTTGATGAAACTAAAGTTGCTTCCTGAGCATTACTGTCCTGTACATTGCTGGATGAGTTGGCTCTGCATCTGTGGCCAATTTGGATATCTGCAAGTGATTTACTGTGCTCTGAAATGCAGCTGCTTCATGTATGACATCTGATCTGCGACCACCACTGGGAGTCGTCCTTGCTGAAAGTGAGGAAGAGATTAAAGCCAGCTGAAGAAAAAAGGGATTATTTTTATGATCCTTCTGGATAGTGTTTTTCCATTAATTCTTTTCATAAAAGATGGAAAACTAATTCTCTGAAACATCTGAGCTCCAATTTTTTTCTGGTGGTTTCCTTTTGGTAGTGAGTTATTGGGAGATGGCAGGAAGATGTGCAGAGGGCTGCCTCTTCTGAAGCCTGTGCAAGAGATTTAAAAACAGGAATTTGAAAAAACACCCCAAAATATTTTTGTGAGTACTCAGGCGTCAATTAGCAGGGCAGCTTCATTTGGATGCATTTGATCTTGATGATTTGAAGGCAGCAATCCTTTAAGGCCTTGCAAACGGGGAAACCCCACGGGGACAAGCTGAGAAACAGCAGGAATCCCATCTCCCTTTTCTCTTATTTTCTCGTAGTTATCTGACTGCCTCTCAGACAGGCTCACTGTGTTATCAAGTTTGTTGGCAGCAGAGCGTGTGTCAGGTAGGTACATGTGAAAGCATTTGGCATGAATATTACCAATATTCCCTGAAGTGTTACTTAACTAGTAGTTGGATAGCAATACTAGATACAGTCCACAACCAGTGGCACAAAAAAAGTATGGCCTGTCAAGTATGAGTGTGGGTATTAATGCAGGGATTAATACGAATTTTCGTTATGCAAAGAAGTACTGACCTTGGCTGTGCTGATTTGAAATTAAGTATAAAATGACTACAATCAAAGAGGTTCCTCAGAAAAGAGTCAATACAGAACGAGGTCAGAAAATACCATGTTTCTTAATTTTAGTGAAAACAGATGGTATTTTTCCAACTTTTGAGTCTCTGTAAGAAAAAACCCCAGCAACTATTTTTCATCTCTTTCAGTGAAAATTGTTCTGTGTAAAAATGTGCCATAAACGTCCTTCTTCCAACCACAATTTATTAATGTAAACCTCGTGAGTCTACCATGTAGGACGAATCCAGCTTTGACTACTTAGACCATTAAGAAAAAATCCCTTTTGATATTTTTTCTGGCTGAGAAGTGAAGATAATACAAATAATGTTAACATATTTACAAAATCCAGAAGTGCTGGCACAAATATGGAAGTATTCTGAAAGAGAAAAACACATGCAAATGTGTAGCACTTAGCGTGAGAGTGCTAACATTTTGGAAAGAAAGTAACAGACTTATTTCTTAGTCGTTTCCATTCTAAGTTAGTGCACGAGGCGCTGTCCCACAATGACATTTCTGACCTGATTATGACTCTTTGTGGGCATGCACTTAAAGCTGAGCGGTCAGTTTGCAAACTCTAAGCAGCGAGGAGGGGGGTGCATGAAATAGGTTCGTGTCTCCTGCATATTTTTTGGATATGAATGTGTATCTGACCTTTGCTAAATCTGATGATGCCAGAAGAGCCCGTGCTCCACACATGGAAATTGTGCAGCCGCTGAGAAGACGAGCATTCCTCAAGCAAGCATGGCAGCGAATGTCATCCGCAGTTCTGTGTCTGGTAGAAAGGTCAGGTTTCTGCTGGAAGAGGCTGTGCTGCAGGATGGCTGGTACCCCTCTGCTTGGCTGGTTGGTTTTCCAGTCTCTGGGGAAGGGATGGGACAGAGAAACCAGTTAATAATGATTATTATGATTAATTGGACCGGACTTCATTTCAGTCACAGGGAAGCAATGCTCACCAGCAGCAAATGCAGCACTAGCAAACGTGTCAGGCGTTCCAACCACTGGTCTGCTGGGAAAACGAAGCTTCCAGGAGCAACATGAGGATGTCTGTGGAAAGCCTCACTGAACTGGGAGATGATGTACATATGTGATCACTGTACTAAGCATTTGGGTGGAGTATAAATCCTAATTTTTATAGGTACTCTGGTGGATCTGTTGTCCTATGTGTCCATTACACCCATAAATACCTGTACGGTGTAATTACTGGAAGAGCAAAGTCAGTTACTGGAAGATTATTGCCATGGTAATTAAAGAATTATAGAAAAGCAAGGAGATTTCACCAATGAGTAGGAGAGATGTCATCCCTGGGGGGAGGCAAAGTGAATGCAGGAGCATGGCCATGGAGGGATGTCATCAGCAGGGTGAGAAAATCTGCAGGCAATTCTGATACATGGGTGGATGGATGGATAGATAGATGGATGGATGGATGGATAGACAGATAGATAGATAGATAGATAGATAGATAGATAGATAGATAGATAGATGGCTGCTAGAGGCTTCTACCAACACCTGTGACAGTAAGGAGAGAGGCGGGCAGTGTAGCTCACTCTTGCCTGTGCTCTTTCATGAGGCCCTGTGTAGCCACAGCAGGCCATTTTGCTCCGTATCAATGGCGAGAGTAGAGCAGATAGGAAGAGGAAGACACGGCAGGACTTGCTCCTCCATTCACAAATTTTATAGTACTGTTCTTGCATTGTAGAAAGGTTTAAGCAAGTTTGGGGTGCCCTTTGTGCTGTAGGAGCCTCTTTCCAGAAGAGGACAGAAGCTTAGTAGGTGAGTGATAAGCAAAACTTGGTGGGGGAAAGAAATATTATCACTATTCCATGTTGTTATGTGAGATCTCACTGTGGTTCATCTGGGGCTGCATGGGAGCTGGGCACACAGAGAGGGATTGCTCAGTATCTTCCCCAGCCGGATAAGAAGGTTTTCAGACAAGGGAATGGATGAAATAAATCATCAAATCCAGCAGGCACAAGCATATGCTGGAAACTGTCCCTCGCCTTTTTGCTGCATTGGGAAAAAGGAGGTAAGAGTAGGACCAGGCTCATAGAAGCAACATCCTGAAGGATTGGTTTTACACACAGCCACGGGGCGAGTCACAGTCTTGGGCCTTGTAGCAAAGAGGACTGGACTCTCCTGACATCACCTGGAGACACTGTTATGCCCAATCCATTCCCAAAATGGAAGATACTGCTGCTTTTTTTTGGGCCAGCCAAGAGTGTAGCAGGTCAGGACTAGTTGTAAAAGAATGTGTTCACCAATACAAAAATGTTACATACTAGTGAAAATATTCATATAGTAGAAACTTATCTGGGCAGCTTAACAAGGGAAATCTTACTGGGCATTACAGTAACAGTGTGGATTTTCCCTCCTTCCCTCTTTTAGCTGCTGTGTCACTTGTAATTTTTGCAGGCAAGGGACAATGTCTAGCTTGGTTGAGATCCTTCCGTGATGTAAAAGATGTTATTCAGTGCTCATTATCAGTATTGTTTGCTTGGATTATATTGTCTTTTCAGGTTGAGTACACAGTGCATTAAAAAGCACACAGAAATAAAAAGTAACAAGTAGTGGAACAATAAATGTATTTTGGCCCACTCCTCAGCTGCTGTAAATTATTCTGTATGCACTGAAACCTCCTGATAAAGTGCTGCCTTTTTACATGGCATAGTAAAATACATGTTTGAGCAGGTTTAGGAAGAGACATTAATAAAGCTAAGACCGTGTTACAGGCAGTTCGATAAAGTGGCTTAAAATAAAAAGCTTTCGACAGAGGTATTCAGCAGGAGGGGTTTATGAGCTCTCTTTCTGTGGTGATTATTGCAGGCACTTTTTGAGTCAGAAGGAAGGCAGGATTAAAACCAGAGCTTGTCTGAGAACCATGTTGAAGGATGACATTCGGTACTGGCAGGAGGCAGCAACATTTAATGTCATTAAACACTGCACACCAACCGTCCTGCTTCACACAGAACTCCTTGGCATTGGTTACAAGGCACGAATTGGGCACCAAGTCCTTCCCTGAGCTTCTTACCTTTTTTTCCTTGGCCTGGTATGCTAATGAAAGCCCTGGCCCAGCTCTTTCATCTTGTCTCACATTTTCCTTTGTTGATGTGGAAAAGGAGCGAGGGAGGGGGCCTGTACTGGAGAAGGAGAGATAAAGCAAGTTTGTTTTTGGCTGAGTCAGAGGACAGTCAGATGAAGAGTTTTCTTTGTAACTTAATAGCTGCATTAATCACTGGGACTGCAGCTACTCCCACTGATGGCCAGAAAAGGGCCTTGATTTCTCACAACTTTGCTGATACCAGATGAGTTCTCTGCAAAAGCGCTCTCCTAGCAAGTACAATTAGAGTGCTTTAATAGGCATGCAGGACATGTGGAAAGATATTTAATTGTATTGCATTAAACACAGCATAACCTCATAGCAGGAACAATCTCTTCATGTCATTTCAGATTAAGCGAAATTATTTCGCATAGTAGTGATGCAATAAGAGCATCTCTGGGCAACTGGCTAAGAGTGGCTGTTTCCTTAAAGGAAATAACGTCTGGATTTGACAGTGCTAGGTTCATGGTTGGACTTCATGATCTAAGAGGTCTTTTACAACCTAAAGGAGTCTGTCATTCTATGATAATGCTAATACTTCATCACATTGCATGTACTGACAAAGGGCTTAGTGAGAAGCAATCAGCTTGGTTTGGACTGGGTGAAATCAGGGGTTGAATTTGCGGAAGTCTTTGACTGTGTTTAAACACATTTGTGTCAGGTACTGTACATTTCTCCCCCTGTTCTCCTTTATGAAGGAAAGAAGGGAGAGGTAAGATTTCCTTGGTGAACAGTTTATCCCAGTGGAAGGAAGTTCAGCACTTTACCCCACTGGGCTTTGGCAAACGCCTGTCACTGAAGATTTTTGGGCTCCTAACATTCGTCTGGATCCATATCCCTGGTTTCCAAGCAAAGCTTTTCTAAAGTAGCTGCCTGAGTAACTATAAAACCTAGAGAAAACAAATGGGACTCACTAAGGCATCTCTGGAAAGTTTCCTCTTAAGCAGAGGAACAGTTTCCTGGAAACAAGGTGGAGGAACTAAAATGACAGATTATTCATTTTTCTGAATGAAAATAGTACAAGAATGAGGGAAAGTGGAGTAAAAGATCACAGCCCCTTGAATTATCCTGAAGTCCTACTCTTTTTGTCAACGCTGCCAGCATTGGATCCCCAAGTGCTGAATTGTCCCAGTTTCTTTTTGTTGGGATGTGCTCAGCCTCTGCTGTGGGCAGGGATACGTTCAGAGCCTCTAGATTCAGTTCCTTTACTTTCTCCCTGTCAGGTCTCCTGCCAGTGCTCGCACAGGGGGCAGGATGCAGCAGCAGAATCTTCCCAAGCTGACCCTCTCTCACCTCTTTGTCTGGAGCTTACCCTCTTCTCCCTGGCACTGCTGGCAGTTCCCACCTAAAAAAGCCTAAAGGCTTTCCTGTCTGCCTGCTCTGCTTTTGCTGGAGCCAGCGTAATGTCTGCAATGTGCACAGCACACAGGCTCCAGTTTTTATTTGCCTGATTGCCCAGAGCATGTGGGGTCTCACATCTCCCTGTAAAAGTTACATCTTCTCAATCTCCATGAATCCCAGAGATGAATGCATGCAATCCCACTCGCTCCTAGCACCACACTGTCTGGCAGTGCAGGCATTGCTCCTATCCAGCTCCATTGCTGCAGGGTCTGTTTTATGCCACCACAGGCTTTTTTGGTTTTCCTACCTTTCTCTCTCTCTCTTTTTGTTGTTGGCAGTGTGATTGCCCACCTGGGCAGTGATTTTCAGTCTGGAAGGCAAGTGAATGTCAGGGAGGAGCTGGAGGATGTGCAACAGAGAGTGGCATATGTTCCCGGCTCGCTGCTGCAACACTGCAGCAGAACGGACCTGTAGCTGCCAAGGGAAGTGGGCATTTCTCGAGTTTGGAAAGTGGAAAGCTGACTGGATCCATGCAGCAAAGCACTTCCTCTCCACTGGCGGTCGGCCATGTGGATTTATTTTCAACCTTTATTGTGGTCCCTTCGATAACTGCAGCTTGCTAGACCTGTAAAAACAGCACCTCGTGCTCTCTGCAGGGCTGACTGATAATTACTTGCAGCCACCAGTGGCAGAACCAAGGCAGGCAGCCGTCCAGGGGGCCTGTTCCTACCTGCAGCTCATCCAGGGGACCTGTTCCTACCTGCAACTCAGCGTGAAGGATGGTTTATTAATAGTGAGGGGATGAGAGGGTGGAAGTGGCCTGCCTCCCACACCCATTGCTCCGTGCTAGGGCAGCTCCACGTCAGCGGCGTCAGGGATGCATGTGAGAGGCAAATTCTCCCCTCCTGGCCCAGGACAAGGGCCTGGCCTTTGGAAAGCTCAGATACAATGTGGCTTTGGAAAGAGTCAGTGGGAAATAGCTTGTCCTGGGGGAGTTTGGCTGGCATGTTGATGTGGTTTCTTGTAAAGGTGGCTATACTCTGAGACAAAAAACTCTTGTCTGGTCAGTGTGAAAGTCCTTCACAACCAAATGTGTGATGGAAATACCTGTGGATAGCCTGTGCTTTAAGGTAAAGGCTTGGAATACACGGAAACTTGTATGTGTAACCTGCTTTTCTATTCTTTGCAAGCTTGCTCTGTACGTCCTCAAATATCACCTACCAGAGGATTTGGAAGATTCCTTTCAAAAGATGGATTTCTAGACCACTGACTGTTTCAGATCACTTCTCATTAATATAGAGGAGAAAAGGAAAATGATTCCTTCTGTTCACTTGAAAAACAGATGATTCTTAGCACTGCTACAATCATATTCATCAGGGCATTATCCAAACTTACTTTTCATGAGCAATGTTTCTGTCTGAAGACCACTGCTGGAGGGAGAGTGCTGGAGCTAGATGAACAGAAAGTCTGGGCAAAATTTGAAGCCTCTGTGCTCCTTTCCCTGTTGAATGTGCTCGCCTGAGATTTCTACTTTCCACATTGATGTACCTTCCTAGCCTCGCTATTCCACATAGGGATGATGGTCAGTAGTGTTGCTCCAGCAATCACATGAAGAAAGGAGGTGGGCCAAGGCCAGCAGAGCCAGGACAATATAGACATAAAGGAGATAAACCCACACAGTATTTGAAAACAGCAATTTCAGCTATCCAGCTGTCTTGGGGTGACTCTATCATGTGTATCCCCTATCATGCTCTATGCCCAAAAAGTAATATTGTGCCTTTTCTGTGCCTTTAAACTGAGCTTGAAAAAAAAACCCAGATGAACTTTCCAAAGCAGCGTCTCAAGGACACAGAGATTACACTCCTCAGTGTTTTTTCTGACTGCAGAAGGCATGAAGGGAGCACCCTGCTTGCTTTTTCTTCAGCCAGCTGGTTTTTTTTTCCCGTCTTGGTGTGAGATGGAGAGCTGAATTTTGTTTCCTGGGACTTTGGTGTTTTTTTTTTTTCCTTCTTCTCTTCTGAACTGTTTCAACAACATCAGAACACATCAGGAGAATTTTCTCCCCGAGGCCCGGGGGTGGGCCCACGCCCTCACCGACCAGCTCCGAGGAGGAGAGAGACCACACCTACAGAAGGACTCTGAAATCTTCCCAGGTTTCTCTCTATAGCAGGGGTTTTAATCCATTATTTAGCATCATTATCCTTTTCCTGTGTGTTTATTAAAATAAATAGTTTTTATCTCTTCCACTTTCCTTCGAGGAAAAATTTCTTTTTTTCCCGAACCCTGTGGAGGGGAAGGGTGGTTGCAACCTGGTTTTCTCTCAGGGGCTATGTTACTAGATTTTGGCCAAACCGGCACACCAGTGGATAGCTGCAATGCAGCAAATCCATCCCTTGTGCACAGCCACTGATATCAACAGATTTAAATGCAAGATGTGTTTGGCTCAGTGGGTGGAATCGAACATTTCCCTGATCTGGTGATTTTCAGATTAGCATCCAGGATCACAGGTTGCAGAGAGAGACCACTATCCTCCTTGGACCTCCCAAGCAAGTTGCAGGAGCCTGAGGAGCAGGGCAGGGGCCTCAGGTCTCCCAGGTGATTCAAGAGGGGGCAGAGGGCCAGATCCTTACCCTCTTCTCATGCCTTTTAATTAGCTGGAACTCAAACAAGCTTGTTGAGGACTGGGCTAATTTAATTTCATATGCTGGGGGGGTGGAGGCCTGCCTGTATTTCCCAGTTCTTTAGGATGTGTGTGAAGATAACAGATACAACAGAAGGGACCAGGAATGGAACATGCTGTAAAAAGAATGTAATTGTCTTGATGAGACTGCAGTTTAGAAATACAGGAACTCTATAATCCAAAAAGGAGTTTCTGTGCCAAATTCTTCTATGTTAGAAATAAACCTAATTCATCATAAATCAAATATTTCTCCAGGCAGCATGTTTGTACAAACAAAGCCTATGCGCCAGTCACTAAAATTAGTCTGCAGTTCTTTCGCACCTCAGGAGACCTTGGTTCTACTATGCATAAGTGGAAGAACTAAAAAATCTGCCTGCAATGGGGACGGACACTTACATTTGTTAGCCTAAGTCGAGAGATTTAGATATAAGAATACCTAGCTGGTGCCAGACAACACCCAATCTTCTGCTAAGTCCTCCAAGGTGCCATAAGCATGGAGTGCTATTTCACAGGATGAAATCAATTTCCTTTTCTTGTACCAAACAGAGGAGACCAGGTCAAACCCTTAATTCTTCACATCACCTTTGGCCCACAAGAGGCTGACTGTGCACCCACAATGAGCTATTTGTAGCTCATTTTGGAGCTCAGGAAAGACAGGAGCTTCTTTCCCAATGGTGGGATGACGAATGCAATGGAAAATCCTGCTTGTTTCAGTCAGAGCTCCTGGAGGCAAAGGGATCATGCTGCAGGGGGACCACTGTGAGGATTTCTTGGTTTTGGCCATGCCCCATGTTACCCCTGCTCTTTTCAGGAGGTAAGTTTGGCAAAAGCCAGTTTCCCAGTGTGCCAGGCCTCCCTCAGGATATGCCGGCTGGCAGGCTTGCAAGGGGAGGGGAGAGGCACAGCAGCTCTTTGTTGAGGCAGCACCACTTGAATGAAGCACGCCTGAAAAATTCCTAACTACTGATCTGCTGCTCTTAGCTGCAGCAAGATAAAAGGCATATTTTATGGAAGTAACACATTCCAGTGTTGCAAGTGTGAGTCAGGAGATGGACAGCATGCACATGAGTGCTTGCTCTGTTTGTTTGAGTCCACCATGTTGCATCTGTAGGATCAAATGTTTATTATTTCTGCTTAATAACAGATCTTGAGACCATCCTACCTGGCTGTGAGCCACATAATGGGGGTGTAATATGCTTTGTTATTTTACTGGGGTTTTCTCTTTTGTTGAAAGACTTTTTTTTTGAGTATGCTATTTTCTGAGGTCGAATGCAAGATGCAGGAGGAGAACTGCGGTAGCTGAGATGATTCAAGGGTAAAAGAAAAAAAGTTTTGCTTTTCTGACTAAAAATCTTTTGTCAGATTGAATAATGTGGCTGGAAAGATAGACAAGCTTTCCACCTCCATATCCCTTTGCCACGTCTCGTTTTTTTCCCACCTAAGCTTTCCTAGCTGGTCCCATACAAGGTGCCGATTCTCCCATAGCAGGACAGGACTGACGTGCTCTCACACTATTTGCTAATCCAGAGATAAGGGGAAGTCAAACTGTCCGCTTCATAGACCTGTGATCCAAAATGATCCTTTGAAGACGATCTTTCCCTCTTGAAGCCCTTAACCACCCATCATACAGTCATCCAAAGTAAAAGTGGAATTGCCTATCTTTCCAAAAGTTATGCTTTAACTCACCCACAAAATGTAGGTTTGATAAAAGATTAGATTTATAAGGTGAGATTGCATAGTTTGCCCTGTGCCACGGACCAATTATATTATCAAACCAGTTTCTTCTGGCTTTAAAATTTCATCTCTGTGAAAAGTAGCCCCCCATTTTAAGCTATGGCTGAATGCAGGATAGAGCATACTTAGAAAATGGTCTCTGTTACATCTCCTTCAGCCATCTCTTGCTGGCATATCCATCCGTTTATTGTGTTTGCTGTTTTCCTGCAAGGCAGTGGTTTGCTGACCTCCTGACAGTGTCTGAGGGCTTTCACAGATGAGAGGAAGGTGTGGAAAAAATACCCTTTACCTGAAGCAAACTGAGATTCCTGCAGATGCGGGGCTGACAGTCCACAGCTGCACGAATTTCCCTGCTCTCTTGTGCTGGAGGCAAAAGCTTCATGTTTGCAGGCTGTAGGAGCCAAGGGATCCTGGGTCTCATTAAACATGCTGGGTTCCAAGCTGCAGTAAAGTCCACTTTGAGCCCTGTGCCTACCCATGCCTGCATTGCTCCTCAATTTCCTTACCTTGTTGCCTCACAAGGTTTTGCTGCCAAGGCTCACTCTGTGCCACAGTTCTACTGAAGTAAATCCTTACTATAGGGCCAAGCTGCCCTCTGCTAAAAAAATTATAACATTCATAGAAAACATGTACATTGTATGCAGAAATATGTTGTGCTGCTCCTTTCTGCAAGAAGTGACCAGCCCTCTTCTTGCAGGGATTAAAGAGAAAGATAACATCAGTAGGTCTGGAGAGGTAAGATCTGTAACTCATACACAGAAATTTTTTCTTGAATCCCTTAATAAAATGACAAAATGCATTCTTTCAGCAATCATCTGTATTTAAAACTTGCAGGAAGAAAGCAAAATGGTATTTTTGTAAGTCCTTGCTTCACATCATGGATTATTCTAAGTGCATCTATTGCTGAAGTCAACTTTCCTTCCTGCCACGCTGCCACCTCGCACCCCATCTCTCCAGGTTTTTCTGTTTCTCTGCACTGAGTTTGGAGCCTCTTGCTTTCACAAGCGATGCCCTTCCTGACCCCTGTCTCTGTATCTGCTCACACATTCCTCCCTTATCTCGCTCTCAGGCTGCTCCAGATTCCCTCCTGACCATAGGCCATACTAGACCACACATGTTTACAGAGCCCAGCTTGGTGCCTTCTAACAAAACTGGCTTCCATCCTGACACTGAGTCATATGACCTTCCTCTCTTTTTTCCAAAACCTTCTGTATATGCATGAACCCTTTAAACGGCGGCATCTGAAATGTTTCTCCATCCATCTCCGTATTTGTAAGTCTGCATATATGATCAATGTTTATATTAGGTAGCTGTTATGTTATTCTGAATCTGTTCTAGCTGTATTTTACCTAGACTGTGGTGACCTCCGGGCAAAGGCTCTGCTGTGCATGTTTATAAATCATTAAACATGCCATTGATGCTCAAAAAATAAGAACATTATTCATCTTTGAAAGGACTTTGAAATTAATTTTATGTGTGGAAGCAGCTTAAGAAAAATCTGTGGGGTGAGAATTTAGTCAATAAAGTCAATGGGAATTCTGCCACAGGGTGTTTTTGAGTATAGTCTTACAATTATTGTTGTCCTGTTGCAGGTTTAGGTTATTAGTTTGCTTTGACTTCATTTTTATATAGATAAATATTGTGTATATGAAGCTCCCCTTCTCTCTTAAATGTCACAGATTCAAATGTCTTCTGGCTTTGTAAATTTGCAAATATGACTATGTTCTGCGTGTTAAAATAATGTGACCTCAATTAAGCATATTTTTTTCCCAAATGGGTCACATGGGGCAACACCTCCTCTTTTAGGGCGATACTCAGCTCCAGGGAGAGAAGACACTAAAATACACTGAATGCGTGCTGCTGTAACACCTGTGCCTAAATATGTGGTGCTGTTACAAACTTCAGTCCTGTAGAAACCCTATTGTTTATCATTGTGAGAGGCTCCACCTCAAACAGTAATTAGAGCAAAGCTCCTGCCATGAATCCGCTGGCATCCCGAGTGAAGCTGGTGTTCTCTGGAAACAGAGGTTATCTCCTCCTTTTGCTGCTGGTCCTTTGAACTTCCTGTGGTCAGGGAATCCTCCCGGTTTCAGCTAGAATAACAATTATGAAACTATCCCTGCTCTCCTGGCTGGGGTTTATGTCTAATTAGCTTTAACAGGAGTCATAATTTTAAGAGTGATTTCTCAAAAGCGTTATAACTCAAGACAATTAAGGCTTGAGAGAGAGCGCGCGAGACAGGGAAGGGAGGAAAACAGAGGCACTCCTTGGGGCAGGGCACTTCATGCGTATTAAAGAGACGTGACTCATTCCTGCCTCTAGTCCCAGCAGAAGTAATACATTCTGAATAAGTTCTGCGTGCTAGATAAAAACTTGTTTGCTGGTGCAAAAAATTGTATTGTGCGTGTTAGAACAAGCACCCTGATGGGCTATTCCCATCAAAGACAAGGGCACACAGCAGTGGATTTTTCAGTATGTCAGTGTAAATTTTGCACAGGGTTTTCAGCTGTGGAAACTTGTCAAAGTCTGCAGAAAAAAGGGATTAAGAAGAAGGAAATGCAGACCAGTGAATGAATGAATGAATGAGTGAATGCAGTTGCTCTTCTGGAGCAGGATGTTTTTATTCTTGTTATGCATGAAATATGTGGTAGTGTATATAGAATACACCCATCAGTCAATTTGATAGGCAAAACCTGATCTTCTTGAGGACATGTGAAACTAGAAGGGAGATTATAGCAATGCAGAACATGAAAATCCTGGGGACCTCTAGGTCTGACTTCTTGTGTGTTTATTTACAAGTAGCTCTGCATGCAGTACTGGATGTATCTGATAGGTATTATCTTAAGCCAGGGCATCCCACAGACCTCTCATAGACATGATGCCAAGGAGGACGACATCTCTATGCATGAAGGATCCAGTCTTCTGAGAACATACAGGAAATCAGGTTTTGTGACAGAAATCTGAAACGTTTGTTTGAAATCTGGAACGGTTTTAAGGAAAACTGCTGCTATTACACGGGTGATCCCTTTCTTTACTAGTGGCATGAGGATTCTAGAGGAAACAGGGTGGTTTTTTGCCACAAAATTGGCTCAGAGCAAATTTAGTCAAATAGAGCCAGCCAGCGTACCCAAAATCCTGAACGATGTTCCTAGGGATGGAGTGTTGCTAAAGTCACAGTGGACTATTTCATTGAAGGACTGTATCTCCAGTTTCCCCCAGAGCAGCCTTCCAGTAGCCCTGCAGAAAGCTGCTCATCTGCTCCAGATGAAGCAACACAGCAAAATGAATAGCTCAGTATGACGAGAGACTACAAGTGAGCCTACACAACCCATGGTCTGCTCGGGAAGCAAACCCTGACCGCCTCGGGAAGAAAAGTCTGACCTAAGCAGTGGAGCGTCTTGTGTCCTTGGAGCTGGGACCTGGGAATTTTGTGCCCTCTGGGAGGGAGAGAGTTGATTTTCTCAGTGTAGAAGCCTGGGGGCAAACCAGCATATAAATGGTATGGACGATCAGGGGCCCAGGAGTGAAACAGGGAGCAAACCGCAATGATAGTGTAGATGTGTCCTGAGGATGATGCCTAACGGTTTTACAACGTATTGTTGTAAGCAATGAACATTAATCTTCAACTGTAAATCAGCTTGTTTGCCCTTTACTCATAAGAATTTTGCATTGTTTTCTGCTTGTTACATTTCTAATGTTAGCATAGCTGTTACTTTGTCTCATCTCATTAGGGTTCATTTGACACCTCTCAGAGATGCCAAAATACAGGGGAGATTTTTGGAAAGTATTTCGTCACTACTGTTACTGGCAAAATTATGACCATGTCTAGTGTTTCAGCATGCTTGAATGTGAATGTCACTAACACTTGGACACATCTCTGTCCCTTATTCTTCCCTTACAAAAACAATGCTGACAGCTCCACATTCTCCTAATTGCTATCATCCAGCAACAAGAAATAAATTTTAAAAAAACATGCCCTAGGAAAAGCCTGGTCTTCATCCACCCAAGAGGCAGAAGTATCAGGGTCTCTACTGAGTCTGTCAGAATTAATGTGTATGGTACTGAATAACAAAGAAGGTGATTTATGTCCTTTGGAATGAGGACATTCCAGGGCAGATACGATGTGATCATGCTGCTATCAAACCTTTCTGAGGGACAGTGGTGAATGCAAAAGCTTTGTTACATGAATGTTGATTGGGAATAGTCAATATGGATTTACCAAGGTTAGATCATCACATCACGTAGGCTTTGCAGGACCTCTAGAGGTCTCTCATCCCACCCCTGCACAAAGTAGGTCCAGGTAGAGCAGGTTGCTCAGGGTCTTGCCCAGCTAGCTTTCGAGTATCTCCAGGGTGGAGACTCCACAGCCTCCAATGGCACCTGCTCCAGTGTTTACTCTCACGCTAAACTTATTTTCCCTAATATTGACTGGGAATTTCCCCTGCTTGACAAAACTGATTGCTCTGTGTGATAAGGGAAGAAGAGCGATTGTTACCTGCTTTGAGTTTAACTTAATGTTAGGCGTGATTTCCTAGAGCACCTTTGTATCTAGGCTGGAACATTCTGGTCTGGACAGGTGGATTAGTAGATGGGTGAAAAACTGCCTTGTTTGTTGAGCTTAAAGGGTTCATATTCTACCTGGAGGCTTTTACAAGCAGAATTCTTCAGGGATCTGTTTGGGCAATTTAATACCTTTGTCAGTGATGTGAAAGTGGAGACAGTGTGCACCCTCATCAAGCCTGCAGCTGACACCAAACTCACCGAAGGAAAGCGACTGACATGTGCCAGGGCAGAACTGTCACTCAGAGAGACCTGAGCGGCTGGAGGAAGGGACCAACAGGAACCTCAGGAAATTTGGCAAGGACAAACGTGACGTCCTGCCACTGGGGTGAAGTAGCTCCTTGCAGCAGTACAGGCCACTGCTGAGCTCTGCAGGCAAAACTCCACAGCCAAATATGTCCAATACACGAGAGTCCCTTCCTTCCCCCGCCCAGCTGCACAGGAGCTCTCCTTGGGCACAGTGTCTCTCTCATGTCACTTCCCGTGTGCCCTTTGCCCAGCTCACAGGCAGGCAGAGCAAGGCCTGAGCGCTCCCGCCTCTCCCAGAAGAGCCAGGTTGTGCTTCCTCTTGTTCTTATCTGCATCACCAAGGTGCATTAGTTACAAAAGCACGAGAAAGCGCAGTGCTCTAACACAGCAGTCGAGTCCATAATTATTATTTTATTTCTGTCTTGCAGACAAAACTTCTTTCAAGGATGTGGCTGGAGTCTGTCCTGGAGTAGAGGCCATACCAGTCATGCAACTGGCAGGACTGGACTTAATTTAAACTCATGCTACATTTAACTGAGTGGTCTTACAGTATCTGTCCACAGGTGTTTTAAACGCTACTTGAGTAGATTTAGGTCACTGAGACCAAGGCACAAGGAGGCATTTGTACAGTGAGTTGATCTAGTTTCCTACAATGCCATTTGGAGGTGATTTTCTAGGAATCCATGCAGAAAAAAATAAAGCTGTTGAACCCTCAGCGCCAGCATAGGAGCTCAGAGCTATGCCAAGGAAGTTAACACAAAGTAATCCTTTTTCTTCCTTTTTTCCCATCAAAGTCATTTCGTATGTAGAGGGTTGACTCTGGCTGGATGCCAGACACCCACCAAAGCCATTCTATCACTCCCCTCCACAAGAGGACAGGGGAGAGAATACAGAACCAAGGGGTCCTGAGCTGAGACAAGGACCAGGAGAGAGCACTCACCAAATACCATCATGGGCAAACCAGACTCAACTTGGGGATATTAATTTAATTTATTACTAACAAAATCAAAGTAGGATAATGAGAAGTAAAATAAATCTTAAAAACACCTTCCCCCCATCCCTTCCTCCTTCCTAGTTCTACCTCCTCTGCCAAGGTGGCACAGGGAGACAGAGAATGGTGGTTACGGTCAGTCCATCACAGGCTGTTCCTGCTGCTGCTCAGAAAACCAGACTCAACTTGGGGATATTAATTTAATTTATTACTAACAAAATCAAAGTAGGATAATGAGAAGTAAAATAAATCTTAAAAACACCTTCCCCCCATCCCTTCCTCCTTCCTAATTCTACCTCCTCTGCCAAGGTGGCACAGGGAGNTGATTTATGTCCTTTGGAATGAGGACATTCCAGGGCAGATATGGTGTGATCATGCTGCTATCAAACCTTTCTGAGGGACAGTGGTGAATGCAAAAGCTTTGTTACATGAATGTTGATTGGGAATAGTCAATATGGATTTACCAAGGTTAGATCATCACATCACGTAGGCTTTGCAGGACCTCTAGAGGTCTCTCATCCCACCCCTGCACAAAGTAGGTCCAGGTAGAGCAGGTTGCTCAGGGTCTTGCCCAGCTAGCTTTCGAGTATCTCCAGGGTGGAGACTCCACAGCCTCCAATGGCACCTGCTCCAGTGTTTACTCTCACGCTAAACTTATTTTCCCTAATATTGACTGGGAATTTCCCCTGCTTGACAAAACTGATTGCTCTGTGTGATAAGGGAAGAAGAGCGGTTGTTACCTGCTTTGAGTTTAACTTAATGTTAGGCGTGATTTCCTAGAGCACCTTTGTATCTAGGCTGGAACATTCTGGTCTGGACAGGTGGATTAGTAGATGGGTGAAAAACTGCCTTGTTTGTTGAGCTTAAAGGGTTCATATTCTACCTGGAGGCTTTTACAAGCAGAATTCTTCAGGGATCTGTTTGGGCAATTTAATACCTTTGTCAGTGATGTGAAAGTGGAGACAGTGTGCACCCTCATCAAGCCTGCAGCTGACACCAAACTCACCGAAGGAAAGCGACTGACATGTGCCAGGGCAGAACTGTCACTCAGAGAGACCTGAGCGGCTGGAGGAAGGGACCAACAGGAACCTCAGGAAATTTGGCAAGGACAAACGTGACGTCCTGCCACTGGGGTGAAGTAGCTCCTTGCAGCAGTACAGGCCACTGCTGAGCTCTGCAGGCAAAACTCCACAGCCAAATATGTCCAATACACGAGAGTCCCTTCCTTCCCCCGCCCAGCTGCACAGGAGCTCTCCTTGGGCACAGTGTCTCTCTCATGTCACTTCCCGTGTGCCCTTTGCCCAGCTCACAGGCAGGCAGAGCAAGGCCTGAGCGCTCCCGCCTCTCCCAGAAGAGCCAGGTTGTGCTTCCTCTTGTTCTTATCTGCATCACCAAGGTGCATTAGTTACAAAAGCACGAGAAAGCGCAGTGCTCTAACACAGCAGTCGAGTCCATAATTATTATTTTATTTCTGTCTTGCAGACAAAACTTCTTTCAAGGATGTGGCTGGAGTCTGTCCTGGAGTAGAGGCCATACCAGTCATGCAACTGGCAGGACTGGACTTAATTTAAACTCATGCTACATTTAACTGAGTGGTCTTACAGTATCTGTCCACAGGTGTTTTAAACGCTACTTGAGTAGATTTAGGTCACTGAGACCAAGGCACAAGGAGGCATTTGTACAGTGAGTTGATCTAGTTTCCTACAATGCCATTTGGAGGTGATTTTCTAGGAATCCATGCAGAAAAAAATAAAGCTGTTGAACCCTCAGCGCCAGCATAGGAGCTCAGAGCTATGCCAAGGAAGTTAACACAAAGTAATCCTTTTTCTTCCTTTTTTCCCATCAAAGTCATTTCGTATGTAGAGGGTTGACTCTGGCTGGATGCCAGACACCCACCAAAGCCATTCTATCACTCCCCTCCACAAGAGGACAGGGGAGAGAATACAGAACCAAGGGGTCCTGAGCTGAGACAAGGACCAGGAGAGAGCACTCACCAAATACCATCATGGGCAAACCAGACTCAACTTGGGGATATTAATTTAATTTATTACTAACAAAATCAAAGTAGGATAATGAGAAGTAAAATAAATCTTAAAAACACCTTCCCCCCATCCCTTCCTCCTTCCTAATTCTACCTCCTCTGCCAAGGTGGCACAGGGAGACAGAGAATGGGGGTTACGGTCAGTCCATCACAGGCTGTTCCTGCTGCTGCTCAGAAAGAAGAGTCCTTCCCCTGCTCCAACTTCAGGTCCTTCCTACAGAAAACAGTTCTCCAAGAACTTCTCCAGTGTGAGTCCATCCCACGGCAACAGTTCTCCACAAAGTGTTCCAGCATGGGTCACCTTTCCACAGGGTGCAGTCCTCCAGGCACAGGATGCTCCAGTGTGGGTCCCCTATGGGGTCACAAGTCCCACCAGGAAAACTGCTCCAGCATGGACTCCTCTTTCCACAGGTCCACAGCTGGAAAGCGGAGTCTGCCCCAGCATGGGCTTCCCACAGGTTCACAGGCATCCACCTACTATGGTGGGGTCTCCTTCACAGGCTGCAGCTGGATCTCTGCATCCCCACGGTCCTCCATGGGCTGTAAGGACACAGCTGCCTCACCATGGTCTTCACCACAGGCTGCAGGGGAATTTCAGCTCTTGGAACACTTCTTCCTGCTCCTTCTCCACTGACCTTGGTGTCTGCAGGGCTGTTCCTCTCACATATTCTCACTCTGCTCTTCTCTGGCTGCAAATTACATCTGCAATAACGTTTTTCCTTCCTAGATATGTTATCACAGAAGTGTTACTATCACTCCTGATTGACTCAGCCTTGGCCAGTGATGGGTCTGTCCTGGAGCTGTCTGGCACTGGCTCTGGGGAAGCTTCTGGGAGTTTCTCACAGAAGCCACCCCTGCAGCCGCTCTGCTACCAAAACCAGGCCATGCAAACCCAACATAGATTTCAGCCTTGCTGGTTCTTACGCTGCTAGTCATGCAAAAGATGAGCATTTTTATGGAAACAGCTGATGTTTCCTAAAGGGAGCTAAATCACCCTAGCAGAAAAGTAGATTTGAACAGAAAAATAGGAAATAAAACAATAACTTTATTTCCTACATGTCTTACTCAGACCTACTTACATAGAGAAGATATCGTAGATACCCACACATCCAAATCAGATGAAGAGCTGGGAAGAAAACCCTGATGCAAAGTAACTTCTTTAGCATCTCATCATATTAGGACTCTAATTCTCTGGTCTCTTTATCAGACTTTCATAATTACATGGAGCAGGGAATGAGAAGGCAGGAAACTAAATGCAATTGATCCTGCTATTTGAACTACAAGGTTCGTGTAGGTGTTTGGGGGAAGGAAGCAAAGCACACCAGCTCCTGAATGCTGAGCAGCAGCACTATAGCAATAATTGAGGACTGAGGAGGAGGAGGAGAATATCGCAAGTCTGAGAGAAACTTAGGCAGCACTGGAGTTTGGTCTAGACTGGAGAACACTTCCACATTTACATCACCACATCTTGAAAGCTGCGGAAATCACAGATGTTTCATGATCCCCACTGGCTGCCTTGTAGTATTCTGGTCCCTCTGACAACAACTGCTCAAAGTTTAAATGAGTTCTAGCAAAGGTTGTGCTTTTATAATGGAGGAAAATACAGTTGGAATAAAAGAGCTCCCATTTCTGATCAACATGACTCAGCTGCAGGGAGGAGAGAGGCTGACTTCAACTTCTCACTTCTGAATTTGTCATTAGAGTTAAGGGGGGTGTGTGTGAGAGAGAAGGCTGCCTCTTTTTCCTTTCTTTTCTCACTCGTACTGCAAACTTGATAGTAACAAAATCCCCGGTTAAATGACGAGAATAAAAGGACTCTTAGGGAACTTGCTGAAGTCAGGTTTTATTTATTTGAAAAGGCTTTTTCCGCACCCATCAGTTCTTAAACCTGCCTTTGCCAAGTAGCGCAAGGTCCCTTTGGTGTGGTGAGCTCTTGCCGGCTGGGTGCACAAGCACGCACAGCTGGAGCACACAACACTGTGATAACATCTGGAATTTGTACAGAAGGTATCTTGGTAAGGAGGTTTCCAATTCTACCAGAAGATAAATTGCCCTCCGTAGCCTCAGGGTTTCGGAGAACAAAATATTCTTGTAAGGATGACACCTCCACTCCTCAGCTGTGAGAAGCAGAGCTTCTGGCACAGTAAAGAACTGAATCTTTACTTTCCCTGGTTGTTATCAAAGTAGTTGTGGTACGACCCACAAATTGAACACAAAATGACAGGTCTGATTGCAAAAACTAGTGCAAAGTGAGTAAATTTGCATTCCTTTATATATATTAGATCCAATTCTCCATTATTCTCCAGTCTTGTATGCACCATAAAAGTTCAGCATAGGGGAGACGTGCATGAAAAACTTTTTATAAAGTTCTATCCTTCCCTCCTCCATTAAGTTGGTAGAGATGCTCGGAACCTTTATAACTGCTCTGATCTGGTATTCACTCTTACAAAGTACTTTAAATTACAGTGGTAACATTTTAATAAGGCTATCAGTGCCTCAGGCCTGCTCCATAGCCCAGTTATTTGAGATGCTGGGATGACAAACATCTGTTACGATGTGCAGCCTTGCTAAAGGAAGATTCACTCTAATGAGGGGGAACCCTGGGTGTCTACAGGGCTAGTGTTGAGGCTCCCATTTGATCCTCCACTTTCATTTCCAAGAATGAGGGCACAAGCAGAAGAAAGGGATGGGTGTCAATAAAATCATGGTACTCCTTATCCCCTTAGGCCTGAAAACACCTGGGTGTAAATTAGAGCAGCCCCAGTGTGAAGCAAGTGTAGAGATCCCTTGAGAGCTTCCACTGTCCTACTTCTCACCTTGTGCTGCATGTGGTGGAACAGCTCTGTGGTATTTAACACCAATTATCAAACTGCATGAATAATGAGGGGCAGATGCACCTTGCCAGAAGTTCATATTTTATTAAAATAATTCATCATCACAAGTGAATGCATTTTGCATGCATGACGTGGCTGAAGAGATTTTTGTCCAACTACTAAAGAATAACTAGTCAGAAAAAGCCTTGTATTGCTCTCAGCAGTGTTAAGTATCTTGTATTATGTTAACTTCTCAAGCTCCAGCAAACATCACCAGGTGTTAATGAAAGAAACAGAATGGTGAAGTGAGGCTTTAAAGGAACCATAATAATGTAACATTAAACAGCTGACCTTGTACAGTCACTGTTCGAGTGCTCAACTTGCAGCAAAATGAAATCAAGAGCTGTGTAGAAATACTGTGTGCATGCTCTGTGGGTCATGGTAGGACCATGCTGGGAAAACAATGTCCCATGCTGGTCTCCTCCACCTGAAGCTGAAGAGTGAGGCATCCTGAAACTTTTTGTCTGAGTAGTCAGTCAGGTTTGACAAGGCTGACACCGCCCTTACCACACCCTCTACTTTTGCATGGTATAGAAGGAATTGTGCAGTCCTAAGCTTCATTCCTCCTGATGAATTCAAAGACTTTTTTTTAACCCTGCCAGAGACTGAGATGGTAATATTCCGGGGATTGTCTGAAAGGATCACAGCAGGTGTCCAGGGAGCTGGAAATTACAGTTCTTGGCAGGCAGTCCTGGAGTTGACTGCACACAGGCTCACAGTGAGCGCCTTGTATCAATCATTCCCTGCCCTCCCCAAACTCTCCAAACACTCATTGGGGCATATCTACATTTTAAAGTGCATTTTGCTGCAGGGCACTGTAAATCTGCCCATAATTAGGCACCATTTGAGTGTATTTAAGATAGATCTTCCCCATGACAGGGATATAGCTGAATAAGTTGTCTGAGCCCTCTCAGTTTGTTATTAATGACATTTCAGACCATGTCTGCTGTTGCTACTGGCACCAGCCTCTCTTCACATGCATAGAACAGCTCAGACTCTGAAGTGCTAACTGTCAATTTTATGGGGAGAATTCTGCCTGAGCAAAGGGAGGAAGTGGAAATTCCCAGGACTGACTTTCATGTCATCACAAACACGGACTTTGTGAATGCTGCCACTCAGCCTAAGCTGCATCTTCCCAGGCAGCCCCTGCACAGCAGGGGTGGTGTATATCAAGCACCTTACAAAGACACATAGCCAGATTAGCGGCTTGCACGTGCAAACTTGTCCTTACTGCCCAAAACTGTAGGAGTTAGGAACACAAGAGTCACATGCTGGTTTACCTGGGTGATTTGATCTGTTTGGAAGGCCACAGCTGGTTTTTTTGCAAGCTACAATAATGGAAATCAGTTACCAAGTCATATTCAGATTTGTACTTTGAATGTCAGATGTCCCTGGTTATCAATGTGTTTCAGCTACTTTAAATTTATTTGGTTCCTATCCAGGCAAGGAGGCCATTAAAGAGAGGATGCTATTAAATAAGCTCCGAAGAGGCCACGTGAAATAGGAGGGGCTGGCAACTACTGCCAAAAGCAATGAATTAACAAGCCATTGAGGGGAATTTCAGTGTGCCCCTGGGAATTCAGTTCTTAAGATAAAATACAGAGGTTCCCCTGGTATAGGCAGGCACCAACATAAGGTGTTAAGTTCAGCTCAGGTAGTGTCCTGAGTAAAGACCCAGTGTCCAGCAGCCTAAGCCTAAAATAGAGCTTTTGGGTCCACCATTCGGGGTTGGGAAGGAGCCTTTTATTAAAACTAAAGAGATACGCCTAGCACTAATATTATGTATAAAGGAACTTTCCTGTGTTTACTGAAGCAGTCCTCAGCTGCTGACACTCTGCCTCTTTGGAACTGCTATCTCCTAATATCCTCATGGTGTCTGCAGTTCTAGGGAGGCACATTAGGAAACAGGGCTGCAGCATGGACCTTAGCTCTAGCTTGGGTTCAGGTGCCTGTAGGGAATATTACGTCTCCTTTAGACTAACTTGCTTGAAAAGGTTCTCCTAAGACCCACACAATTTTAATAGATCCTTACCTCAGGAAACAGAATGTTGCTGAAGGAGATGTACTATAAATTCCAAATTACTGCATTTTATTCTCTCCTGCATGTAGTTTTCCTTGGGAAAATCATACAGTCATGGTCTGGTTTGGGTTGGAAGGGACCTTAAAGATCAGCTGCTTCCAACCCCACTGCCATGAGGAGGGACACCATGAGGGAGAGACACCATGAGACTGCAGTTTGCAGTTTACTGGCTATTTGCACTCAGAAACTCTTTGATACCAAAGAAAGTCAAGGAACTTAGGATGTGGCCTTAGGTATGTCAGGACTGGGCCTTTCCAGGAATAGTGGAGCAAGGTTTAAGTGAGATCATCCAGCTATGACATTGATATTTTCATGCATTTGGATGAATTTCAAGCAGTATCTATGCGACTTGATCCTGCTTCAAGATAACTGAGTCCAGCTAGGGCAAGCACCCAAGAAACACCGACGATTTCAGAAAATTTAATTATTTGTATTTATTTCTTTCATTTCTCTAGCTATAAAAACAGCTAAGATAGGAGAACTGTGCTGTTCACTGTATCATCTCAGTCTCATCCTCTCGCCTTCATTTCAGTGGGGCTAATGGTGCAAGTAGGATCCCTAGAACCCAGTCATTATTTAAGTATTTAAGTATTTTTCTACGTGTCCAGGTAGCAGTGACTCATCCAGGCCTCTGGGTGTATCACACACACGCACTCTCCATCACAGATAATGGCATGTCTCACTGAGCTGGCACACCAGTCCAAGCTGAAAGGTGGGGCTGACTGGAGGTGGTGCTAAAACTCAGCAAGAACCTCAAATCAGCACAATACATTTGGATCTCTAAATATGCATGAATATAAACGGACAGCTTTCAAAGGGACTTGCTGAGGAAAATTTAAAAAAAAAAAGCTTTATGTTCCTATGTCTAAATACAAGTGGCTGGCTTGATACACCACCATGCAAAAATCTGACTTTTATGTATATTGGTGGTACTAATTCAGAGATCTGTATTTATGTTTCAAAAAGCTTGGACTGGACCATCAAAGCACAAAGTTCAAGTTTCCCCCATTCTGCATTTCCTGCCTATTCTGCATCTGTTTTCTACTTTTTTCCTTCCTTCGCTATAGCATTAAGCCTATATATTTGTTTTTCTTACTCATGCTAGTTTTGTATTCTGCTCCCTTATGGCTTTGAAATGTAATGTCAAACCATCAAATCGTGCAGATGTAATCTGTATTCAAAACAGCATCCCAAATCCACATATATGCACAAATATATATGTATGTCTGTATACATATATATATGCACTCATGATTCACGTTATATATAATACAGTATATATATTTCAATATAAAAGTCACCGTATGACTTCACATATAATAAGCCACCTTGCATTCTGCCTCTTCGTAGCGCTCTTTACAGCTGCAGGCAGTGCCACCAGGACGCCCTTCAGGACCAAGCAACCCCACGTTTGTTTGCGGGAGCTCTTACGCCTCCGCTACGCCACACTTTGCCCATCAGCTCCAGCAGCAGGGCAGGTTCTCACGTAACCTGTGCTGCGGTGCTCCCACAGAGTCCCAGCAGCTTCAGCAGCACTGGGGAGAACTGAACTCATTCGGTTTTCTCTTGAATAGTGTAAGAAGTCTTGTTCTTTGATATGTTTATGTGGTTGTTACTTACTGTTCCATGGCCTATCACTTGGATTTAAAATACCAGGATAATGGTGAGTGCAGAAAAGAGAGAAACAGGCACAAGAATTTATGCATGGTGTGGGCTCCTGATGATCTCACACAAGTTTAAAAAACTTCCAGCAGGCGTGTTGTTGCAGAGCATCAGGGGGCTGATATGGCTGGCCCATGTACTGCACATCGGGATGAATGCCTCAGATTTATTTCAGAAAAGCCTGTCAGGGTTATTCATGAGTGACTGTTGCTTCTTAAAATCTGGCCATCTTTGTTTTCCAACACCATGGACAAGTGGCCAGACCAGCTGAGGCAGTGCCACTGAGAGCAGCTAAGAAATGGTTCTCAGTAGACACTTGAGACTAATCCAATGGTCACTGGCTGGCAACAAAGGCTCCTCTGGGCATCCTACAGCAAACTGCCTTTGCCGACAGCCTGTACACACAGGAATGTGTTAAAACGACTTTGTCTCCTAAGATATGGCCTATTTATTAATTTTTAAAAGTTAACCACAACTTTCCAGAAGGCAGGAATCAAGAAAATCTGAGGAGAAAAGACAAGTTTAAATGCCTGTTTCTGAATATATTCTTTCTCAGGCACAAATGCAGTCAGCGCACAGCACTAGTCCAACATTTCATGCACTGGTGCACAAGTTTCAGTCCTGTTTCAGAAATACACTGTGCCCAAAGCCCTCCTGAATATGGGACCCCGTGTATTTTGGAATTGATGAAACACGCACGTCGTTTTCCCGACGTGTATCAACACCCTGTGATGCGCAGGGCAGAGGGCAGCTGCCAGCGGACCGGACCCATCCTCGACGGAAAGGTGCCGAGACACGCAGCGCTGCCTTGTTCAAGGTGCCGGGTTCTTTCCGGAGAGGCACGAAGATGTTTGCCCCCTGGGGCACCCTGGCCCCGTCCATCCCCCCCCGCAGCGCTCCCAGCCCTCGGGCGAGCCGCCCCACGCCCCGGGGCTTCGGCCGCAGCTCCAGGGCAAGCGCCAACCCGCAAACACGGCACAGGTAGGGAGGGAGGTTCCAGTGGACTCCAGCCTCTGCTGGCGACTCCTGAGGGCAGCACACGCACCGAGGAAGGTGGTGGAAACACCGGTGCGACGATGACAGGGGCCGTGCGGTGCCCGGGCGGCCACCGGGGAGCGACACCGCGGCGGCCGCCGGGCGCGGCGGGGCGGG
>VZTD01006115.1:1191308-1292406 GCA_013397725.1 Rhagologus leucostigma | reverse complement strand
GCATCAACGGCGGGTCCCACCCCCGCATCAACACCCTGGGCCGGATGGCGCGGGCAGAGTCGGGCACCGACCTGCGCTACGAGATGAGCTCCCATGTCGTGGGGGGCGGCGGCGGCGGCGGCGGCGGCACCACCCACACCCACAAGACCTACTACTACCAGAAGACCTACGGGGGGGACTACGCCTCCGACGGATACGGGTAGGTGCGGGTCCAGCCGGCCCCCGGCCCCGCTCCCTCGGAGCCGCCTTCGGACAGCCGCCGTGAGCCCGCTCGCGGTGGGATTCCCTAGGTGTGCAAGCTTGCAAGTTTCTTTTTCCTGCTCCTTCCTGAAGTGTCTTAACTTCTAAAAGGCTTTTAAACGCAAGCGAAGAACTTATTTTTAAAAAACCGCTCTTGGTGGTGACTCTCCTTGAAGAGAGTAGTAACAGGACGAAAAACAATGTCTCCCATTTGCACTGAGGCTGTAAATGGGTCTGTGCTGGCTGCATTGACCCAACAGTTCTCTGCTGATAAAGCCCCACTTTGCTCAGTGACGCAAAACAACTGAAGTGAATCGTTTTATACCCCATACACCCAGGTGCTGCCTTCCCCAACAGCTGCGTAACTAGGGCTATAAAACCATTTTAACTAGTGGGAATTGTTCTCTTGTTAATTTTTGAGTTTCTTTCTAGCTTGTGCGAGGCCTGGGAGTTTAAGTCAGGTTCTTTTATAGAGTGATCCCTGACATTTGACTGCAGGGGGCAAAGATACAGGACAAGCAACATCGGTCTGCTCTCCTTGCCTGTTACCTTTTTAACTTTCTGCTTGTCCTGTTGCTGTGAGCACAGTCAAGGTCTTGTAGGCAGGGTGCCAGCTGTGAATCCTGGCCTGGGGAATGCCTCTTCTCATGGATGCAGCTGTACCAGCAATCTGTGCACATCAAGCCTGACAAGGACTTTCTGTAGGGTGCAGTAATCATGAAGACTTCTCCATTTATCTCCTTGTCTGGGAGTTCACAGGACTAAAAAGCAGGCAGCAGTTACAGTCACTGAAGGAAGCAGTGCTGCTGTATGGTACAGCACCTATACAAAACACAGCTGGTGATGACTGGTTTGTGTGCATGGAATGGCTGTATTAAGCCTATTGGTCTAATTGTGGATGCCACTGACTCAGGAATTGATGCAGAAGCACTGTCATGTATTTTGTGTTAGAATTTAAGCCCTAATTTTATGCATAGTACATAATTAGACTGCAGAAGGGTGAGAATTAAACATACATAGCAAATAAACAGGAGATGAGAAAAGGCAGGCTTTCTTATGTCAAGCAGATCAATGAGAGTAGAAATCAGCTGTAGAGAAGTAGGGTTATCTTAGCACAGTGTGCTCTGCTTAGGTATGTCAGACCAGTTGCTAGAGCACCACTGAATGAATGATAAAACTTGCATTCTATGTATTTTTTTGTTTATTACTTTGCCCAGTTCTTAGTTTTAGTTCTTTGTTTGACTTTCGGTTTGTCGTGTGCATAGGTAAGTTAGTTACAACGAATTGCAGCTAGAACGTGTCCGGTTACCGATACAGTAGTATGAGAATATCTATTTATTGCTATATAATAAGAACAATTCAGTACTTTACCATTGGGGAGTGCACACACTGGGACTCCAAAATGCCCCTGCTGCATTTCATGTGTGAGGATTTGTTTTGCTAGTGGTGCTTCATTGCAGATACCTTTACTCTTTACAAGAGACAGCCATGAAAAATGAATGGCAGTGCATGTTACTTCCTGGCTGTTCTCTTTTTCCTCGCTTTACACTGGTGCAACTATATTTGGATTCACTAGGGTGACTTCCATATCACTCTTGACTTTCACTAGAGGAAAAACGCTTTCCTTGAATTTAGCATTCTTTGGCTATAGTTACGTATTTTAAGCCAGTCTGTAGTTCGTTAGGCTCTTCTTTCTGTAGCATTCAGTGGTGGTGTAGCAAAAGTGGAAAGGACAGACCTGATCAAAAAGTTAACAACCTCATGCCAACATTCTTTCATTTGCTTTTTATAACATAATATTCATATCTCCTTTTGGGAAGGTATGCCTGGCAAGTAGGTTGCAATGAAAGTTCCTGTTCACTTTATTGTGAGACTTCTGAGTGCAACTAAAGACAATTATTATTGACATTAATATATATATATAAATGTATGCTTTTACATATGTGAAAAAATCTGACCATACCAAATACTTTTAATTTTTTTTTGCAACAGAGTATGTGTGTTTGCCACCTTACTGAGTTGCATAGGTTTATTTTTAAGCAGTGCTGATTTGAGTTAAAATGTGTCTCAAAACATGGGATTTGTTGTCAGTTAATGAAAAAAGCAGTTTTGCCTGATTTCGCACGTGTGTTGTGTGCAGAAAATCCACTAAATCCTCTGCATGTTATACTGTCGGGATCAGGGCCATCATCTATGGAACTGGTTTTATTAATTGCATTTAGCCTGACATACTCGATGCCAAAGTTTAGTGGCATCTACTGAACTCAGAAAACTGAGGCTTCTTTTTTCCATGGGGAAGATAACTCTACCCTAATTTTTAAACGCAGCAGGATTCAAGTTAGGGTCTAGTCTTGTAAGTTTTGGGGCGTATTCTGCCAAACAAGTCTGTGCTGAGTATTACATTACTCACAGAGCAATATGAGACGCTCCCTACCCTTAGGGCTCAGCAAGGTGCTTTTACAACATTCCCGGTTTCTTCTGGCTTGGGAACTCAGGATGAGCTTGGCCCGGAGTACAGATACCCAGCTTGACAGTGAGTCACACGCTGCTAAACTGCCAATTCATCAGTCAAATATTTATCAGTGTCTTTTCTATGGAGATAGAAAATCTGATAAACCATGAGAGAAAAGAAAAAAATGCGAAGTTGTGCAGTTTTATTTGTCATTGCTGAGATTAGGGGAAAAAATAGTCTAGGATTCACGGTCACTGGGTCACATGAACATAAATTAATTTACACAGTTCTACTTACGGATTAATGTAACTTCTGTGCTTCAAGTTAGAACAGGAGTTAGAAATTACATCCCCTGCCCTGGCATTACGCTGAGGAACCAAGAAACAAAGTAAACGTGGAGAAAACCGACTCAAAGCCACGCTTTTGCCTTTCTCATCAGTCTCGCAAGGATCTGTCGAGTCCTGGCTAAGCTGAGTGGTGGTAGAGCTGGCGTGGTAACTTCCCCTTTGAGCTGCTCAGACGGCGAGGGAGGAATGTGTCTGAATCGCTGCGGGATACCTGCCCTGCCGGCAGAGCCTGCGCCGTGCTCTGGCTGCCAGGGAAATGGTGACGCTGCCACGCCGTGAGAAGACGCTCAGGTTGCGCTTTCCCTGGTCACTGTTCCGTGGGGACGTGCGTGAAGTTCGAAGCTCGGTGCCTTTGCAGGTGTGGAAACCTCTGCCAGGAGAAGGGGGTTTGCTGCGTTTCGAGCGGCTGCTCTCCAGCAGAGGTGTGTTTCCATGGTCCGGGCTAGACCCGGTGTTTGGCACCTCCCTCTCCCAGAGGCGGAGGTGGGAGAGGCAGCGTGTGAGCAGCCTGCTGCATCGGGCAGGTACGGCCTTTGGAAACGGTTCTGTTGCTCCTGGGATTCATACCAGTGGGAAAAAGCATGAGGATTTTCTGTGAACAGGTGTGGCACGATCCCTTGCGAAACCCTGCACTGCTGCGAAGGCACCAAGCCTCAGGGGTCCTAATAATTCAGTAATTCACTAGTGACTCCTAAATTTTTGCACATTTGTAATGGTATTTAGAGCCTGATTGTGCCAGATGCAGAGGTCTTCTGAGGTTTTCAGCCATCATGCCCTAGTCTATGCGCATACTTGGCAGATGGGACTAGTTTGGTGAGGCTGTGGTGTGCCAAAACTGGTCCTAGTTAGAGCAGAGACATATGGGGAGAGCGCAGTTATGACACTCTTGCTGATTTGACAGTTTGTATTCACCTTCTTCGAGGCGAGAGGGGGAAAGCTGGACTATAGCAATTTAATTTCTGCTTATATTCCTATGGATGCTGTGATTCACCACCTTTAGGCCACTGCGTTTTCCAGCATACACACACCCAGCTGGCAGGTGGTGGCGGATGGGTGGTGGTTTAGTCCGGTGGTATGTGCAGGCTCTGTGCTGGGAATGCAGATTCCAGGTCAGGTTTTTCTTCTGACTTGCTTACCCTGGGCATACGAGGTAATCCCTTTATGAATCTTTTGCTTGTTCAAACAAGTTTATGTGGAGGGGAGCGGGAAGTGTGAAGAAAAAGAAGCGCTGTTTTTTTGCTCTCGTTGAGTTATGGGAATCACTCAATACTCTGGATCTGCTAAAAGACTTTTTTTTTAAAACTTCCTCCACTTTTTGAATGAATAAAAAAAATTTAAAAACTTTGAATTTCTAAAAGGTTAAAAGTTTTGTGAAGGAATGGAAAATGTAACAAGGATTATTCACCTTTGTTTTAAATAGTATCTTTGGGAGAAGAGCAACCTCTTTGTGCTCCCAAAGCTTCAAGGAGCTGTGAAGCTGCGGGAAGGCCCCTCGGAATTGCTGGATGTGCTTCTGTGTCTCCTTTGCCCTTCTTCTCTGGGCACTGATCACACCCTGGCTAACCCTTTGGATGTGTAGTAGCATTGGCAGGCACCAGAGCAGCCCCCACGGTCCAGGTGTTTGTGCTGGGCGTGTGCAGGTCTTGCAGCAGCAGGAGGCAGATGAGAAAGCAGAAGGTAACTGGCTTTCTTTCTTGCCCCTCGGGTTCTGCAGTGACAACATCAGCTGCCATGCTGGGCCTGTGAGGGTGCAAGCTGAGTGTTTAGAGAAGATACTTGATTCATTCAAAACGCATCACTGGGATAATTTTTTGACTGCTTGAATAAGTCAGTGGCAGCAGTACTCAGCCCTGCTGTGTTCTGGGGACGTGGGCACTGCTGACATGTCTGTCTCAACTCTCATAACTCATCATACGGCCTTGAGCATGTTTCTCAGTCCCTTTTAGGAAAAGCAGGAATAGTTGTTTCTTGTTTCAGTAGAGCTGGGGGTCTTGTGAGGTGCACTGGTATTGCTCATCAGTTAAACACAAATCCTAGTTCAGACACTGAGGATTCAACGGTAGAGTAATGGCTGAGTTTAGCTCAGGTGGGGTACATTCCAGCAGGGAGGTGCTGCCTGAGCTGCTATCCTGCCCAAATTCCAGTGGCAGCAGGAGTTGAGCTGTTCTCTCATTTCTCAGGGAGAGCAGGGGCATAACATAGCAATGGAGCAATGTGTTCTGCCTTAACATGCACTGAGCAGGGTGGCTCCTGTACAGAATGACGACAGGGAGGTACTATGCCTTTCCTAGGGCTCTTCTGACAGTAGAGAGCAACAGGCCTACATTTTAACATCCCAAATAAAAGCAATTCATCTGTGTTTTGAAGTGTTTTCATAATTTTAAAATGAAGACGCTACCCCCTTTTGTTTTCCTTTGTTGCTTTAATAGTTAATGACTATTAAAATTAAGTTATTTTAATAAAGAACTCTGCTTAGTAGCATCCTTTTGAAATTCATGAGTTGCCTTCCGAATAAGTGACATGGTCTAAAATGAGTTGTAGGGACAAATACATAGTTAAGGTCTGAAGCAGTTCAGGCTGTTTCACTCAGCACTGTTCTGCGGGGTTTACGAAACCAAAGCAGCACAGCAAATAGTCAGGTTATTGCAAATGTATATATTTATTAGTAGGAGACCCTGCACTCTTTTGTTATGAATCCTGCTAAAAGACCAGCCTCCAGTTCTTTCCATTTCTGCTGGAATAGTGGGTGACACATGCTGTATTTACAGAGGTGCAGTAAAACAAATGATAAATCTGTCCATGTTTTCACTGCGTGATGTGCCTACAGTGTTTGATACAGCAGGATCCTATTCACAGGTTTGAGGTTTAGACACTGCCAGAATTAAACCAAATTGTCACAGCAGCAGTAGGTGTTACAATGACCAAACATTACTCTAAACTTGTTCAGTTTCATGTAAACAAAATCAGACGAAACAAGGGAGACACTGACAAAATACCATGTAAAGTAATCCACTTAGTCTGTGTTCTCTGAGGATTGTTGGGATGCTACATTTTTCTGAGGGACATGGGGGGCGGTTTATGTAGCATGTAGGTTACATGGTTTTACTTAAAAATCCATCTTTGTTCTTGCCACCATGCTATGATGCTGTCCAGCATGTTCAGGGTTTGCCTCAGTTTCTTTGGTCCAGTATTTTCTGTGTTGGATATGGTTTTACTTTGGCTGTCTGTTTCCTACTGCCTCAAGGCTGGTTGTCTTATTACCCTGAACTGGAGTTTCTGCTTTGATCTGCTCGTCCCCATTAAAGGCCTGTTGGCTTCATTAAGAGGTGTATTATACTGAGGGACTTTGAAACTGCCAGTGAGGTACCTACCTGTCACATGGGTGAAAAGTATTGAAGATGTGTCCCCGTGGGATTGTGCTAGTGCCATCTGACGTATCAACGTCAGTATATGTATGTTGGGGTATGGTCTCGCTAAGTATTTTTATTTTTTGAGTTCGGAGATTGATTTATGCCCTTGGGCATATTTGTACAGCTAAATCCCCTTCAGATTTGAAGTCCCTGATTCCTGTTGGCTTGGTGGAGCTGTGCCATCAAACATCAGCTCCTATGCTGGCATCTTCTGTCTCTGGGTGTGTCCCAATAACCCTCTGTAGCTCTGTTTGGTCTTCTGACAGGTTTGAAAGCCAATGCCTCTGACAGGCCATGGCCTTTTTATCGTTATCATAGGATTGATCTCCATATTTTCACTAGCAAAACTGGTTAGTTTTTTTAAAACAAAGCTAACATCCAATATGTTAAAAGCAGCATTAATAAAATAGTGTGCTCTTTTCTGTTTTCAATTTGTATAGCTCCAACTTCTGCCAGTATTTTGGTTATATCTTTATCTACTGGATTGGAGAGCCTTAAATATGTGCTGCTTTCTTCTTGTGAAGGTCCCTGTGAACTGTAAACAAGTAACTTGTAGATCTTTATTTGAAGACATAGATAGGGTGTGCTTAAGCCTCTCATTTCAAGGCATCTGCTCCTGTTTTTGAAACAGTTTTGTGCATCTGTATTTAACCATCTTCAGGTTTTCAATTTTTTAAATTATTTGGACAGTAATTATGGATGTGGCATTCAAACATCATTAGGATGAACACAAAGTGCATGTATTTCTACTTTTTTATATTTTAATTTGTTTTAATAATTTGATTTGTTTGAAAATAGCTTTTCTTCACGATTTCTTATCATGTTAACTATAATAGCTATTGTTTAGACCTTGTAATGGTGAAGTTATGTCTTTGAGATCAGTAAAGTTACACTGAAGCCAGTGGAGATACACTGATTGGTGACAGTATAAATCAGGTCACCATCATTTGGCATTAATGGATATCCAGCATTTGTAGCTGCCAGAATATGATGGGAAAAGTGATTCAAGAAAAAATACTCTTCTGGTGTTCTAAAAAGAGAAAATTGCTCGGAAGGTTCCTTTCTCTTTTTTTATTATGTTTCATTCATGACAATAATTGTGGGCGTAATTAAATGTAAATTTCAGATACAGTCAGATATTTCTATATCTAAACACAGCAGCGATGCCTAAGGAGAAGGAATGATTTAGAAAGGGAAGCTGACACGAAGCCTGGCACAAAATCAGACCCATATGTTATTTTTCATAACTGTTTTCTTTAAGCTGTTTCCAAGATACACCAGGGTGCATAGCACAGTGGGGCGCAGTGTTTGTGCAGCCAAAGGGTCACAGTACAAGCCGGGGGCTGCATGTGTACAGCTTGTTTTATGTCACCCAGGGACTCTGCAGTCTTGTCTCTACATCTTTGAGGGTCTGTTCCCTGGTATCGGGGGAAGCTGCTGAAAAGTTGCTCAAACCTTTTGCATTTGTTCCAGATGAGCTGATAGGAGAACAGCAGGCTGCTGATGCATCAACTGTGCATGCTGCAGGAAGAGCTCTTAAAAGTACTGAATGTTTCTCACAACTCCAGTGATTTTGCCAAGGACAGTTCTGCTGAGTTTTTTCATTGTCACAATTCCTTTTGTGAGGGACGGTCAGAGTCTGTTCAAGTCAGTGGAAAGATTTCCGCTGAATCCAGATTGCTTGCTCGCTCCGAGTTGGACAGGTTCACACTGGTAGTCTTTTTGGTATTAGTGTTGTAAGGAATGTTTGACTCTTCAGTGATTTGTAATGGAAAAGGTTACCTGCTGTGAGCCCAGCAGTTAGAAAACTAGGCAAGGCTTGGAAACACCTTAGTTCTCACTGTCTGTTAGTGGTTTTTTTTTAGTTTCACTGGCAAGTGTTTGGTTTTAGGAGCCGCCTGGGCTTGCTTGGGAGGTCTGATTCCATCACCAAGGAATGGTTCCTCACTTGAAGCACCTCACCCCCATTCAACTAACAGTGGCTCACTTTGGTGGCTGAATCCTAAACGCTGGAAAAGCAACATTCTGGCAGTACGGATGCAGTAGATTATGTGTAAGACAACAATAATGACCCCATTACCTGCCTTGGTTTTTTTCTGCACTAGTGTTTGTAGTTCTGGAGTTTTACTTGGAGACTCCAAACTCACACTTTATGTATTTGTAAGAAAGCATGTCCTCTGACTCCAGGCCCTTACATCTATTTTTGTAGTAGCTTGTGTATCTTGCAATTCATTCCTAAGACACTGCACTAGCTTTGTGCATTTCTGCTGATAAAAGGGCCCTTCTTACACTTGTGTGGACTTGTGTGCTTGCGTAGCCAAGGATCCTGCTTCCCTTGTATGCCCTGACATTTGATGGCTGGTGTGATAATGTGAACAATTACATCACACAAAGGCTGTGCTCTAATGTATTGACTTTAACAAAGATTGTGAATAATTCATTCTCGCTGTAATGCTGCCAAGGTTTTGTCTATCAAAGCTACAAATACCTGTGCTGGAAGAAAAACTTTCTCCTTTATGGCATGCCAGTTTCCATGTTCTACTCCATCCTGTGGCAAAGTCAGTCCGTGCCTGCTGTATTTCAGAACTATGAAGTGGGTCTGCCCACTTCAATGGCAATTGCGGAATTGTCATTAAAATTTCACAGTGCAGTTAATGTGTGTGTGTCTCTGTGAACCTAAATGAGGTGGATTATTCCACGTAACTTCTCTTAGCTGTTCTGAATTTATGTTTCTTGTATTTCTTCAAAATGTGCAATTGCTCTGTATTTACTTAATCTTCTTCTTCTCCCCCGCAACAGCCAGAATGGGACCTGTACCATGTCCAGACGCCAGAACACCATCCAGGAGCTTTTGCAAAACTGTTCGGATTGCCTCACGCGAGCCGAGCTCATAGTACAGCCCGTGAGTGCTTCTTGTTCTTCTTATCCAAAGTGGTTTTGAATATTACATACGTATTCTGTGTTGTTATCTGGACTCACAGGCTCTGCTTCTTCATCTCCTTTCTCCCCTTTCAGCTGTTTGTGTGAGGCAGCTGGGAGTGGAATGACATATCTCCCTCCTAGGTCTCCTTCTTCCTTCTGTACTCTGTTCAGTAAAACTGATTGAAATGTATCCGGTTAATAAAAGGAGTCTTGTCAATTAAAAAACAAAACCAAAAACAAACCCACCCTCAAACAGATTCTACTGCATCTTATTTTTCAGTTTGAGATCAGGACCACTGTCAGTGTAAACACCTGTTACTAATGTTACACTGTCTTAGTCGAAATACCTTCATTAGCTTTATTTTATTTTTCCAGATGATTCCTAAAGAAGTAAATGGAACTAGAATAAAGTCTTCCTGGCTGTTTCAGCTCAAATACATACAGATAATCTCTGCAGTATGCTACTCTGGTACAAACCCAGAGTGCCTGGGGGCGGGTTACTCACTGATGCTAAAACCTGGCAAACATAAGGTGTCCTCTGTTCCTGCTGAAGTAAGAGGAGGTGCGGGGTGGTGAGTGCATCCTGCTGTTGAGGCCACGGAGATGTGAAACCCATTCACAGTTCTGGCAGTAGATGTGATTTAATGCGCACTTTTGGACCCTCTGTGGACAGAAAATTCTTTCAGACATGAACTCTGTGGTTAGGAGTTCATTTCCTTTTCAGAGATACAGGACGTGTGAGCATGTTTATATAAAAGTCAATGCCAGAGTAAACACTGCCTTTTGTTCAGGATTAATATTATTCCAGTGAAGCTGAAAGAAAGATATGTTTAGTTCCAGCTTGGTGCCACAACATGCATTGCTTACTTTGTTTCTTTCTTTTCTTCTGAGGGACAGAGCAATGAGGTCCATAACATTTTATTTGCAAAATCAGGTCACGGCTATGTTATATTTTGTTCAGCATAGCTGTGTCAGTGTGGGATGAGGTCAAAAAGCTGTGTCTTCCTGGCTGAAACACCATTACCCTGCTGGTCCAACTGCACTGAGAGGGTGCATGGATTTGCCTAGACTTTGGGTGATAAGGTGGGATGCAAATGCGATGGGGCATGGAGCGGGACCCAGGCAGATGGTACCACTCACGTTTTTGCGGGAAGGGGAAGTCTTAGAACCTCAGGGAAACTTGTGGAAAATCAGCAGCAATGTCTACCATCTCCTACTAGGACAGTGTTTCCTTCTCATCTTCTAAACATAAAAGCATAATGTCTTAAGAAGTTAGCACACCATGTGAAGCCTTGGCTCCACTGAAATAAACATCAAGATGTGCTGTTCTTTATGGAAAGTTTTGTTTGATATTACATTTTAATAATTTTCTTCCATATTTTATTTCAATAAGGACTTACCAGTGACTGTGGATCCTTTGCTAGGTGGCCTTCTGCCAGTTAAAACTGGGAGCCAGAGACCTGGCAGTTGAAACTTATCAGGCTTCCTAACAAAAAAATCAGTCCTCGGAACATCTCTTTTAAGAAAACCAAAATGAAACTTAGATGATGAATATTTAATTTAATCTCCCATCTTTTTTTTTTTCTTTAGGAATTGAAATATGGGGATGGTGTCCCACTTAGAGGAAACAGGGATCTGGAAGACTGTTTTGCACAGGCAAATGAGCAAATGGACATCCTGGATGGGCTGATCAGAGAGATGAGGCAGATGGGCCAGCCCTGTGACATGTATCAGAAAAGGTATTGTCAGGGAGGAGTTGGGGGTGGGAATGTGACTGATAAAAATTTGTGGTACCTCAAGTGCTCACCTTCCCTGGTGTTGCAGGATGTGATAGAAATCAGTAAGGTGGAACTAAATCTGACTGGTCATGCTAACATGGAGAAGGGCCTTGCATTAATATATATCCATTAGAAATCCACGCCTTACTTATCTCCATGAAATCTTAGTCAGTATATTTTTTCCATGGTCTTTGCTTTCAGCACTTCGTTTTGAACAGTTGGTGGTCCATTAGGAGAGATAAATTGCATTGTTTGCGTGTTTTCTGGGTGTTTTGCTCACAGACACTAAGTGATTCTTTCCCTTTCAGGCTGCTTCAGCTCCAGGAGCAAATGCGTGCCCTGTACAAAGCCATCAGTGTTCCCCGCGCCAGGAGGGCCAGCTCCAAAGGTGGTGGCTGCTTCTCCTCTCAGAGTGGCTCAGGCTGGGATGAGTACACGAAACGTGTCACAAGTGAATGTTTAAGCTGGATGAGGCAGCAGAAGGTAAATCTGTGCAAAATCCAGAGACAATGCTAAAACCTGCTGTTGTTTATGAACATCACCTCATACGTAGTAATGTTTTGGGTGTTAGTAGAAAAGTAAAAGTACACATGAATGCTCACATGTTATTCCAAGTTCCTTTTATTTACCCCAGTATTGTACATATAGTGAATTCTCACTGAAATCCAAACACGGATTACGGTCTCCTTTGGCAGAGGAGAAGGTGTGGAAGTTAGATTTGAAAGCTAAATGAAACACAGGTGTTAACATAACAAAACGCATTGGCATATTTGCCATAGAGATTATTGTGCTCAATATTTCCCTCCTTCCTTCCTTGCACAGATTTCCTTTGATTCATATTTATTTTAACCCTTTACACAGATAGGACCATCTTCACAGATTTAACCATAGTCCAGTGTTTTACAGTTGCTGTCCCCCTCTACTCAGTCTTTATCACAGAGAGGTAGAGCTAATTGCCATGGGACTAGGCTTTCAGAAGTCAGTGCTGAAATGCACACAGAAGCGCTGAAGCTACTGTTTGTTGCATTCTGAGAACAAATTTGCCAGTTCACAGCTGTTGCTAATGTAACCTGGAGTGGAAAACACACACTGAGAGCCCATACTCTGTTTTTGTTCTGTTGAGAACAAAAAGTTCTCGAAGTTGTGTGTTGAAAGTGAAAGTAGTGAGTTTGTGGTTGGACAGCCCTTTCTGAGAGACAGGTAGGGAGGATGGAACAAGGTGGTTGAAGTCACACTTTGCAGACTCCTTGTAAATTGAAATTGCATTATTTTTATCTCTTTTATTAGGCTGTTTCTTTGTGATTCTGTCGTTATTATCTGCGTATAGCATTTGCTAGGTGAGTCTTACACAAACCAGATGAGGAGGGTAGAGCTCTGTTGAGTTGCAGTGTTTTTAAGTGAGTGCTAGTTACAGTCTAGGCCTTCAGTGTGGCATGTTTTAGAGGAGGGAGGGCAAGTGGAGATGCGCTCCTTGAGTGGTAATGTGTATAAGCATTGTGCCTGGACAGCAACAGCAGATGTTATTGCTCTACACATGCTGTGGGAGAGGAGGCTAATTGTCAGACCTGCCATGGCTTGAGGAGTGATGTTGGACAGACTCTGGGCACGCTTCCAGCGATGAAAGATGGTGAACATGCTGCACCTCCCGAAGACACCACGTGACGCCCTGCTCAGACACCTCTCGCTAAATACAGGGAGCATAAACAAGTGCTTTATAGCTGTGTTCCCACACTAAAACTCCTGTGAAAGTAGAAGGCTCTCTCTCTCTCTGTCTCTCTCTCTTCCGCTTCATCCTTACAGCAAAGCTGAGGTGGGGCCAGTAAGCACTTACCTCACTGGGAAAATTTATTTTGAACTTGCCACCATGCTGTTTCTTTCTATCACGCCTTGCTGTGTCCCATTACCTGCTCACATTGAGACTAGGATAATGTTTCCCCTAGTAATGTGGAAATGGGAAAAAGTTCTGAGCAGCTGCAGTTTTTTGCTGTTTTTCTGGTTTTTTGTCTGGATGGTTTGCTGATAGGAGAATCAGGTGGTAGGGAGGGTTGGTCAAATTTCCAGTGCAGAACTAGGGAAAGTGCAGTGAAATCCAGACAGCCTTTGTTCACATATGGCAGCCAGCCATGACTGCCATGGTTGCTACAGTCTCTTTAGACTGTTTAAATATAATGAGAAGGGTCAAAGTCCTGTAACTTTTAAATAGCTGAATGGAAAATGGTTTCGTTTCTTGGATCGTTTTCAACACTGCCTTTGAACCCCTACGCTTGAGTTCTGGCTTTATTGTCATCTGTTGACTCATAGAGATTTGACTCCAGGCTGGTAATTACCAAATACAGTCCCAACCCAAGATTAAGATACCTATTTCTTTACTGGTCATGTGCACAGACAGGCATTCAGACAGAGCCCTAGTGTGTCTTTGCAGCATAAAAGAGGATTTGGAATTTGAGGAGCTGAATTTAGAATTTAGGTGGCTTTTAATATTTGAAAAAATGAAACTAGGAACTGCAGTCAGTTTTTGGGTTAGTAATTAGCAGGTGTGTTACTGTTTTTCAAGGCTGTTCCTAGAGATTTTCACTTGGCATTCTACAATAAATGTTGCCAAAATGCAAGACAAAACCCACGTTTTTTAATCATTTCAGTTTATCTTCTGTGGGGTATTTTTTTCATTTAGTGTGACTACATTTAACTGAGGTTGCTGAAGTTTAAATGAGCAAAATTAAAATGGAAATCTGGTGTCCTTGGCTATAGAACTTAACTGGGCATTGTCACATGAATTGCATGAATAGCATTGTTTGATAAAGTCATGGTTTGTTTTCAGAGTGATAAGAATGTAATTTTACTGTAGAACATAAAATAACAGTTTGGTCCAAAGAAAACCAGATAAAAATACACTAGTGAGTGTGCTTCATCTAGTCTAACTATAAACAACTGAAATATTTTTTCCTATTTTGTTTCTTCTGCTTTGGGAGCTTGTCACACAGTTTAATTGATAGCAGTTTAAAGAAATTGTAACCCCCTATTCTGAACTTTTGTTTATTTCAGTTTTACTCTCTACCGCATAGTCTGTTTCCTTCAGTTCAATTCTTTTATGCTCCACTTCAGGCAGTAATGTTGGAAATGAAAGTACCAATCCTGTTTCTTTGCTCCTAGGTTGAAATGGAGCAAGTGAAGTGGGGGTTTGATGCAGCATCCATTGAGCAACAAATTGGCGAGCACAGGAGAACTCACAATGCCATCGGAGACTATCGTTGGCACCTGGACAAAGTCAAAACAGATCTGGTAATTACTGTCCTCCCTTACACACTGCTTGGTCTAGATTTATAGCATTGGCTTACTGGTGTTCCACTACAGAAAAGGAACGTTGAAAAGTTCATCCTCTCTTCAGAAAGCACTGGTGTCACAATAGCAACCACTTTTAACTCTTAATTCCTTGATAATTTCGTGTTTCCCTTCTTTCCTCAGAATTTTAAAATGAAAATTTAGTAGCTATTTAGCTTTTTGGTGTTGTGCACCAAGGCTGGCAAATAAATACTGCCATATTTTTTGTGAGAAGAATGAAGAATGATTATTCTCACTTGCTGTCTGAGTATATTAAACAAGAAAGTGAAAGAATAAGGTGGGTGCTCAGATGCAGCCTTGAGTCATCAGGTTTTTTCTGTGAAAAATGCCCAAATTCTGGGCTAAGATTAAAGCTTTTCTTAGGTGTTGATAATATTTTTCTTTTTTTTTTTCTGTGAGACCTCTGAGACTTCTATTGTCCTCTGAATTTTGTGATGGGAATAAAGAAGTGACTGAAAATGCAGTGTTAACTTCCTTTCCTATCAGACCAGCAGTTAGGTATAGGAGAGACGAGGCTTATTTAATTTCCATTCATCTTTTCTCTTAATTGGGAAGAGAGAGCTCAGTCTAATCTGTTCTGGAGCTCTGATCACTCAACCAAGCTGAAGAGTGAAAAGGATTTTACTCCCTTTTCCCTTCTGCTTCAAACAGGAAAGGTGATAGTCTACCCTGTGGAATACCAGTTCCAAGGCTGGGCAGGTTCCCAGCCATAGAAATGGGGATAAAGACTGGAGCTGTCTGCTCACATTGTAATTTATACTAGTTCATAATCTCCAAAGATAGCTCTAGGACTAGCTGGTCTAGGAGTTTGGTGCAGAAAGAAATCCAGTTTTGGGTGCTGTTTCGGTATTACAGATTATGTGCAGACTTGGTTAGATACCAAGCACCCCTCAGAGTAATAAGTTTGTCCAAGCCTTGTTTTTATTCTTCCTGAGTCATCCAGTGGAGCAAATCTGCTACTGACGGATGTCTCTTGCAGGCATTTGCAGGTTACCACCTGTAATTATTATGATATTGACACTGTAAAGGAAATACCAGCAAATAGGCAGCTTGTAAAAGGCTCACTAAGTATTTGCTGTCTCTGTTCCAGCGGGAGAAGGCTGCGGTTCATCAGCTGGAGGAAGAATATGAAGGCCTGCTGGTAAGCATGGGATGTGGTAATTTCTGATACCCTGTTTGCTTTATTAAGACCTACATGATTGTCAAGGGACTCTTCAGGTTTTGACATAGTGACAGATCCATATTTAAATAATTCTACTCAGCAGTGCTTTGTAGTTTCTGAAAGATTCGTTTTGAATCACGGACTTGAGATTAATTCATTGCCTGCTGTATAATTGACTTATTCTCACAAGGAGGTTTCTAGTTTGCACCTGGTGAAGGGAGTTGGTCACTAAGCAGGTGAAGAGTAGAACTGTACCTCCTTAATGGGAGTAAATATAGTGATTAAATTAGGCTGTATGTGAAGCTTAAAAAGTTACTCAAAGGTGGGACTAGAACCAAATTCTGTGTAGGGCTGTGCATCTTCTCTGCTGTGGATCTTCATGTAAAACACAGCGAGAATCTTGTGCAAATAGTTTATTTAACCCTTGGGATCAGAATCTGATTCCTGGCAGTCTGATTTCAAGCAACAGGATGTGTATTACGATGTGAAGACAAAGAATTTTTTAATGAAGTGTCAGCTGTGCAAAAGATGCTGCTATAATGTCAAGGATGTACTGTGAGCAGCAAATGCAAGTAAAAGTGATATTAAATATTCAGACATTTCTTGTGCTTCCCTCCATGCCTTTTTGCTTGCCTGACTACATGTTTGTTACACGTGTGTTTGAAATAACTTTGAGAAGCTGCTGACATCAGGTTCCCATTGTTCTATAAATCCTGACACGTTGTCCACTGTCCATTGCCAACAGATTTCATGGTTCAATAAACCCAGGGACATCTGCTGTCCATTGCCAACAGGTTTTACAGACGTGTGGGTTTTACAGTTATTTTATTAAAAAAAAAAAAAGAGAAAAAAAGGCCATGCTGTGCTGTGCTCTTGTCTTCCCTTTCTCCACCCAGCTGAGGCATTTATGTGTTTATGGCTTCTCGTTTCTGTACTTCCTTGCAGAAATATTCCTTTGAGAGAATGGATCAGCTTCGCCAATTCCAGAACCTCATCCAGGCCACCAGCAGAGAGATCATGTGGATCAATGACTGTGAGGAAGAGGAGCTCCTCTACGACTGGAGTGACAGGAACACTGATATTGCTAGGAAGCAGGAGTCTTTCTCTGTAAGACAGCTCAGCCTCCCCATGCTTTCCATGGGCCCTCTTGGAACAGTCAGGGACGAACAGCCTCTCTTGGAGACACTCATCACAGGGTGTTTCTTCACTCTTTCGAAGTTCCTGGGGTTTTTTTATCAACAGTTTTCAATTAAATACTGTATAATAACCTTTTGAGTCAAGACAGGACATTTTTTGGAAGATTTTGCTACCATTCAATGAGTCATCATGGTTTGGTTTGACCTTGGGATGTGGCCTTCTTGGTACAGTCCACTATGGACCAGTGATCACGTGCAGCTTGTGCACCTCATTGTGCTAGCATGCCAAACTAAGGGACTTGAATCAAGCAGTTTTAATTCTCCCTCTTAGGACTATGCAGGGGTCAGAGGTCCCTGTATTTGGCCCTGATTATCTGTCACCAGGAAGTAGAGCTGTGCTCTCTTCCTCTGGTGGTTCTGCCAGCAGCGCGTTGAGTGCACGGTCAGACGTAGTTTGCCCTGTTCCTTGTCATCTGTGGGTGTGTAGGGAAATTGAGCATGTGTATTTGTTTAACCAGCATTGGTGCTGATGACCAAATTGAAAAAGGAATGAAAGTTCACGCTATTAAGGAGGTGTTTGTTTTTTTTTTTTTTAGTTCAGTTGTTCTGGATGTTTCAAGATGCAGTCATTTTTGCTTCCATCATTCCTAAGAAAGGCAGAACTTTGTGTGCTTTGCTCTGTGAAGCAGCAAGCCTAGAGACTAGAATAGAGATGATTGCACCTTGTTTGATTCTACTGTCTTCCGAGTTAACTTCAGTACACCCAATGGAAACACTCTGTAGTGTTAGAGGGGATAATTTTACATTTTCACAACTATCTGGGAAATTTTAAGCAAATCATCCTGTGCAGTGTACCTTTGGAGCTTGTTTAATGGTGTGTTTTGGTTGTTTAGAAACGTATGAGTGAACTGGAGCTTAAAGAAAAAGAACTCAACAAGCTAAAGCAAGAAAGTGACCAGCTGGTGCTCAATCAGCACCCTGCTTCAGACAAAATTGAGGTGAGTTAAACTTCGTGTGATTTCACTTGCTCCTTTAATTGCTACATGGGAAGGGTTCTCAGTAAAAGTCCACATATGAAGTGCTGCATTTGGACCTGAGGAGGGTTTGCCTGCCCAAAATCGTGTCCATTTTACCCAGCTGTATGAGTTGCTCTAATAAGTGTTACTACCTTCCTCTACAAACCTGGCCGTTAACAACTGCGTGGAGATAGATGTAAAAATTAATTCTAAGCTTAGGGAGTTATCTGAATGTATGGAAATTGCTGTATCTTGTTTGAGCTGACTACAGTGCAGCGGAATTTATGGTAGGAAGGCATGTCGTTGCTGTTCTGCTGTCTTAGTAGGCATGTTTTGAAAAAAGCCACACCCTTTGTTGAGGGTTTATGTTTAATCCAGGTGCAAATACTTTCTGCAGCTGAAATTCATAGTGCCTTTCTACAGCTTAGCCAAGACAGTTTTGCTTTCACAGCTTGGTGTATACTTACTTTTTCATTAAAAAGGCTGCAACAATTTGGAAGACTTCATTTTATTAGGAAATGCTGTAGTTGTTGCAGTTTCAAGAGTGCATAAGAACCCTGCAACTGAAGAAGCTAAAAGGAAAAAAAATAATCCTTTCTGCTTTGCAGTGTGTTTACTTCGTTAACTGTTATCATGTTGTGTAAAATCCTAATTCTCCTGTAGTCAGTTTCTCTTTTAAAGGAAAGATCCTTGTAAGCTCCAGCAGTGAAGTGAAAGTTGCGTGTAGTTTTTAAAAGAATATACATTATGGTTGCTTGAGTATTTTGAATTTAAAAACAACCAGCATAAAAGATCATGTTTGGAGGTGTTCCTTGAAAGAAAGAGAACATGGCAATTTGCAGCTGAAATACTTTATTTGCACTACTTTTGTGCATTTCACTCCTCTTTGTTAACGCACCTGGGGCTTTATGCTGATCAAACAAATTCAGGTCATGAACAGATTTCTCTTTGTGTCTCACAAGCAGGTATTTAACTCATTTCAGTTAGGTGGATGCTTAGAAGTTGCGAAAGCATTTGCATGAGTTACATTGTTCTGGTGTGCATGAATTTGTTTTAGCAGATTTTTCATTTGCATTTATGTGGAGCGTAGATAATTTTGCTTGAGTCTAGGTGTGGGAGAGAGATCAGTGTGGTGGCCTGAGCTGTGTATATTACTGGCTTTTTAGGCCTACATGGATACACTGCAAACTCAGTGGAGCTGGATTCTTCAGATCACCAAATGTATTGATGTTCATCTGAAGGAGAATGCGGCTTACTTTCAGGTGAGTAGTGATGTGGAGAATTCACACTGTTTTAAAGTGTGAATCCCATCACAGATATATTTATTGTGCATAGCACACTGTTGCCATGTTATCAATGCTACAATTGAGCCAGAGATGAACTGGGATTTCTCATTAAAGGAGTCCATATAATTTTAGCAGATATTTTAAAGAGCTACACACAGCCAAATTCACAACTTTTCTCCCATAGTTCTTTGAAGAGGCCCAAGCCACAGAGTGCTACCTGAAAAACTTACAAGACTCTATCAGAAAGAAGTTCATCTGTGATAAGAGCATGTCACTGCAGACTTTGCTGGAGCAGATCAAAGAGCTGGAGGTACTGTCACACTCGCCTGACAGGTTATGTTCTGCTTTTCTGGGAAATCAGCTGCCCTCTTTACATACCAAATGTAAACCCAACTGCACTGCAGTGTTTAAATACAGTACTATATGATCTTGAGACCATTATATTTTTAAGTCTGGAACAAGTCCAACAAATTCCCAAGTTTCCTACATGCTATCAAATGAAAAAAAAAAAAAAGGAATACTTTTATTCTTAGGTGGTAGAATAGATTTTGCCTCAAATGATAAGTGCATTCAATAAATTATTCATCCTGTCACTGTGTCACTGTAGTCTCTTTGAAAGGATATAACTCAGCTTTTTTAGCTGTTTGCTTATCCTGAATTAAGTACTACTGTCCCAAATTGGAGAAAAAATGTTCAGTGGTATAAAAGGCCCATTGATGAAGCCAGGTTTGAAAGTGTAATTGTTCCCTTTTTTTTGTTAGCATTCATTTTGCTGGATTCTTTCAATTTATGCCTGTGTTTCTTAAACACCACTTCAACCACATTGAAGATCTGCATGGAAAACCTGCTATGCAAATTTTGCAAACTTTGCATCTTGCCAGAGCTGCAAAGATGCTTAGTTGGATGCTTCTTTGCTCTTTTTAAAACTGCAGTTTTACAGGGTAGGCCAAAGACCCATCCCACTGGAGCTAAAGTAAGTTCTGCCCACTATAAGCTCCAGATGTATCCCTCTCTTAATAAAACAGCGGGAACTAGATGCCTTTTCTTTTTAGAATAAATTTGTAACATACAATTAATCTTTGCAGAATGAACGAGAGAGAATTCTTGAATACAAGAGACAAGTGCAGAGTTTGGTGAATAAATCCAAGAAGATTGTGCAGCTGAAGCCACGTAACCCAGACTATCGAAGTAACAAGCCCATTATCCTCAAGGCTCTATGTGACTACAAACAGGATCTGGTATTGTATACCTTTTTGGCTGAGAATGAACATCATGTAAGCGAGAACAATGCAAATTACTTAGTAATCAAACCACTGAGCTGACAGGTGTAACCCCTTTATCTGCTTTTGGTCAGCTTGAATTTCTTCGACAGAAGCTCTGCCTTTCTTGCCATTATGAATAAACAAGCTATGTTCTTACTGGTTATTAAATCTAGTCAAAATTTTTATTATTCATATATTAACTAGCATTAATACTCGTATTTCAAGTTGGCACGTAACGGTCTTGTTGATAATAGGATTAAAATTGTTATACAGATGTTTCCCAGCATCCACACCTTCTTTTTTGGTGATTGCTCACCTTTCCAGTGTCTCTCTGGATCCTTAGGTGAGCAATTCAACTAAGAAAAAGTGAGGAGTATGTAGTTAGTCATTGGTATTCCCATTTTTTTTCTGGGTGGGATATGAAATGGATGGTGATGTTTTTTCTTCCTCCTCAGTACTGAGGCTGCTTGGGTTTATTTCTGTATTTTTAACTTAACAGTAAGCTTAGATGTGCTCTCTGCTTATGTGCTTTTGCCTGTGCCATGGCCACACCTGTGGCTGCCTGGTGTCAGGATTTCTGGCAGTTGGAGCTGGTGGATCTGGCTCTGCCACACTCCTTCCCAGTCCCTTTGCAAAGACGGATGCAGCACTGAACATCTTTATGCCTCCAACTCACTGGCTTAAAGCCATGCATGGTTGCATAGCTTACCAGGCCACGTGTCCACAGTCAGTCTTTGGTGTTTGTCCGGGCAAGCCCCAGGTCTGATGATCTGGCAACTGCTCAGAGTGTTCTGTGGCTTGCACTTGGGCTTTTTTGGGTTTTCTTCATGTGGAAACCAGGGAGAAATGTTGATCTGTACTGATCTATTGCCCCAGTATGAAGCTGAGATGCACACCCAGACCTGGCAGCTGGGAAGTAGTCCTGCTTCTGCGATCTAGATGCATTTTCCTTATCTGTCTCTCCTGGAAGTCCCACCTTACTTAACTAAAGAAAAACATTGTTGTGCATCCCTTACAGAAAACGGTGCGCAAAGGAGATGAATGTATCCTGAAGGACAACAATGAGCGCAGCAAGTGGCTGGTGACCGGCCCCGGAGGAGTGGATATGCTGGTGCCATCTGTCAGTCTTATCATCCCACCCCCCAATCCATTAGCAGTGGATCTTGCTACCAAGTGAGTTGCTGCCTGGGTTTGGACACTTGCCAGTAGGATTAGAGTTCACTCAAAATAGCAACCAGTCACAAAATATGTTCTGTGCCTTGATCAGAATGCAGCCTTAGGGGTAGGGGATTAAGGACTAGACCCTTGACTTGAGGAAACTCACTTCAGTGAAGCTTGCTGGGATCTAGGCTGGAGTCTAAAAATATTTAAATGTTAATGTCTATGAGGTTTTTCTCATGTGTAATAGTGAAAGTCATGTATAAATTAATTTCCAAGATTTTTTCAAGTAGAGAATGAGCGTTAACGCCCTCCACATCTGGTGGATATTTCTTGAGATGATTTGTGGCTGTGCTACAAGTATAGATGCATTTTGATCATGCTTTTTTTTTTCTCATGCCAGAATTGAGCAATACTATGAAGCTATTTTAGCTTTGTGGAACCAGCTGTATATCAACATGAAGAGCCTGGTGTCCTGGCATTATTGCATGATTGACATTGAGAAAATCAGAGCCATGACTATTGCCAAGGTAAGACACCAGCTGGCCTTGCCTGCAGACCATAGACATCCGTGACCTGATGTCTGCTGTCCCAAGTAGACCCTGCAGTGTCCTGTGCAGATGCATGTTCTACAAAATCACGGGCCTTTCTTTTGCTGGGTTGCACAAACACTCGCACATATGGAAGCTGTAATTTTATTAAAGGAGAAACAAAAGCTTTCCTACTCAAACACAATACAGGAAGATTAGCTAAGGGAATTTATTACATACTTGCTGTATACTTGTTCCCACTGTACAAGGGCATGGATAAACAAAGTAAGAGGTAGAATTTCAAACTGCTCTTAAGTTATAAAATGATGGTAAAAAGGATAGATTAACTGAGATGGTACTCTTAGGACCATACTTTTAGAGGCAGTCTAGTTAGGATTTATTCTAAAGTGTGATTACTTTGGGTTTTTTATAAGTTTATTAGTTTGTTCCTTGATGATTAACTAGTCATAAAACTTACCCAATTGCTTTTTTTTCTTTTATTTCAAAATTCCCTTCTTCCTTATTTCAGCTGAAAACAATGCGTAAGGAAGATTACCAAAAAATAATAACTGACCTGGAGATCCATTATCAAGAATTCCTCAGGAACAGCCAAGGCTCAGAGATGTTTGGTGATGAAGACAAACGAAAGATCCAGACTCAGTTCACTGATGCTCAGAAGCATTACCAAACCTTGATCATACAACTGCCTAATCAGCCACGACAGCCACAGACAGGTCTTTAGTCTTCCTGGCTTTTCTGGCGTTTGGACTGCTGGGGTTTCTTTGTTCTAGATGTGGTGGGTGGTGCATTCTTTTTATGTGAAAATGTTCTCTTCAGCGTATGAATGGGAACATGTTCAAGAGCTGTTTTTGTCTCCCAACATAACAAAACTGGCCATGCACAAGGGAATATTTTGTTCTTCCTTCCTTTGGTGGAAATCTGGGAATAGTCCTCCAAAATTCATGGAACTTGCTGGGAGAATGAGAGGAATTTAGTCCATCTGATATGTTTTCAGTTATTAGGAAGGAAAATCTCACTGCTGTGTTTTAGAAAGCAAGTTTATCTTTTTGTGAAGGACAGATTTCATTCCCTGAAACAGCTGCCTAAGGGCCCAGGTCTTCTACCTCTTCTCAGTTCTACAGATTAGCTTGGTGCTTGGATGACTTGGGCACTGCCTTGGCTTCCTACATGTGGGTGCTCAGTTCTCTGGCAGTTGATGCTTACCCAATTCATTTTACAGTGGTCCCAACTGAGACCTGTCCCCTGGGTTCCTCGAACACCATTATCGTTAATGAGAGAAACCGAGAGCTTGAGAAGCAGGAGGCCTGGCTGCTGATGGAGCTTCAGAAACTTCGGCGTCAGATTGAAGCTTCTGAGATTCAGATGGTTCAAAGAGCTCCTCTTGGAGTGGATCAAGGGGCTATGCATGACTTTTCAGCCAGAATAAAGGACTTAGAGGTAACTGTGGGTGTTTTTCTTTGTTCAAAGCATGCTGCAGTTCTGTTTATGATCAGCTGGCAAAGACACACATCCTGTGCAGAAAATTCTCAATTGGAAGCTAATCATGATGATTTGGATTAGAATTTAGCTTCTAATTAGAAAACGTTGATTCTTGAATTTTAGAAGTCAAATTTTGCCAGGCAAGGAATACAGAAAGACTAATGTCAGGTGGCTGTGAGTTCATGTTAAGCCTCATCCAGAGTAAAGCGCCATTAAAATCCTTTTCCAAGGACTTCACTTGACCACCTACCTGTAAAGTGCTGTCTGTGGGATACAGACTGGATATACGAGACTTACTATCCCTCTCCTAGTTCTTTAGATATGTAGGAGACCATGGGGAGAAGATTGGTACAAAAAGATTACAGGTTCAGCCTATGAGAAATTCCTGTGGAGAAATGAGGTTGCAAAGGTCTCAAGAGCAGAAGGACCTTGGCATGTCAGAGCTGAGTTTTGGAGTGGAGATGCTCAAAAAGACATATGACCTGTTGTGGACAAAAAAGAAACTGCTCAATACTGCTTGCCTTGAAGAAAGCTCAGCCACTTCTTCAGTCTTCAGTCAAGCTGGTTATGTAACAGCAGACTGCTTGGATAAGGAGACCAATTCCATATGTGCTATAGAATGATCATTCAGCCAACCAAAAATGTGTAAACCAGGCATTCTGTTTTTCCTTAGGGTGTGCAGAATGACTCTCAAATAATGGCTGAAACCCTCAATAAGCATAAGGACTTGCTGCCTAGCTTCAGAGGCTGTGAGAAGTATGTGTACTTGCAATCAGAGATAAATGCCCTCTTTCAAAAACTGGAAAATATTAATGGTGTTTCTGCTGGCTACTTAGACAGGTGAGTAAATTGAGGCTATATCAACAAATATTCACTTTCTCCCATGATTCTTAGTCTGGAAAACTACCTGTTGTTACCAGTAGTGTAAAATTACACCTTCTTCTCTGCAAATTGTGTACGTGTTGATAGAAACAGACACTTACATGAATTTCTTCTCTTTTCTGGAAGACTTTAAAAAAAGAAAGTGAGAAGCATGGGTATCACAGAAGTTTCTTGTGTTGCCTATTCTCTTTAGCCAATCATGTGTTCATTAAAATGAATGTTCATTAATGTTCATTAGCCATTCATTAAAAATATCACCATTCCTTCCTTAGTCCATAATGGATTTGTCTTGTATAATTTATTTTAGCTTGAATGCACTGAGGTGTCTGCTCCAGGTTATTCTGCAAACAGAAGATGTGATCAGAGTTTTTGAAGTCAGACTGTCTGAAGAGGAGACTGTTCCTTTGGATCTTGATAAAGTGGAGGCTTATCGGGCTTGTCTGAAGGTGAGGGGCCAAAACCCAAGGACACAGCAAAGCAAAATTCATAGCTGCCAGTACAGATCTATTGAGCTGGGAGAAACCCTTCCAAAACCACAGGAGATGGAAATGCTGATCCTGTTGTATTTTACATGTAGACATACAATGTTTTATAAATCAGGCACAGTGTTGCTGACTGGTCAAGGGGGGGGATTGTCCTGCTCTGCTCTGCACTGCTGCAGCCTCCCCTTGAGTTCTGTGTGCAGTTTTGGGTGCCACAAGATAAGGAATATATGAAGTTATTAGAGAGCGTCCAAAGGAGGGCTGCGAGAATAGTGAAGGGCTTTGAGGAAGCTGTATGAGGAGCAGCTGAGGTTGCTTGGTCTGTTCAGCCTGGAAAAGAGAAGACTGAGGGGAGACCTCATGGCTATCTACAGCTTCTTCACAAGGGGAAGAGGAGGGGCAGGCACTGATCTCTTCTCTGTGATGACCAGTGACAGGACCCAAGGGAACAGGAAGGAGCTGTGTCACAGGAGGTTTAGGTTGGATATCAGGAAAAGGTTCTTCATCCAGAAGTGGAACTGGAACAGGCTCCCCAGGGAAGTGGTCACAGCACCAAGCCTGACAGAGCTCAAGAAGTGTTTGGACAATGCTGTCAGGCACGTGGTGTGACTCTTGGGGTGTCCTGTCCAAGGCTAGGAGTTGGACTCAGTGATTCTTGTGGGTCATTTCCGGCTCTGGATATTATGTGATTCTATGAAATTATTGAAAGGAATGCACAGGTTATTACTTCTTCCACGCCCTGGTTGTTGCTGCCCCCACAGCAAGGGCAGCTGCATGGAAGATTTCTGTAATCTGTTTCTGTACACTATTGTCTGTGTTTATTTGTACCACTTGTGAATGTAGATTTGAAGGCAGTATCTCCTTTCTTGCATATAGGCTTGTTAATTGCCCTTGCTGTCCTCTAGGTGTAACAAGAAAATTTGAATATTATTGTGTGTCCTGGTTTTGCTACAGAGTCTATGTCAAATCTTAGAGTGAAAAGTACTCAGCCTGTCCAAGGGGAAAAGGGAAATAGCTGCTTTGCTGAGCACAAAGTTGTCTTGCAGATCCAGTCTTTTATCTGCCTTTATCTGCTGGTCCTTTTGTGCACTGAATGCATTTGGGAGAACAAGAACTCTTTCATTATTTTCTGTTCTTAGGTTTAGTAGGGGAAAAAATGCGTAGGTGGCGCAAACAAGGCACAACCTGGTTACCTTTTTATCATGTTAAATGAGAGCTGCAGTTCAGTTGCTGGGAGTTGTTCTTAGCTGGTGTAAATTTGAGCTACACAAAAAAAAAAAAAGCTTGAGCATGTCACTGAAGGCTGTAGCCATCCCTGTGACTGGGGAATGCAAGGCCTGCACTGTATGTTCTGTTTGGTGATACCTACAGTGCGCAAGTATTTGTACGTAAACAAGTGTGTGTGTGTGAAGAAACATGTCCGTGAAAGATGTCTATAAACATGTAAATAGAAAAAGAAAAATCTGTGCAGATTTTTAGATGTTTAAAAACTGGATATGCCAGTCCCTGAGGCTTGATTCCACAGCTGTTTCAAGTGCAGGAATCTTTTATACTTCAGTGAAATTTTCTAGTCAGTTGTTTCTAGGAATGAGCAAGGCTCTTGTTCTGCTCTGCTAACTGCTCTGCAGAGCTCTGAGAAACTTAAATGTGGGCTTCAGAATATGATAGCAGAGGTCTTAGGTTTAGAAAATTATTTAGTCTAACTCTAAACACATTTTTAAGCCTAACTGTTTACCAAAATTTCATTTTAAATAGGTTAATTTAAATATTTCATTTTAAATAGGTTAAATTCAGGTGACATCACTATACATACCTTACTGAGTTAGAAACAACATCTTTAGATCCCAACTTATTGCGCATGCTGTTAAATTGGTTAAATATCAGTATCTTCTCAAGAAAAAATTAAATGAAGTTTTGGTTTCTTCTCCAGAAAATGAAAGCAGACCTAAATATGAAGAAGTCACTGCTGAATACCTTGGAAAATGAGCTGCAGAGAACACTTCAGATTCACTCACAATCTTGCCAGTCATACACCCTGTATGACATGGACATTGGAAAGTACTGTGACAAAGTTACCCAGCTAATAGACCGCTGGCAGAGGGCTGATAAGCAGATAGATAACAGGTTTGTTCATGTTTTCATAGCGTTTTCCTTGTTGCCATTGCTACCAATATCATCTTAGCAGCGAGTCTAAAAGAACTGATGTGCACTAATCTTTGCTTCCAAAGGACAAATGGTGACTTCAGGGCAGTAAGACTTGAGCAATTGTAAATAGGTTGAACATACTTCAAAAGGAATTGTGTAAGACCAAGCAGAAAAATGCAGTTAACCATGTAAATGTCTAACCTATGTGCTAAAGAGTTGTTCTGATTTTCTTTTTTTTTTCTTTAGTTCTTGCTAATGTCCTTGGATTAAATACTTCCAGTCAGCATTTTTTCCGCTCAAAAAAAGCAACCATGCTTATTCCTGAACACCCTATACCTGAGGGTTAAAAAAGTAACACTAAGAATTAAGTAACAAAATTGAACCTTGAAGCTGAATCTTGAACTGAAGGCATATTCAGATTGTTTGGGGGGGAGGCTTGTTTTGGTTTGCTTTATTTTGTTTTTATCTGAGGACAAAATGTAGTTCTAACTGGTTGCTGGTTGTTCAGTGAAAACTGAGAACAAGAGTACTGAAGTCAGCGAACTTGATTTTTATTACTGCAGTTTTATCCGTCCCTCACATTGACAGGAAGGCCCAACCTCTGTATTAAAGTTACTCAAAAGTGAGGTATTAATAACCTATATTGGGTGACTGATAACCAATACAATTCTCATTTATTTAGAATTTTTGTTTAGAATCTCCTTTTCAGAGCTTCCCGTAGTTTTACATTAATTTATTTGTGTCTTATTTCTGAAAACTGTGTAAAGAGAGAATGCACTTTCCATTTTGACAGGTTTTTCTTTTTTTTTTCCTAGATCATGGGATTTAGAAAGGCAGATCAAACAGCTGAAAACGTACCGAGATCTCTACCAGGCTCTGTGCAAGTGGATCTGTGATGCCAAGCGCCGGCAGGATTCTATTGAGTCCATGAAGCTGTGTGATTCCAACACTATCATGAGATACCTACATGATCAGAAGGTACGCATTACCTGAATGAGTTGTCTTCAATTATCTGGATTTTAAATTGTTTTGCTATACAGAAAATATCAGTATCAACGCAATCTGCAATACAGTGGCCTGTTTTGAATTATAAAGTATGCAAGCTACCAAAAAACACCACATATGTAGAAGGCAGGAGGGAGGAAATATTATTGTCCTCATTACTTTCTGTCAGCACTGCAAAAGATTATGAACAAGGCTGTTTTTGGCTCCTACACATTCACTGACACTTTTACACATCAGCTTTGAATTAATTCAAGGACTGTAAGATCGTGCAACTTATGGGACAAATTACAGCACAAAAATAAAAAGCGAGTCAATACATCTAAGCTAAAGTCAAGGAACTCTCCCTACCCAGCTGTGGGTTCAGCTGCTGGGTGTTCTCTCTGAGAACAACCTTCTCATGCCCGGAGAGCTTGCTGTTGTAAAAATTGCCCAGCTACAGGCCATTTCAGGTCTCAGCCTCAGGGGCTGCAGTAGTCTCCTGCTGCAGGTGCTTTCTGATGGAGGCAGCAGGTGCAGGAGGAAATACTGGTAAATCTTCACGGCTCACTTTTCTCTTGACAGAACTTGCACAGTGAAATCTGTGGGAAGCGAGACAAAGTCGAGGAGCTTCTCAAGCATGCAGATCAGTGCTCAGCTGCAATTAAGGTACTTGGATCTCAGCATTTTTGTGGGGTGTGGTTTTTCAGTCAGGCACATCCCATTGTCTCTGCTCTGCTGACGGGTAAAAAGTCATCTCCCTGATGTGTGTGTACAAAAATTGCTGGGGTGATGTACTTCTGAGTACAAAACACAATGAAAGCAATTTGTGTACTTGCCACCTGAAGACTATGGGATCATGCAGCAGATACCATTCAGAGCTTCTCTTCAGGTGAATCAAAGCCTCCTTCTAGCCAGACCAAACTTTCCAGTTCACATGTTAAAAATCATAAGGAAGTCAAGAACAGATTCGTACCTTAAAAATAAGGTCTGATTAGGATCTGATCTAGGAGGCAAGACAAATTCAGATTAGCAGGAGGAACGGTGTGCAACAGCCATGAAAACCAATAGCATACAGAGGGAATGGTTTTGTGGTCCTTGCATTTTTATGTCACCTTTATATCCATGCTTTCTCCAGCTCCATCTTGCTCTCTGCAACAAAGATTTTGCTATATATGTGACATGGCATATGTGATACAAAAGAGATGCAGATATTGTTATTTCTGATGAAGTTTTGGTTGATAACAGTACTTAGACCAGTTACTCCCATGAATCTTTTTCATCTCCGAGTAGCCCTCAACTTACAGAAACACTTGTCTTCTTGTTTTTGTAAAATGTTTTTCCTCCTTTTCCCTTGTCATTCTCCTTCATGAATCTCCACTGGGGTACTTGAACTGATGAGCTTCTGTTTATGACAGAGGATCATCTGTACGTGGTCAGAAGTATAAACAAGGGAAAAATGTAGCTTTTCATTAAGAAAACAAAACCAAAAAAAAACCCAAACCTTGCATTTTCTGAAATAGATTACCAGAGAATTCTTTGGCAGTTTCTAAATGGGTCTTGCTTTTCCTCTTGTTTTTCAGGATTATGAACTACAGGTTGCTTCCTACAGTTCAGGATTAGAAACATTGCTCAACATACCTATCAAGAAGAGTGTGGTTCAGTCTCCTGCAGTGCTGATTCTGCAAGAGGTATCTTTCTTTCCTCCTCATCAATCTTTTGAATACGCTTGTTTGTCTGTGTGAGCCATTGTGAGTCATACCCAGTTGTATTCTAACACTTAGCACCGTCACTGGTAATGTGCGCTAAGCACTAAGCACGAGGAATTAGTGCAGAATAGTTATTGTGCTGTAAAATCAGACCTTGGCTTGTTTAGACAGTAGATTAGCCCTCAGGAATTTACCTCATTCCTATGCAGTGTCCACTGCATGCATATTGTGAGAAAGGTAGATTTGTGCCCCAAGTGGTTTAGTCACTTTCACCCTGGGAATTAACTGCTATTAAAAATTTAGCTTGGGTTAGTTGTGACTGTCAGACAGGAAGAGCATGATGAACCAGGGGATGATGGCTTGCATTTAATATCACATCATCCATGGGGAGAAAACAATCTTGAAAAACAAAAAAGGTGTGGATTTTTCAGAAGGAAGAATTAACATTCTTGGGGTCCTCAGAAAGTTGTGTGAATTTGTGAGGAGGAGAATTTGCTTTTTACTTTGTCAAGTGATGTGTTTGCTAAAGTAGATTGGAATCCTTGAAACGATCTGGACATAGGTACGTTCAGGCCTAACTCTAGTACAAGCTGCTAACAATTCTGTTTCTTTTCAAGGCTAATGAGGCTCAGTCCCGCTATATAGAGCTTCTTACAAGATCGGGAGATTATTACAGATTCTTGAGTGAAATGTTAAAGAGCATGGAGGATTTGAAGGTATTCTAACTCTTTTATTTTCTTTAGCTTTCATTTTTATCACGGATTAGAAAATTATCACTGATCAGAGGCAGAAAGTACGGTGTAAAATAGCTTACAAAACTATATCCAGAACTCAGAGGTGTCCTGCAAAGGAGGTGTATTAGCAGCGTAATGCATCTTTTGTGAAAGAGTACAGTATTTTACAAAGTGACCTCCAAGGTCGTGTGTGAAGTGAGGTAGAGAACTGGTCTTCTTGGCAAATAAGGAGATGCTCATTGAGGCACATAAGCCATCCTTCCCTGCCCATCCCAGTCTTGACCTCAGTGAGAGCACAGCTACTTCAGTGCTGAAAACTTGCTCCTCATGATTAAGGGCACCTCATTTCAGACTATATTCTAAAGTGTTTCAAAAGAAGCAACTCCTGTTTTGATATAGCTCAGTGAAAGAGAGGGGCCCATTTAAGAAGTTGCATTTATGGAATGTGATTTTCACCTGTTTGAAAATTGGGGAGGTTCTAAAGGTGACTATTTCATGCTTCACTGGTGAACTTTTGATACACCACATTTTACTATCAATAATGCACCTCTCTTCCCCCCTTCGAGTATCTTTTCCCCTGTGAAAGTCATTATATGCTCATTTCTGAATGAAGTTTGAGTAAATAAGGATTCCAGAATTTGTCTTGTTGACATTAAATTAAAAAAGGGTTTTAGCTTTCACTGAAGCAGCGAAAAAAATTTTTTTAAGTTGTCGGTGTTACAGCTTTATTGTATTGCGTGTGATGATTTTGAAAGTTGTCACAAATACTTATGGGAGTTTTTCTATTTGTTTGATTTTCTGCTATCATATTGCAGATGAAAAACACCAAAATTGAACTCCTGGAAGAAGAACTCAGGCTTGCTAGGGATTCAAATTCAGAGACAAGCAACAAACATAAATTCCTGGAGCAAAATCTGCAGAAGTACCAGATGGACATTTCTCAGCTTAAGGCAAAGCTGATGAGTTTGGAAGAAATGAAAAGACAAGCTGAAATGGATGGAAATTCTGCTAAGCAAAACCTAGACAAATGCTATGCCCAAATAAAGGATCTAAATGACAGAATAACCAGGTTGACTTATGAGACTGAAGATGAGAAAAGGAAAAGGAAGTTGCTGGAGGATAGATATGAGCAGCAGAAGAATGACTACGACCAACTGCAAAAAACAAGACAAAATGAGAAAGACAGCCTTGGCTGGCAAAAGTTAGAGTCTGAGAAGGTCATCAAGGAGAAGGAGTACGAGATAGAAAGATTAAGGGTTCTTCTTCAGGACGAAGGCACACGGAAGAGGGAGTATGAAAATGAGTTGGCTAAGGTAAGAAACCAGTTTAGCGAGGAGATGAGTAATTTAAAGAACAAGTATGAAACAGAAATTAATATTAAGAAGACAACAATCCAGCAGATAGCTGCACAAAAAGATGATGATGCAAAAGGCCTCAGAGCCCAGGTTGACAGACTGACAAGAGAGAACAGAGATCTTAAGGATGAGATTGTGAGGCTGAACGATGCCATTCTGCAAACAACAGACCAAAGGCGGAGGGCAGAAGAAGATGCTCTCCAGCAGAAAGCTTGCAGTTCTGAGGTGTCACAGCAGAAGCATCAGTTAGAGCTGGAGCTGAAACAGATCATTCAGCTTCGTGGGGAAGACAACTCCAGATACAAGCAGGCTCTTGAGGAGGCTGCCTCAACTATTCAGGATAAAACTAAGGAGCTGGAAAGGCTAAAGCTTCAGCTTCAGGAAGAGGCTAAAAGCCGATGGGAACTTGAAAATGAATTGGCTAAGGTAAGAAACAGTTATGATGAGGAAATTATTAGTTTAAAGAACAAATATGAAACTGAGATTAATATCACAAAGAACACAATTCACCAGGTCACCATGCAAAAGGAAGAGGAGACAAATAATTATAGAACACAGCTTGATAATGCCATGAGAGAAAATAGGAATTTGTGTGAGGAAATTAGGAGACTGAAGAACACAATAAGTCAGACAACAGATAATCTACGGAAAATAGAAGAGAATGCTCAGCAGCAGAAGGCAGCTGGCTCAGAGCTTTCTCAGAAGAAACAGCAGCTGGAGATTGAGCTAAAACAAGTTATTCAGAGGCACTCTGATGAAAGCATGCGGTACAAACAGTCACTTGATGATGCTTCTAAGACCATTAAGGAAAGAAACAAAGAGATTGAAAGGCTGAGAAAGTTGTTGGATGTAGAAACAAGTCAGAGGAAAGAAGTGGAGGATGAGAACAGTCAGTTGAAAAGAGTCCAGTTTGACCTGCAGAAAGCAAACACGAGTGCTACTGAGACAATTAACAAGCTGAGGATCCAAGAGCAGGAACTGGCCAGACTGAAAATTGACTATGAAAGAGTTTCACAAGAGAAAAAAGGCAGGGATCAAGAAAGTGCAAAGTTCCAGAGCACTGTAAAAGACTTGCAAATCCAGAAACATAAGCTGGAGGAGGAACTTTGCAGACAGAACAAAAATTTAATGGAGGAGACATCCAGGAGGAAAAAGCTGGAGGAGGAAATAGAAGGCATGAGGAGATCTCTCAGAGACCAATCGGTTAAAATAACTAATCTCACACAGCAGATAGAGGAAGTATCTATTGTAAAGAAGAGGAATGAAGATGACCTTAGACACCAAAGAGAAGTATTAGATGGTCATGTGAGAGAGAAGCAAAGATACATGGAGGAGATAAGAAAATACACATCAGATATTGAGACTTTACGTCGTCAGTTGGTCCAAGAACAGGAGCAATTAAAACAGGCTCACCTACGATATGAGCACTTACAGAAAACCTCTGAGGAAAAAAGCAAAGCCTTGAATGAGTGCAAAATAGAAATCGAAAGGCTTCAGTCTCTCACCGAGAACCTTACCAAGGAACACTTGTTACTGGAGGAGGAGCTACGAAATGTTAGATTGGAGTACGATGACCTCAGAATGGTCAGAAATGAAGTTGATGAGAAAAATACCACCATTGCTGAACTAAAGAATCAGCTTCAGATGAGCAGCAAGCAAACCCTGGAACTTCAGGGGTTGATTAATGATTTACAGAAAGAAAGGGAAAAATTGAGACAGGAAATTGAAAAATTCCAAAAGCAAGCTCTAGAGGTATTCACACATATTTTGATCCCAGCTTTACTGTCTCTCAGATATATAATTAATTGCAGTGTCCATTTGAACAAATTAATTCACCCTTTGCTGTTTGAAGTCACTGTACTTGTGACTAACATCCTCTTTATGACCCTCTTGGTTAAGTTTTAAGTAAAGTGGCAGGATTTGGCCACTTCCTTAGCCTCTTTACTCCCTGGGAACTGTTCTAGGGAGCCGTAAGCTCTCATCACCTAGGAGAGGCCTTGTCCTCAGGCCTTGCCCCAGAAGAAATCTGTGTTCTGTGCCAGTCTCCAGCAAACCATCTTAGGGAAAAATGAGAGCACCTGGAGTACCACTGTGCTTTAACAGTTCCCTGCTGGCTGTGTGCTTCCCAGACTGTTTCAGCCAGGATGGGTTAAAGCCATCTTTTGAGACTGACCTGAGTGCTCTCACAAACTAAACTGGCTAAAAACCCCAGAACCAACAAGCTGTCAAGGTCCTGATTAGCTGGGTAAGATGTTGACTACAAGTGAGGATTAAAAGTCATGTTGTCAGCTGTACCTAAGGTACTAAAAGCCTATCTTTCATGGACTGTTTTGGGGATTTATGTTCCTAAGTCACTAAGGGCATTTGCAAATTTTCCTATTGGCCCTTATTCCTTAAACTTTAGGTGACAACATAAACAAGTTAAAGAAAACATTTTTTAATATTTTGTTCTTCTGCCTGGTTTCTTGTACAAAGAGCTACTCTTTAAATATGTACAAGTGAGCACTTGTGAAAACGTTTTTTTCCTAGACTTGTCCCTTATATTTCTTTTCTCATTTCCTTTATTCAGTTTTTCTTTCCTTTATTCGGTTTTTCTTTCCTTTATTCTAAAAATCCTAATGCTGATTTTTAAAAAATACTAATATTTAGGATTATATAACACCTGTGCATATATATATATATACATATATATGCATGTATTACATACAAATAGATAAACTTGTATTCAGTTTAATATGGACCGCATACAAACGCGCATGCTTGTGGGTGTTTGTATACATATATGAAGACATTGCGTGAATTAAAATGGAAGGCAACGCAGGTAAAACTGTTTGGAGTGTCATGTGAAACTAACAGGAAAGCAAAAATTGAGTCATATGTGTCATTTTTATCCATATATGACCAGTCCTTAGCTGATGCAAATTCCCCTGGATTAGTAGAGTGCTGGTACATCTGCTGAGCATCAGACTATTAATGAGTCTTGAATGCTCTGTGTATTTGTCAGTGTACTGTGAGAAGTATCAAAAAATTATTATAGAGAACTGAATCAGCTGAAGATTGAGGCTGTGGGTAACAGAATGAAGTCTCTTGGGTCTCTGCCAGTACTGTAGACACTGTAAGTGAAGGGATAATGTGCCTTCTCTGGTTTATGTGTATCCATAATCTTGGGTAAGGCACTGCTGTGACTAGAATGTTTTCCAGTGGGAGCTTGCTGCAGGTTAAATGACAGGCTGGAGAGCATTGTAGGTGGAGGGCATAACTCTAACCAGCACGAACTCTAACCATCCTTTCTTGGTTTATTTCTCCTCCACAATTGTAGGCATCCAGTAGGATTCAAGAATCCAAAAATCAGTATAGTCACATTATGCAAGAAAGAGAAACCCTGCTGATAAAAATGAGTGCTTTGGAACAAGACAAAGCCAGGCTGCAGAGATTAGAAGAGGAGCTGAACCGTTTGAAAGTTACCCTGGAATCAGAATCACGTTTGAAGCAACGCCTGGAAAGTGAGAAGCAACAAATTCTCAATGACCTCAATCAGTGGAAGAGCCAGCACTCCCGAACAGAGGAATCCATAAGGAAGATTCAGTGTGAGAGGGAGAAGAGCGAGAGGGAGAAGAACAGTCTGAGGAGTGAGATTGAAAGGCTGCAGATGGAAATCAAACGGATTGAGGAGAGATACCGGTGCAGACTGGAAGAGACCGCTGTCAAAAACCAGTCAGAGTTGGAGTCAGAGCGTCTCAGGCTGCAAAGAGAGATTGAGAAACTCAAGCAGCGCCCCTATGGGGCTCACAGATCTACACAGACCGAGGAAGACTTCTGTATTGATGCCTCCAAGCTGGTGTTCAGTGGGCTGCGGAAGAAGATCACAGCCATGCAGCTGTATGAGTGTCAGCTGATAGACAAACTCACCCTGGATAAACTGTTGAAGGGGCAGAGGTCTGTGGAAGAGGTCGCGGCTGACATTGAACCCTACCTCAAAGGGGCAGGTGCTATTGCAGGGGTGTCCCTTTCGCCCAGACAGAAGTACTCTTTTGTTGAGGCCAAACGGAATCAGCTGCTTACAGCAGAGAATGCAGTCCTGCTCCTAGAAGCCCAGGCAGCAACAGGAGGTGTGATAGACCCACATCGAAATGAGATATTAACAGTGGACAGTGCTATCGCCAGAGATCTGATTGACTTTGATGATAGAGAGCAGATCTATACAGCAGAAAAGGCTATTACAGGATTTAAGGATCCTTTCTCAGGCAAAACCGTGCCGGTATCTGAAGCCATCAAGAAAAACTTGGTTGACAGAGAAACTGGGATTCGTCTGCTTGAAGCCCAGCTGGCTGTAGGAGGGATTGTTGATCCTGTCAACAGTGTTTTCCTACCCAAAGAGATAGCTTTATCTCGTGGGTTGATTGACAAAGACCTGTACAGGATGCTAAACAACTGCCAAGGCAATACAAAGAACTTCATTGATCCCACCACCAAAAAGGCAGTCACTTACATGCAGCTGAAGGAAAAATGCAGGATTGAACCACACACTGGTCTGCTCCTCCTTCCAGTGCAGAAGAGGAGTATGTCATTCCAAGGGATCAGGCAGCCTGTCTCAGCAGATGCACTGCTTGAGGCTGGAATCATTAAGGAATCAACCAGGAATGACTTGGAAAGAGGTGCAATTACAGTGGAAGAAGTGAGTGAGAGAATTATTGATTTCCTCCAGGGCTCTAGCTGTATTGCTGGTATCTACAACGAGGCAACTAAAGAGAAACTTGGCATTTACCAGGCTATGAAAATAGGTTTGGTTAGGCCGGGGACAGCCCTGGAACTCCTAGAAGCCCAGGCAGCCACAGGGTTCATAGTGGATCCTGTCAGCAATGTGAGGCTGCCTGTTGAGGAAGCTTACAAAAGAGGCCTTGTTGGAATTGAATTTAAAGAGAAACTTCTCTCTGCTGAAAGAGCTGTCACTGGGTACAAAGACCCAGAAACTGGAAACATCATTTCTCTGTTCCAAGCAATGAACAAAGAGCTCATAGAGAGAGGCCACGGCATCCGTCTTCTGGAGGCGCAGATCGCTACTGGAGGGATCATTGACCCCAAAGAGAGCTACCGCTTGCCAGTAGAGACAGCCTACAAGCGTGGCTACTTCAATGAAGAGCTCAACCAGATCCTTAGTGATCCGAGTGATGACACCAAAGGGTTCTTTGATCCCAACACAGAGGAAAACTTGACCTACTTGCAGCTGAAAGAAAGATGCATAAAGGATGATGCAACAGGGCTCTGCCTTCTGCCCCTGAGAGAGAAGAAGAAGGTGGTGCACACCTCACAGAAGAACACCCTTAGGAAGCGCAGGGTGGTCATTGTAGATCCAGAAACAAACCGGGAGATGTCCGTTCAGGAGGCGTACAGCAAAGGCCTCATAGATTATGACACCTACACGGAACTAGCTGAACAGGAGTGTGAGTGGGAGGAAATAACTATCACAGGATCAGATGGCAGCAGTAGAGTAGTCCTTGTCGACAGAAAAACAGGTAGCCAGTATGACATCCAAGACGCCATTGATAAAGGCCTAGTGGAGAGGAAGTTTTTTGACCAGTACCGTTCTGGCAGCTTAAGCCTGACCCAGTTTGCAGACATGATTTCCTGCCGTAATGGCACTGACGAGGTGTTCCGTCACGAGTCAGTGACTCGGTCTCCCACCGTGCTGAGTGTCAGGAGTTCTTCTTCAGTGATCAGAAGCAGTTCTTTCTCAGAGACCCCAGATGAGTGCAGTCCTATTGCAGCCATATTTGACACGGAAAACTTGGAGAAAATCTCCATTTCAGAGGCTATACAGCGGGGCATAGTGGATAGCATCACTGGGCAGCGGTTACTTGAAGCCCAGGCCTGCACAGGCGGCATAATATGCCCTACCACTGGCCAGAGGCTTTCACTTCAGGAAGCCACTAGCCAGGGCATCATCGATCAGGATATGGCCACACGTCTCAAACCAGCCCAGAAGGCCTTCCTAGGGTTTGAAGGCATAAAGGGTGGACGCAAGAGGATGTCAGCAGCTGAAGCAGTAAAGGAAAAATGGCTGCCTTATGAGGCTGGGCAGCGGTTCCTTGAATTCCAGTACCTCACTGGAGGTCTTGTGGACCCTGAAGTGCGTGGAAGAATAACTACTGAAGAAGCCATTAGGAATGGATTGATTGACGGTCGCGCTGCCCAGAAATTACAAGACACCAACAGCTATCCCAAAATTCTGACCTGCCCCAAGACCAAGCTGAAAATATCCTACAAAGATGCAATGAATCGGTCAATGGTGGAAGACATCACCGGGCTTAAACTGTTGGAAGCAGCCTCCGTTTCCTCTAAAGGCATATCCAGTCCTTACAATGTCTCCTCGGCACCCGGCTCTCGCTCTGGCTCTCGCTCTGGCTCTCGCTCTGGCTCACGGAGTGGGTCTAGGAGAGGAAGCTTTGATGCCTCAGCAAGCTCTTCATATTCTTACTCATACTCCACCTTCAGCAGTGGGTCTATTGGGCGCTAATAACAAGTGAGGGAATGTGTCTGCATTTTATTATCGTTTAGATTATGCTATATTCTGTTTACTAAAAGAAAAAAAAAACACCAACAGAGTAACTCAAAGCAAAGCCTTGAAGTCTTTTCTGGGTGTGTTACACTTTTCTTCTGAAAAAGCTGTAAAAAGCTTGAATGCAAACTTATAGAATATGGATTAGGGAATGCAAAAGTAATATTTGTGAATTTTGAGTTTCAGTTCCCATTTCCTTTTGGTCTTTGGATTTTAATAGGTCTCTGTATATTTTAAATACTGTGTCATGTGCCTTCTCCTGTTATCCGTAACTATCAACCTATAAGGTGGTAACTGAGGTTTGAAAGTCTTGCAGTAGTTAAATTTTTTTCTACATAGACCTTTTTCAATTTGCTATTATGAAAAAAAAATATTAACAATACGGACAGAAAATGCCCTTAATACTGGTTTAGAATCTATACCATAAACATGAAACTGTCTTTCAGATGCTCTACTTCTTTATGTTTGGCTAGCCATTTTCTGAAGTGTAACTTGGTGGATGTAAAGGGCTATTATTAGGCTGGGCTTTTGTTTTACTGTTAACCCATATATATTTTCTACTGTTTTGCTTTATTTCCCTGTAACAAAGAAAATAAAAAAAAATGTAACTGTACCAGGTGAGCTATTCTGGACAATAAACTTCTGAAATTTTAAAGTATTTTGTGTGTACTTATTAATTTTACCTGTGTATGTTCTTGGAGGTGCAGGCTAGAGAAAGAACCATTTTTAAAAGTAGTAGATATTAGCTTTGTTGTAAAAAGTGTCCAGGCACCTTACTTTTCATGATGCTGAGCCATCACTTTTATGAATGAGGACTTCTGATTGTGATTTTTCAGTAGGAAAATGAAGATAGCACCAATAATGGAAGCTATGCCCTAGAAGCAGAAAGCCTGTTTGCACAGTTGTTTATAGAGTTGATGATGATGATAGGAAGCATATTTCTTCTGCTTGTGATCCAGCTCATTGTCTCTGCAGCTACAAGGGCCTGAGTCAGATTCTCCCTTACACATCCATGTAACTTTGGACAATGAGCAGAACCAAAAACTAGCTGGCTTAGCTGGCCAATACAGTTGCACAGGAACATCTTTCAAAACCTGAACAGTTGCCTTCTGTAACGTCTTTCTGCCTCTTCTGCTGGCTCCTGAAAGCCTAGGTTGAGAAAACCACAGTAGTGTATCAGTGCTTGCATGATGTCGTGCTGTCATCACTTTTATGTAGGCTGCTGGCAGCCTGCTGACTCCTTTTATCTGAGCTGACAAACCAGAGCAGGACTAAATGACCACAAGTGTTAGAGGACACAAGAGTGATTTGAAACCACTTCAGCTCTAATTATTGTTCCTTAGCCAGCGCAGAAAATGACTTGTATACATGGAGACTGTCCTGTCCTCTCCGCTGTGGCACACAGTGCAGATACCTCTGGGTAGGCACGATGTTCTCAGCAGAGTGATTGATGAGTTACAAGAATTTAGTACAGTTTTATACAACTGCTTTAGTGACATGCTATGGTTTTTTACAGTGCTTCGGTGACAAAACTACTAGGATAATTTGCAAGTAGCTGAAGTAATTTCTTCCTATAAGTTGTTGATAGCACATACCTACTTTTAGACATGTACTGTGTAGGAAGCCTGCTGCTCTATGAATTTTAGTTGCTATAGATAGAAGCTGATGGGCATAAATGTTAGTCACTGTTAATGATGCTGCCTAATTTTTTTGTAGAATGCTCCTTTCCTGCAGTAAGGAGTAGCACAGGTTCTGATCCTGCTGTCTCTGCATAAAATTTACCCTCTAGCCTGAGAAGCATTTCCAGTGTTTCCTGAAGATGGTTGTGTATAAAATCTCTGCCATATATAAATTATCTTCAGTTACTGGACTAAGAAATTAATGGGACTCGTACAAGTCAGTGTTGGAGACCTCTACAGAAAGTAGGTGAGAAAGGGCATCCTGTCTTCTAGGGAATCTTCAGAGCTTCAGAGATTTCTCTCTACAACTGAGTTTATTAGCTGTACCACAGAGGAAGAGTCAATGTCTGAAAGGTTTTCAAACTGCTAGGGAGAAATTACTATGTAAAAAAAAAATAAATCACTGCTTTGTTTAATCCCAGACTGGTTCTGCAGCTTTAAATGACTGTGGGGTTCCTGGAGTCTACAGTAAGAGTAGAGCTGGTCATTAGTAAAGGAAAGTTCACTGTTGGGTGCATGCACCCCTGCAGTTTGCACGGGCTGAGAAATCCTGCACACTCCACAGCAGACTGGGCATACGTTTTTTGTTCAAGGCATTCCTGGCATCTCTGTTACATTGTTTAAAGCTCCATCTTTGCATAGTACCTGTCTTACTGCGCTAAGTAAACATTTTGTCCTCTCATAGTGACCAAAATAGGAGATATTATCACAGGAATTATGGTCACAGTGCTGTCTCCTTGCACACACTCCAGCAGCAGCTGCTAGTGTGGTATTAGTGGTGGCTTTATGTGGCCAGAGGCGTGTGAAAGCCAGATGCCCAGGGCCCAAGTAGCAGCTAAACCAGAGTAGGCAGCAGGTGAGGCAGGACACTGCTAATGGGGGATGCTAAAGAGATAAGTGGAGAGTTTTCCTCCACCATCAAAAGGTGGTGAGGAACAAGGTTTGTAAGAATCTCTTTTTCCATTTGCAACCCTGTGGGGAGGTTATCCGGCAGAGAGAGGCATGACAGGTGAGCACACCCAGCAGGGCAGTGTGTTTGTAGCAATGCTCAGCATTTCTGGGCTAGGAGAGCCTTGCCTGGGGGTTGAAGACTAGGCAGGCTGTCGTTTGTTGTAGTGGGATGTAGCAGGAGCACAGACATGAGTTGGGGGCTGCTGCTGTGTATTTGGGGCAGGATCTTCATAGGATCTGTAGCTCTTTTGGACCAAAGATGGAATGAACTCTATTCATGCATTTTAAAAAGAAAGACTGGCAACTTTGGATGATCTCTGCTGCTGAGACAGTAATTCCTTGATATTGAAAAGCCTGAATGAACTTGTTGGTCCAGCCTGTAGCTGTGAGCACTTCCCTGTGCAAGAGGAGTGCTGAGCTGGGTGTATTTATTAACAGCCTCATAGTTTCCAGCCACTCTGAATTTGCTGCCTCCTGCTTCCTCCTTGTGCCTCGGGGTAGGTGATGCTCACCCTGTTCAATGGCAAATGTGTGCCCAGTGTGCTGACTCGGCCGCGGTAGCTGGGGAGGGTTCTCATTAGCAGGCTCAACTCTTTAGAGAATTTGTCTTTCCTCTGAGCAGGATAGCAATTCATTCATGAGGGTTTTATTGACTGATTTAATAGCCTGGATGTTGTGAATTTGCTGTCCTTTGTTTTGAGGCTGGGAAATGACTGCTGTTTAGGGCCTAAAGCATGTAATGCACCATAAGGTTTGCACAACACAGCAGTGCTCAAGACAGAGTTTTGTCTATCTTAGGCTATTTGGAAATGTGCGCTTGCCATGGTTAATTAATAGTCCAGCCTTATGAATATGGAAGAGGGGTGGGGAGATTTACAGAATAGCAGCAATATGACTTAGTGTAACAGTGTTTAAATTACTAGTAAATTATAAGTATTTAGGCAGATGGTGGGTTTTGGTTTCTGTGTTGAATTTGTTCCAATTTTTTATACATTTTTATAATATAAATCTGGAAGAGTCATTTACCTTGCTGGAGTTTCTGTGATCCTCAGCTGTTCTGAGATGAGCAGAATTTATGTGTTGTGTAATGCTCTCAGAACAATGCTACGTTCAAAAATACTCTTTTTACATGCCCAAAAAATATGGGACTGATTCCTGCTGCTTTGACCAGGAGTGACTCTGTGAGGCAGGGTGAAACTGTACTAGCGTAAAATTTGAGGAGGATCCAAGTCCAGCACATGCACATGAGAAATACCAGCAAATGGTGAAGATTAGGAGGTCGGTGGAAATGGAGCAGCAAAGCACTGGGTGAGGACATGCCTTCTCTTAAATTCTCCAGTGTGTACAGCACCCTCATCATGCAAGTCATAGACCCACTGAGGACGGTAAAGCCCTCTAAGATCTTTGAGTCCAACTGTTAACACTGTCAAGTCCACCACTAAACCATGTCGCTAAGTGCCACGTTTAGGGCTTTGGGGTCATCATCTCTTAATCACCATATGGCAGATGTTTAAGTGAGAGTGGCTGGGTTCCTTGGCACTGAAAAGGCTGCTGGGAGACAAAGCATCTTTCTCTTTTCTCCAACAGGCACGCTCGTGCCATTTCTCTCGCCAAGGCTTGGGGACACATTCCATTATCTGCCTGCGTGGTGGGAACTGTCGGACAAACTCGATTTCTTACAGAGGTTAAATGAGTACTGACATTGCAGCACAGCTAAAACAGTAAATACATACAAGCTGCTGCTGCTGAGTACTGTTCTTTGATTACAAATAAGCCCTGTACTGTATACAAAGCTTTCCACTTCTAAGAGATTGCATTTAATGGCTGAATTGATGGTAAATAGAGGATGAAAGTATTCCATAAGAGATGGCTGTTATTCAGTGTGAGTATTACCTCCAAGATCGTGGCATCCATCTAAGCCAGAGAGACCTCTAACCAAATTGCCCTTTTACCTCTTACAGCCTTTGTCACTTGCAGGACACAAAATAAGAGGAGAAGCACATCTCGCCACAGCTCTGCTTTGTGAACTGGCCCTAGGGGCTTTGGAATTCCTACCTGCTTTTCCAGCTGTTTCTTTCACTCCAAAAAATCCCTTAGGTCCTCTGGGGCCAGGCTCACCAGTAAGTCTAGGCAGATCAGGTTTTTCTTTTTTAAAATACTGCAGATTTAAATTTTTTTTTTAATTAGGCCAAGGGTAATGTGGTTGTTCTTTATTTTTTTTTCCTATGAAAGCAAAGTACTGGAAAGTTTTTTGCAAGCAGCCAAAGGTAGAATTGGGATAGTGCTTGGTTTCTTGGCTAAGGAGTTTAAAAACATAATCCAATGTTTCTTTTTCATATTGTTTTATTTTTAAAACTTTATTATTAAATTCAGTTCAATTTTTAAAAAGTTGCTATAAATATTTGCATTTAGGAAATATCAGGAAAATTTTTAAACCTAACTTTTTTTTTTATCTGTAAATCTTTTCACAGTATTTAGCACAAGTTTCAAAATCATTGTAGTTTATCTAGCATTGTTAGTTTTCCTGACAAATTATTTGAGGGGTGTGTATGGAGGAGAGTAGGATGAATGCACTTATCTATAGCCTGGAAACTTCAGAGCCTCCATTTCTTTCAGGTTGCTATTAGAGATTGCAATCTAATGTTGCCAAATTCATTCAGCTTGTCTGTGGACCCTCTGCTGGGCAAGCTGGAGGAGGAAGGGGATGAGTTCCAGCATTGTTATACACATTTGATAGCACTGGCCTTTGCAGATGGCTTGATTCTATTATGTGAATCTTGGGATGGAACGCAAATTACTTTTTCTGAAATTTTACAGGTCTCTTGTGATCTGACAGACCTCAGAACACAGGGGGAGAAGTGCCACAGCTTTGCATCCAGCCTGTGAACGACTCCTATATGAACAGTGGCTTTCTGGTGTGAACAATAAATCCCTCAGTATGAGTGATCCAGATAGTTCCAAAAAAATACCTTGGTGTACCTATATACAGACCCATGGATTGAAATATCTAAGTTGCCTCTACTAGAAAAACTGAACAGGTGGTAAAAGCAGATTGGGCAGGCTCTACTGAAACTGTTTGACAAAGTGGGCATCTTGAAGGGATGTGCTATCCCATGACTGATGTACTTAGCAGACCGAGCTAATGGGAAAGCCATGTACCTCCAAACCCTTGATTTGGCAATTTGAGGCATCAGGGATTGGTTACCCTTATCTACCTGTGATGCCATCCTGTATTCTAGCACTTGGGGTGGATGTCTGGCTACTGCCACACCTTCTGGAGTGGTTCGTAGTGTTCAGGTCCAGAGTCTGCACCAAACTGCTCAGTTGTCAGATGACATCACAGGATTTGTCATCTGGTAGGTGTAGAGAAGGTATAGTGAAAGAGTTTGAACAACTATGGCTTGTGGCAGGTGGTGATTAAGAGAAAATTCCATCTATTTGGGACCCCAGAGCAATCATAGTGATCTCAGAATTTGTGAGTGGTGAGGAACTAGTCTCAAGATGGGAGATATCTTCACCAAAGCTCATCTTTTCAAGGCCTTGAAATTGGCAAATGGAGGAATATTTGAAAGGGACCAAGTTGCTTGTGTTGCACACACCCGGGGCTGTGTGATTGCGAGCTTTGGAAAGGATAAAATTAGTGGCAACTGGATTGAGAATCATTGGGGTATTTCTCTCAGAAAGCTCATCACTGTGTTGCAAGTAAGCTACCCCACATTTCTGGCAAGGGGTAGGGAGGACACTCAAATTAAGAACTGTTGGCGTTCTCGAGCAGAGAGTGAGACTTGCTCACATATTAGTGGGTATTGCCCTTCAGTTCAAGATGGAAGGGTGAAGAGGCACAACCAGTTACGTGACCTATTGGCAGAGGAAGCTAAAGAATGGCTAATAGTTCAGGACTCACTTTTAAAAGACCATAAAATTTAATTATATAAATATGACCTGATATTTTCCAAGGCAGGTCAGGGCTTTCTGGTGGACATAACTGTTAGATACGAGAGTAAACCATCACCGCTTGCTGATGCAGTGGCTGCATTCTACATCTGGAGGAGCAAGTCCAGGAGGCGGCAAATGCCAGTAATATAAAATTCATTTGATTTCTTACAGGTGCATGTGGAAAGTGCTGAGGGTGATTACAGGCTACTAGTTGAATTAGTACTGTCAAGTTCCCAGCAAGCAAAGATTACCCACTGTCGTTTGAATCAGGCTCTATTTACATCTGTGGACATTTTACTTATATTCACAAGTCAAGCAAGAGCTATTGTTCTCTGTTAACCAGAAACTAGACCTGTTCCAGAGGATGTAAAACAGCAGGCTGTGTCTCAAGTTCTCCACTAATGTGCACAGAGGCTGCATAAAAGGTCAGTTATACATTTGCTTGATTTTACTTGACATTAATAGTGCATTACTTTTCTTCAGTTATTTTTACATATACTTAGTGAGGGGTTTGTAAGTTTGCCTTCCACGCCTACCCCCTACTCCCCCACCCTGCATGGCACTTTTGGCTTATCCTTCTTCTAAAGGTCATTTTTTGAGCAGATTTTCTGAGATTTGCCTGCTTTGAAGTCCTTTAATTTTAGTATTTGAAATATCTGTATCTAAAAGTCAAATTCAGACTTGGATCTTGAACTGTCTCAAAGTTTTGGTAAGCAGGTCTCCAGAAGTATTTATGAAGATCTTTCTTCCCTCCACCCTGCTTCTGGAAACAAAAGTGGCTCCTACAAACAAGGCTTCCCCCTTCTGTTAACAATTGCCATCACACCTTGTTGAGCTCTGAATCTTGCACAGTGCCGTGTGCATCTGCCCCAGGGGTAAGTAGGGCTCTGCTTGTAGCGGGCACATGACGCTTCCCTTTGTCCCAGCCACATCCCAGATTTCCACGTAATTCACAGGAAGACTGTAGTTATGTGTTTCCCTGAGAAGGTGCAATTACGCCCTAGCACCAGGGCGTCCTCCTGCCATTTGCCAGCTTTCCTCCAGACTTGGCTTTCCTGTTGGGCTTTGCAGCAAACTGGGAATGGTATTTGAAGAAGTAAAAAAAAAAGTTTAAATGCTGCTTCCTACTATGCTTGCAAATTGCAGATTTGGCAGATAAACTGTCACATGTATTGGTGCCACACTGGGTCCTAAAACTGGTACCCAAGTTCCACTGCTGAAGATGCGGGTTTTGTGTGCTGCGTAACACAATAAAGGCCAGTCTTCTTGGGGAGCCTCCTTGGCCCTGCTCACTCTCACTTCCTGCCAAGGCAGTTGAAAACATCTGGGATCATTCACTTCTAGAAAAGGGCAGTTAATGGCAATAGACTTTGATACAAGCTCACTATGCAGTTAAGGTGAATCTTAAGAGAGTTTTTAAGTCAGAATTATCATGAATTATGAAACTTTTATTTATTTTTGAGTTCTGGAGCAACAGTAAAATATCTATTTCTAGTTCGTTTTTACAGCAACCCTGACTAGCAGGAAGGGAGAAGCTTAGAAAGCAGCAGCAATAGCCAAGGATATCACTGGATTGCATGGCAAACCTCTTGGTGTAATCATAGTAAAAAATCAGGCTGTGAAATCATCTGGAGTTCTTTAGCCACTATCAGATTTTTGGCAAGGATTTCTGCAGTAAAGTCAGTTGCGTAGTGTTGGAAGGTAAAGTTTTGGAAAATGTTACTTTCTGCTATCGTTTTATTTCTTTTTGTTCTTCTTCCCTGTTATTTTGAGTACTAAAACTGATTAAATGCACCAGCCACACTGTATTGTCTCTGGGACCCAGAAATCCTTTCTTACCCCCTAGCACTGTGATACACAGGGGACCCTAAGCAAATAATGAAATCTTTGCCAAGATAAGCCTTTTTGCCTGAAAACTGGTTTCTTCAGCATTTTGAAGCAAACCCTAACTCACACACTTCCCTGGGCTGCCATCCACTCCTGAGATCTCACATACCCTTCATCACTTTGAAAATGACAAAGCACTCCAAATAAAGCTCCTCATCTTGCTCAATATTTCTTGGTGTTTCAGAGGATCTTTTTGCTATTGTTTGTATATATAAGGGAATTTAACCCTCTCCAATAATCTTGTTTGATACCACTAGATAGTTATTTCCAACATAAATCAGGAGCTGCTTCAAAGCTGGAGGTTTGCCCACAGTGTCCCACTCGCGTGCTTTTAGTTAGACATCTTCAGCAACAAGACTATAACTGTGATTTCAGGCCACCTGAACAATGTATGGAACAGGTTTTTGTTTCTCCAGCTCATGGTCACCCAAGAAAATATCCTGATAGCCTTTCAGGGAAAGGCATTTTCTGCATGCTATTGTACAGTGGAGTTCAAGTATTGCACTTAGAGGTGTAATAAGAATAAGGTGCTGTTCCACAGCAAGGATGTTGGCAATTTCCAAAAAGGGAAAAAATGGGGTAAAATATTTTCATTGTGGATTCCTAAAAATCACTTAAAAAAAAATTATATTTGCTTCCACAGAAATTTCTGGCACTATTGGTATCAGTGATGTAGGCCCAAACTCAAAATGACCTTGATTAATATCATATACTCACCTTCTCGGTCTCTCCCATACCTCCTATATAATCTTGACTAAAGCAAAATTAAAGCAATGGTGCTGTAAATGAGCTGCCTGAAACTTTGTGTGATACAGAGTATACGACATCAAAAAGATTGTGATCCTCTGAATAACAAACATTAGAAAATGTTTTGCAAAGACCACAGTCAGTACTAATCACCCTGTATAGTAATAATTTCCTTAATTTTTAGAGTAATGAATAAAATAATCTCAAGGCTGCAGTTCTTCTGCCTACCGTGTAGCTGTATATTTGAATCCTGACCTTTGGCTGATGAAGTGAGATTGCCCAAGTGCTCTGTGTCCTTTTTAAGCAATCTGTGGAGAAATAGCAACCTTAAGGAGCAGGCAGCTTTTGGTAGTCCTAGTATTTCAGGTAAGCCTGCTGAAAAACACTGAACATTCCTTAAGCCTGATTTTTGCAGTCTTCTCAGAGCTTGAATGCTCAGTCCTGCTGGGATCAGGAGGACTCATTTTTGGGAAAGGTTTTTTCATGAGTGAACAGGAATAGTAATTTATAAAGGCATTTTTGTTACAGTGGTGGGGTCTAGAATGTGTTGGGCCTGTTGGCACCTCTTGGAAGCACCAGCACTGGGATAGATCCTGCATTCATCCTGCTTTTGCTGACTTTCCTTATACAACCTGAGCAGAGAAGAGATGCAGCTGGAAACCAGTGCGTTAAGCCCCCCATCCAAAACAGCAACAACTACAACAAAAACACACACACAAAAAAAGAGGCATAGAAAACGTGTGCTCAGGAATGGTGTGGGTTCAGGACTGGCTGCTGCTGACTGTAAGCTGCACCTAAAGAGAATATGTAGGAGGTGTAGTGAGTCCCAGTGGCTGTTATAGGTACTTAATGAGCAGTGATGTGTCTCAATGCATTAAAGCAGTGGAAGGTGGTAAAAAAGATGGTCAGTTGCATAGAGGTGAAGCCACGCTGGTGTTTGAGCTGAAATTTATCCTAAAGATGACATTTTCAAAAGGTATAATGATTAAATGTCTGCTTGCAGTGAAATGTTACTATTGAGAATACTCATTTGCAAGTGCCAAACACTTGAACAAGGGTGAGATGGTTATGTACTAATTAAATATTTGATACTTAGTATTAAGGTTTCAATATGAGGTAATGCAAAATATTGGCTTTCCTTAAAGAAAATATTTCTTTTTGAAATATTGAAAAAATATTTCAAAATTTTTGAAATATTGAAAAAATTGAAAACCAACTTTACCTTTTTCTTCAGGTAAACAGTTATTCATGTGGACTTTTTAAACACAGGTAAGAACTTTCAAAGCTGTGTAAAGTGTGTTAAAATCTCTCTCTCTTTTGGAACCACACAAACCCAAAACTATTGAAGTCTAGCTAGCTGGTCTGCCTAATCTCTGGTACCTGGTATCTGATAAAGAAAAAGGATAATGTCTAATGAAGGGAACGAAAGAACATGGCAGCTGGTATATGCTTTGTAATTATGTGTGTTGTTCAAGGATTCTGATTATTTGCCACATGTCTGAGTAGACAGAGGATCTTTCAGAGTCTGTTGGGTCTGAAACAACCTATGAACTACAAAGCAAGTCCTGATTGTTAACTCTGAGCAGCGACATCACTGATAAGATGAAATAACCTTCAAGCTGATATTCTGGTACCTGAAAGTTGGGAAAAAGAAAAAAGTGCTTCTGTGAGAGGTAGTTCTACAGCACTTGTTGCCCAGTGGTAGTACTCTTTGCAATGACTCGCACATACCATATGCCTTACGATTTTATGTACATGCATGTACTAGGCTGGTCTAAAAGCGGGTTGTTGGGGAGGAAAATAAATAGAAAAAGAAAGCACCTATCTTTAACCCATAATGATCCTCTAATGTTTCAAAGAGAGGCTGTGTAAGAAACATACCTGACATATTGGTTGCGGATGTTCTTGGTGCTCAGCCAAGCCAACAGACTTTCCTTTTGAGTACTACCAGTCAGAAGATAAGGATTATAGTCTGATTAAGAAAGCACTTGCTATCTAAACACAGAAGGAATTTTAGATTAAAAGCTGTCCAGATAAAAGTCAACGAAGATGTTGGAGGGATCTGTGGGTCATGGGGTGGAGAAGTGGGCAGCTGTATCAATAAAGTAGTTCTCACTGCAATCAGTGATTTCTTGTAGTATCTAGTTTTTATAGCCATTCTTGGCATTTCATACATTTCACGCTGTTAGCAGGCCCTATCACTTTCAGTTAGACACAGTTCAAATGCGAGATACTGTCTTTTATATCTGGAATAAAGTTAAAGCATGAAAGAAATTATTACATTTCTAAACATCTGACAGATCAGTATTATTTGCTATTCCTAGTTGTGGCTTCATGGTTGTCGTCCCAACAATAATAGAATTACAGAACAGTAGGTAATAGACTAACATTTCACTGTCTTTGATATTTATGACTTCTTCTCCCAACCCAGCGTATATCACTCTTGGTAAAAACTAATGTGCCCATCAAGAGTTAAGAAAAATATTCAGAGACCAGGAAAAGCCTATCTTCTGAAAATTTAAATTTGCAGCGACTCTACAGCTGAAATTTACACTTGGATTCAAATACAGATCCCAATCAGGGTAACCATACCTCTTTGTAATCTTAGGTAAATTAAGAGGAATTAGAAGTACTTTGATTTGCAGCTATAGGGAGAGAGGCTTTGCCTCCTGGAGATCTAGGATGAAGTTCTGGCTCTACAGAAAGAACAGGGAACAGACTACTGGTTCCAGCGGGACCAGTTTTCCACCTTAGTCCTTTAATATTTTCAAACAAACTCAATTTTTTAAGCAAATGAGTAACACAGTCTTGTAACCCCCTAATGTTTCATGTATTGTTAGATGCTTGCTCTGCTTTAAACTGTAAATGTCTGTCCTTCTTACCATGCAGACTGGCACGACCTGGCTCTCTGAAAAACACTGCTCCAATCTTTGGGGGAGTTTCCATGTATGCCAAACCAGCACTCTCTCCCACTCTTTTCTAGTGGTAAAGCGAAGAAACATGCAACAAGGAAAGCAAATAATTAGAGAAGAGATATGCTAAGCTTGGTTCATTTGAGCTTTACCTAATATGCTCTTCCCTTGTGTGTACCAAGTTGTAAAAAACATATATGTCCAATTTCCATATTTACAAATTGACAAAGTAAGAAGGTTGTCTGCTCATCTTCCTGTAAGGAAGAGGTGAAGGAAAAAACAACAGCGAAAACTAGACAAATTAATTTGTTTAAAATCTCAGGGAAAAGAAACCTCTATGAAGATGTCTTATTTGCTGTCAGTCAGCTTATCACTCCAGGAACTTCACAGCAGGTTTCCTCTGCTGCCATGTTATGATCTACAAGAAGCTCAAGCAGTGGCGCATTAATATACAGGATAAGTCAACAGGAAGACAGGTGTTAAACTTTCTGAACAGTTACAATCTAGGTCCAGTCTGTCTCCTTATCCATATAGACACCTTGTCTAGGTCCAGTCTGAGACTGCTTAGCCACATAGATACCTTCACCAGCACAGTGATCATTTCCCAAATATAGGAGTAAGTGTAATAACTAATTCCCAGTTTGTGGGAGAAGGAGTTTGTTGGGTTTGTGAATTTGTCTGCATGAGATGGAGAGGATTTCTGGTGTGATAGTGCTTTCATCATAAGAACTAATCATGGAAATATTAAACATCAAGAAAATACTTGTGCATTTATTTTGGAGTGTGGTAAGGTCTGAAGTAATCTCATCTGGAAGGGAGATTCTAGAATTTTTTTGTGTATGGAATCCTATGTTGCTTTTCCCAGGCTGGATAGCCCTGTGTTGTTTCGGTGGTGGCTTTTTGCAGCAAGTCGGGGCCACACAGGGAAGAGAAATGCTACGGCTGCCAGTTTCAGTCTCCAGGGTTATTTTGACTATGAAACAGAGTCTTGTTCTGTATTTTAGAGGAACTAAAGTGAAAGGCAGAACACACGCATCGGTCTCTTTTGTTAAATGAAAGGTTTAAAGACTTTTGAGCCAGTCACTGCTAGTTACTGTGGAGCACATCCTTTGCACCTGAAGTAAAACAAACACTATTCTCAGACCACTAACTACAGCTCTGTTTCTAATGCACAGTAATCCCAAGGGTGATGAAGTAATAAATTCCTGCTATCACAACAATCATGCACAGGCTAACTCTTGGCAGCTGAGGTCCGGTGGAGACCTACATACACAAAAAGGTCCTGATGATCACCAGGGGAGTAACATTGTCCTCGACTTGCCTTGCCAGGGCACCATCTCCATCTGCCCTCCTTGCTCTGTAGGGACTGACAGGGGCTGTGCCTCCTGGCTGGCCATCTACACACACACCTACATCTACACACAGCTACACACAGTTTGTGCCAGGCTCCATCCAAAACCTTTCCCATGTTCTCAAAGATGAGTCTCTCACTGCCAGACCCTTCTTCAGCTGCGCTGTAGATACTAATTGCCTTGCTCTCCTAGTGAAGGAGTAGCTTGAACTGGTCAGCCCCATCTCTGTCCTTTATCTTCTGGAGGTCCCATGTCATCTTAGAAGGGTTCCCTTTCCTTCTGAAAGGCAGGGACAATGGAGTATTCTTCAGGAAGAACAAATCTAGAAACAAACTACAGAACAGTTTTAGAACGATTTCTTCTTTGTTGTCACTGCAACATTATGAAGTCCCCTTGAAATATTTTTTTCCATTAATGATAGCTGTCATTGGGAATTATGGCTGTCAATAGAAGGGCAATAAATGCACCAAAGAGGGCTTTAAATATAATGTAACACTTTAAAGGAAGGAGAAATACCCAGGAAAATGAGTAAAATAAAATATTATAATTATCATATTATGGTATCTGGGAAACCTACTGAAAATATCAATAAACTAACTGGAAAGAATAAAAATATATGTACAACCTGTTTATTTTTACCTTTAGTCAAACTAAGTTAATTGACTTACTACCATATAGCTGAACTGTGTCCAGACAGCTCTTCTCCTTTGCTGTGGAATGGCTTCTCAGCAAGGCAGACTAGAGTCCAGGCCCCCATTGTTATCCATGTCACAGGGACAACCTGCTGGTACAGCCAAAGACACTCAGGACCTGTCTGGTCAAGAGCCTTGGGGAGGATTGGAATGCTGAGCCGTTTTCTGTACAGCTACTCTGCATAGAAGATAAGGCCCAGGCACCCTCTAGACAGGCTGTGCTGCTCTCCCTTGCCGGGACTGCTGCCCAGCTGACTGTTCTGGGGTGCAGGATGGACTCACCAGGGATCCAGCCCCGGACACACACCGGGGTGTGGGGCTTCAGCACCAGCTGCCTCCTGTCAGCCCTGCTGCTCTTCTGCCTCACTTACACAGGACTGAGACCTCTTTAGAAAAAAGGACTGCACTGTCTGCTATGAAGACATCCAGATCTCAATCCTGGGACAGCTGCTGGGACGTCTCCTCCTTTTACAAACTTCCTTCAGAGAGAAGAAAACAGCTTTAAGCGCTCTTCATCTCAGTGAATTCATCTGTAAGCAAAACAATAAGAGACATTGTGGAGGACTTCATTCCCCTGCACACAGACATCCCCTCAAAGCTCTGCCTCTCTGCTTGACCATCTTTTCCCCTCTGGTTGCTTCCCATATCATCCAGCTGCCATTTGCTGCTGAAGCCAAGTGCTCTCCTCATGTCCAGGATCTTTTCTCTGCTGCTCTCCTTCCCCCCTCCTTGCACCATCTTCAACTCTGCTGATCTGCACACCCCAGTATGACACCCTTCAGAATCTCCTGCTTCTCTCCTACCATCTCCCAAGCAGATCTCAGGGTCATTTGGAAAGCTTGCTGGCAAAGCTGCTCTGTCTTACTGACTTCTGCATCTGCCCTGCTCTTTAGGCAGATCAAGGCTAAAGGATAACACACAACTCCATGGAGAAGCTGACATCACCTCCTTGCTGCGTTGTACAGTACCAAGGCAATGAGCTCCTCCCTTGCTGGCACTCTTGTCTGTGCCATTGGCAGGGCACTTGTGTGAGCAAAGGAACACAGAATCAGAGCGGCTGATGTGGCCTCACTGTCTCTGACTAGAGGGTTCCTGCTGTCCCCCAAGCAGGGACTATCTGAGGGTGGCACTCTGGTGTCCCAGCAGCAGCTCCAGCACTCCTGCCTACCAGTGAGCCCTGGTTCTCTGTAGGGCCAGCACCCTGTGACAGCTCACTCTACTCAGCTAAGCAGCACCATCGGAGTGACTGGTGTGATATGTCTTTGTTCCATTCCTTCCTGGCATAGCCCTTTGAAAGCTACCTCGCCTTCTGAGAAGACACACATCATCCTTGTAGCCCTGGAGGTAATGACAGAAACCACTGACTTTGACAAGATGGTGGTGGAACACGTTCTGGAAGTGGCTATGGGAGACCTGGACTTCTGGCTGATGGATGTAAGTGTCCTGTGGCTGGATTGCCCTGCCCTTCAGCCCTGTCAGGACTTGTTCCTCAGTCCATCCCACCCATCCCAGGTGTCTCAGGCACCTGAAGCCACCTTAAGGCAGCAGAGAGGGATGGAAAGGCCAGCTGAGGACATGGCTCCACTCTCACCTGTGTCCCCTCCAAGTGCAAAAGATTGTGAGCTACATCTATGACAGCCTGCAAGGCATCCGGAAAATAGCAGTTCAGCGCTGCTTCGACCCTCTGCTTCTGAAGATGGCTGACAATTACCCTGAGGAGGTAGTCACAACACTGTCAAACATCGCTCCGTGAGGAGACAGGTACTGGCCCTGACAATCCCGAGGGCTTGTTTGCTGTTGGGAGAGAGACCTCGAGACTCTCTGACTTCCAGACCCAAGGAATGCTGCAGGACACCCCCGAGGAGCAGGGTTCTCCATGACACCAAGATTTCCAGCCCTGATGGGTTGTCTGGGCTTGCAGGAGCCAAAGCAGGCTGAGCCAGCCCAGATCCACCGTGCTTCTTCTGGGGAACACCACCTTAGTCCCCTCCTGCCTGCCTGGGCAGGGCCCGCAGGCATGCCAAGCCCTGTGGGGCTGGCCCAGGCCGTGCTGCGGCCAAGGCAGCCCTGCTGACAGAGTGCTCTGCCTTGCAGCACAGCCCTGCAGCTATGGGATCAGATCTTCTACAAGCCACAGATTCTGGAGAAGATATTAATGGCATTCATCAGCTTGCTCCGGTCCCTATGGATGACCAGTATTCCCAGCTCTACTGCAGCAGGCACCTGCATCCCTGACTTGGCTGTGAGTTACCAGAGAAGGCTTTTATCCTCTGCCACGAGCCTGCAGGCTCTACCAGTGTCTCACTGCTGTGCTTGCTCCTGCAGCTGTCCTCCAGGAAGTTTCCATCCAAGGATTTGGGTGACAAGCCCAACGTTGAGAGCAATCAGAGGCATCCTAGACTGGTGACAGCCTCCCTGCTGGTTGGAGGCCTCCGCATGCTGTCAGAAACGTGTGACATGCTGAGCAGGGTGGTGTTGGGGACAGCCATGCTGGCAGCTGGAGTCTGGGGCTGTGGGTAAGGTGGTGGCTTGGCTTGGCTTGGCTTGGCTCGTCCTGATCTGGGAGTCAGGCAGAGAGGTGACTGCTCCAAACACCCTCCCTGCCACAGTGGGGCCTGGTGGCTGCCTGAGGAGTTTTCCAGGTGTGAATCTTCTCACAGAAGAGAAACTGTCTTTCATACAAGCAGGAAAAATGCAGGTCCTCCTGCCAGACATGATGGGGGTCTTGCAGGCTGGCAGTGCAGACCTCAAGATAAAGGGCCTAAAGTTCTTTAAAAAAGTGATGGGTAAAACCACCACATTTCAAAACCTGGAGAAGACTCTGGGCAGCCCCATCACTGGGCAGCTGATGGAAAATCCCCTACCCGTCTTTGACTCAGTGAGGCTGATGTGGGAGCCTGAGCCCCGGGACAGGCACCGGGCAGTGACAGCTGCCCTGCCGCCCAGCTGTGTGAGCAGTACTCGGAGCAGGCTCTGCTCCTCTGGGCTCCTGTGGCTTCCGGGCCTTGCAGCCCAGCACTACTTCTCCCCACTCTGGAATCTTACCCTGGAGCATATCCCCTCACCTAAGCCATGACCTCCCCCCATCACAGTGGGCAGGGAGCTGCTGTTTCTGAAGCTTATCTTTTCTCCTTCCTACCAGGAGTGCAGCCAGCTGTGAGAGCTCTCCATCTACATCTTCAGAGACCAGCTGGAGGCAGTGGTGGGGAGCAAAAAGAAGATGAACAGCTACATAACGAGTGTACTGATCCCACTTCTCTTTTGCATGAGTGACCAGAGCCCCAGCGTGGCCAAGGTACAGGTTCCAAGGCTGAGCACTGACACAGACAGGGGTGGGCTGCTGCCAGACAGCAGTGCTCCCCCAGCACAGCCCGTGGGAAGGGTCCCTGCAGAACCAGCGTGAGCAGGGGTGGAGAAGCTGGCTTGGCCATTTCCAGCACCTGCCCTACCTGCTCCAGCAGGGCTTGGCAGCAACCCATGGCCACCAAAGCCTGAATAGGGGTGTCCCCACACATTTCTTTGCTGTTCCTGGAATGTGTCGAAGGCCAGGGCTTTGAGCTTCAATCCCTGTACCCCAGGGCTGCCACCAAGAGATCTCCAGATGCTTCGGTGAGGGCATATCCCAGCTTCCTAAAGGCAGGATCACCCCAAGAACAAAGCCAAGAGGTGTCCTTTGCCAGCCATGGTGCTATCTCACAGCTTCTGCTGTTGTGCAGGCCTCCGGGGAAGCCCTCCTTACTGCTGCCAAGCTCCTTCGAATGGAAGTGGCTCAAGCACCTGCTGGAGATGCAGCAGACATGTAGGATCGGCAAGTGCTTGGCAAGGACAAGCCCCAGGGCACAGGCTGAGTGAGAGTTGCCCTGCACCCAAAGCCCCCACCAGCCCTGCTGCAAGCCCCGAGCCCAGAGCTTGGAGCTGCACCCTTGTTCCTGTCCTCAACAACAGAGCCCCAAGGGGCCTTTCCCTTCCCTGCAGCCAGCAGGAGGGAGGGCTCTCAGTAATGATGAGTGCTGGCAGGAGGGACTGCCCCAGCCAGCTGGGGGCCTATGTGACATGCCCATCACCTTGTGCTCTCTCCAGCTGGTGAAGGACAGGAGCAGGGCTGAAGAGTACCTGCATCAGAGCCTGCTGTAGCTCAAGGACCCTCAGGCCACTGTGTGAGAGGTGGCTGTCAGGTTCGTTGGTGAGCCCCAGCCCCTGGAGTCCCCCTTTGGGCAGCCTGGCCCCTGTTTCTGCTGCTGCACTGCCCTGTCCCTGTTGCATGCAGGGCCTCAGCCCTCCCTGTGCCACCACTGTCCATGTAGGTGGGCTTGGTGGCCACCTGGCTCAGTTCCATTCCGCTGGACTGCTGGTGGTTCCTGGGGTCACCCCTGTTAAGGAAGAAGGCAGGGCCAGGGGCCAGGCTGCTGGAAGCACGCTAGGGAGCAGGGGCTGACGGAGCTTTGTGCCTAGGGCTGGCTGCACAGCACCTCCAAAGCATGGAGAAACTGGATGAGATCTGCAGCAGTGAGTGGGGAGTGTGGATAGGAAGAAATGTCTGGGGGTCTCTGCAAACATGGGAGTTCATCTCGGTTCTGTTTCTTTTGGTCACAGCCCTTCAGCTCCTGCAGACAGACAGTGATCCCTCTGTCTCTAGCCTGGCCGTTCAGACAACCTGCATCCTGAGGAGTTCAAGGGTTCAGCGAAAACAAGGATGCATCCTGCGAGCATTGTGCTGCTGGTGCCCAGAACGAGAAGGAGGGTAGCTGTGATCACATGAAGCTGGAACAATAGGCCCCAAACCAATGGTGACCTTCAGATGTGCAGCATCCTGAGCAGACTGTCTTTCTCGGCTTGTTCTGCTGCCTGTGGGATGACTTCCCCCTCAGCACACACTGGCCCCAGGCTTATTTGAGAAATGGACCCCTCCCTGAGGCCTCCCCCCAGGAGAAGCTGCATTTGTCCCCACCCAGGAAAGTCCCCCTACCACGCAACAAAGATAGGGCACAGAAAGAATGACCCCAGCTCCAGTGTCCTCATGGGTCTCCAGGCATTCAACAAGGCACCTGCTGTTGCTGGATTGCCACCTCCCTTCACCCTGATGGATTTGGAAGGGTTTCCAAGCAGAGTAACCTCAGGGGTCCTAGAGGGACTGGATGACAGTCTGTCACTGCCGCCACAACACACCAATATTCGCTAGTCATAGAGCAGAATATGATAGCTGTGCTTTGCCTGGGCGAAGCAAGAGAAGAAAACAAAGAATATCACCAGTCGTTAGATCCCAATGGCTGGTACTGTCACGTGAACTGGGGTTGTGGGACAATGAGAAAGAGAGGGAAGTGAGTGGACCCAACCCACTCACTTTTATGGTTAACTTGGTGCCCACCTCTAACATAAATAAGAATTTTTGCATGTTTTGTTTGTGCAGGCACAGCCAGCACTTCTCCAAGCGGTGAGTCGGGGGGTGAACTGAGCACGACTCTCAATGAAGAGCAAGAATTTGGCTCAGAGCAGCACTACCCCACCTCTGGGGGCCTCTCTCCTTTGGTCACATCTTTCCTGTTGCAATACTCAGCATGCTTGAGGCAAAACATGCTTAGGTCCGGGCCTCAGCCATGCCTGCTCCTGATAGAGGCAGTGAACAGCTCCCACTGGGAAGCTGTAGGCAACAGGGATGGCATGGGACACGAGCCACTGTCCCCAGTGCTGCCCCAGCCCACCCAAGGCAGCCGTGTTGCTTGTTCCCCCCAGAGAGTGAAACCTTTCTACCATCTCAGTTTTAATACCTGGAACAAGCAGGGCTTGGATGCATGCTAATGGGAAGTACCAGGCCTAGGCATTTACCTGAATTGCAATTATTTTTAAAATAAGCGGTTAGACCTGAAGATCGCTTACAAAAATTGTAATAGTTCAGTAAAGTACTGTGAGATCAAAAATAAAAAAAGAAGTCTCTCAGAAACCAAATGGTTTCTGTAACTGAATAATCTTAGGGAAAAAATATTACCCGTCATACATTCCTTTATTTTTTTAACAATGTGCTTAATAATAAGGTTGTGGGGGTTTTGTTTCAGTTTGGGTTTTTTTCTTTTTTTTTTGATTTACTAAGATAAGCTTGAAAATACATTATGTGAAAGCATGTTAGCATAATTTTCTTCATGAATTATTTTTGTGCTTGCCTATCTAATTTTTGATCATTTACTAAAAATAACGTGGTTGAAGACACTCCTTAAATTGTAAGTTGAAAGAAGGAATTGAGTTACAATTCTCCCCAGTGTTTAGGAACTGTAAATCTGGTCAGGAATGTGAGTAACCAAGTTCAACTGGCAGCAAGACTAGACATTCCTGTCCACAGGAGAAAGTTACACAGAACCTTTTATGAACACAGAGGAAGAGTGTCTGATTTTGAAAGTTGCTGAGATATACGAGTTCTTTGTTTGAGTTTGTGAAAAGCAACAGGCAAGTTCAAAATCTTAGTTTTGCTCTTGATCCAATACCTTTACTTAACATTGTCTTTATCTACATACAGAGATACAGATGAAGAATGAATTTGACGAAATTCCAACATCTGAAAAATGCAAATAGCATAATAGAAAATGGTTTCAGGTAAAATATGATTTCAGGTTTCTTGGTCTGTCATGTGGTAATTTTCAATGCCTGCTTTTTCTGTCTAGTGGTTTGTCACTTGGCAAATGCATCCAGAAATCTCAGGGAAAATCCCTTCAGTTACAGTATATACAAACAAGTTCAGGTTAAACTCCATCATTTAATATAGCATATCATTCATTTAATGACATAAATAATGGAATAACTGAGGTTGGAAGGGACCTCTGGAGATCATCTGGTCCAAACCCCCAAATCAATCAGATTTGTCTACAACAGGCTGCTTGGGACCATGTTCAGGTTTTTGAGTATCTCCGAGGATAAAGGCTCCACAACCTCTCTGGGCAACCTCTGCCAGGGCTTGGTCACCGTCACAGTGAAAACTGTTTCCTGCTGTTCAGAGTGAACCTGCCAAGTTTCACTCTGTGCCCACTGGCCCTGCTTCTGTCATTGGGTACTACTGGAAAGGGTCTGGTTCGGTCTTCTTTGCACCCTCCCTTCAGGTACTTAAATACGTTGGTGAGATCCCACCTTGAGTGTTCTTCTCTCCTGTTTGAGCAGTCCCAACTCTCCCAGCCTCTCCTCATATGTGAGATGCTCCACATCCTTCATCATCTTGGCTTTTTATGTAACTCTCGAGTACCTCCATGTCTCTCTTGTGTTGAGGAGCACAGGACTGGACACTGGAGGCACTAGACGTGATAACTTTCAATGACTTATGAGATAAAATGTGAAAATATTTGATAACACATTTTTAATAAGAAATTTTAATATGGTTTCAGAGGAAACTAGACTTGTGTGAATGACCAGCTCTTCCTCTAGATGGCTATAGCAACCCAGCAAATCCTGCATGTTATTTCTCCTGATGTGCCTTATCTCACACTTTAGCAACACTGATTTATAGCAGCTCTGGTGTGTCCTGATCTCTCAAAATAACCCCTGAAATTTCAAAAAATATCTCTAATTCTTATTGCTCTAAATAATCTTGTGTCATGGACAATTTGCCTCATCGCTGTTAATCCCTGTCTTCTGCAAAATCAGTCTTCCTTTATGGACTTTGGGATTCCTTTCTGCTGTTTCATTAAGTTGCAAGTGACTTCCTCTTTGCTTGGCAGGTTTCTTAACTGAAGCTCTATTTTGCCTCTTATTTGATTGTCACTTATTTTAATGTCCTTCTGAAGTGTAAGAGGGGTGGCCTTGTTTTCTTCTTAAAATGTTGGGAGGAAGAAAGGAGTTGTGTCTTGTTGGAAGCACTGATTCATTGAACCACTTCCAGTTTTAATTTTGAATTAAGATATTCGGGATCTTGGAGACATATTTAAAATTATGTACATGTTTAAGTGCTTTGTTGCCTTTGAGCATGAATGACTACAGATCAACACAGTGATGAAAACAGGCAACTTTAAGGATACAGTGGTTTTCTGAAATAATTTTCTTTATAAGTGGAACAAAACTTACTGTAACAAATCATTTCAGGCACGGTTGCTTAAAATTCTGAAATGGCAGCAACTTAATCAACTTCCCCGTTACCTTGATATACCGGAAAGTCACAGGGTTTGTTACAACTTTAAGCAGTGACTTTCTGTCTCCCAGTTTTTGACCCTGTAACTATTTGGTAACAGGTTACTCTTTTAGGCTAGAGGTCCTAAAAGCCAACAGTTTACAGCCCTCTGTAGCAGTTACTTGATTTGTACAATCTCTTCTTAAGTTATTTTATTTTTTTCATTTGCCATGTACGTACTAACAAGAGATACATACATGTATATCTACATTTTATGTATGTACATAGGTATATACATATATTTATATGCAATACGTGAGGAGCATATGCTTACCCAAGTAGGCTACTCAAGTTAGCAGTGCGTAGTTATCTGCACTGTGTCTTAGGTGTGTGTGTCACAGAAATAATTTTTGAGGTACAAGTTTTGCCTTGCAGATTATCAATCTGTCTGGGTACTCTCCCTTGGGACATGAAAATATTTCCATTTCATTTCCATTAATTTTAAGTGGAGTGTTTGGTAGAAGGCTACTTAAATCAGGCTGTTAAACTCGGCACTTTGCATTGATGTGGGAACTGCTGAAATGAAAGTTGAAGGAGCCACTCCCGGGTGAGCAGAAGTGGGTCCAGTGCAGTGGCTCTGGTGGAAAGTGTGGCTGAATTAAATTTTAGCTCATTTCTTACTTGCCTAGCAAGTGGAGAGTTAAACAGAAAATCAGTACTGAGGTAGCAGTACTGAAATCATTTCTTAGAGTAGACAACACTTTGTTGCAGCAGTTTCGTTTCACAGATCATTTTCAGCCCCTGACCGTGGTTCCAAGTGAAAGCAATTCTTGAATAGTCCCACTAATTTCGACTGGATTGACCAGAAATGACCTGAATATTCCCAGGTGCAAATCTCAGCGAGTCTGCTCACACAGCTGATAGCTCATCAGCTATCCTGGATGTTGTCATATCTTTGCCAGTGTCTAGAAAACCAAGACTTATTGCTGTATCTAGCTTCCACTGCAGTGGAAGGACAAGAGTCCGTCCCACACAGGTGACTGTGCAGGCAGGTCCACCCTTAATTAGAGGTGATTACAGAACAGTAGGATGAGTTATTTGCGTCTTTTTTTTCTCCTCTATTTTTCTTTTTCTAGCTGGAAGTTAGAAGAATAAACACATTTGCCCATCTCTTCACATGCAAAATATGTGATACTTTTGTTCTTTTCAGTCACGTAAGGTGTCTAATTTACTGTCACACCATAAACATTAGCTTAATAAATGAATATGACCAGCTTGCCATATGACATGCAAATGGATGCCCATAAGAATGAAAGATCAGTCAAAAATTATACAACCTAAATACACTTCAGGAAGTATTTTTTGTAATATTCTGTCACTAGGATAAATTATGTAAAACCCACACTGTCTTCTATATTTAATTTTGAGGATAATATTCAGAATGGAGACATAAACAGGCTTATAATTAGTAAATTATGTTAAAAAGGGAAAACAGAAGTTTTATTATACCTTTGTACTGAAGTCAGAGGTAATTTTGCAGTTACTGGTCCCTAAAGGGACTGGTCAGATATGTATCAGTAATTCTACACATGGTAACGATTCTTCTCGTAACACTTGCCATTCATAGCTGCACTTCTGTGTATATTTTTTGTTTTCCTTGGTTGTTCCTTCCCTGGTATAATGGTTTTTCATGGAAGCTTTTGGCAACTGTTGTTGTACGTTGATCTTTTTGCTCCAGCCAAGCCTATGGCAAATCTCAAAATGGTGAGAAATACCTGCTTCCAAAATGCAAATGTATCTGACCCTCTTAGCTCCTCTGCTCAGATCTTCCCTCTTCAGCCATACCTCACCTCAGCATGGTCTGCGATTTAACTGATATATATGATTTCTGTATTTTTCGTTACTGTTTCTTGTAAGAAAAAACACAAAAACCCCTATCAGAGGAATATTGCCTGTATCCCACTGAATAGCTGAAATGACAAAGGCCTTTTATGATTCCTAGAATGCTTTTAATCCAGCCTTATTTCAACTATAAAATATTTTGTTTACTTTTCTGACATTTTTTTTGCAAATATATGTGTATATATGCCTATACATATGTAGACACACCAAAACTTCTCCTTTCCCAGAGGGGCGGGGGCGGCGGGGCGGGCACTGTCGCTGTCCCTGGTGCTGAACCCGGGAGCGGGCCGAGGAGATGCGCCCCCCCAAAAAGGGTGCGAGGGTACACGTTATTCCTGCAGTCTTTCTTTCATGGGATGTGACGCTGGTGTCCTCATGGCTGATAGCAGCCTGACGTACTGCACATGCCAGGGCTGCTGTGAGAAGTCCTCGCCCTTGCTTCTGTGTTGTTTACTGGACAAATTGTCTCTTGGAATGGATGTGGCAATTCCTTTTGTCATGCATGAAATCAGTAAAGAGGAGTATCGAGAGAAGGAACAGGAGATATGCTGGAACATGCAAGCCACATCTTTAGAGCTTTGTGTCTTCCGATAACCTGATGATATAAACAAAACTTGAACCAAAATAGCGTGTTCCTTAGCAGATAAAAACTAGTTTCACCGAATTTGCTTTTTGTTTCTCACTCAGACTCTGATTAGTCAGACTGTGAGTCACTGCTGTTCATGCTAAGATAATAATCTTTCATCTACAATGAAGCAATTTTGCACACCAAAGCATTTTCTGTGAGACATGTTAGTCATACCCTTTATGTAGGAGTATTTCTTAAAAGTAGTTTGTTCAAACTCTGTGCTTGAATAAGCAGAACATTTCAGTACCTAGAGTACTGATTTGGAGAGAGCAGAATTTCAGAGCCATTCAGCTATTTCCAGCCATTCAGTCTGGAAAGCATTTTTTAACTTGGCCCCTTATAGTAGTGTCTAACTGACATGTGAAATATTTCTTTTTAAAAAACCCTGAACAACAAAACCACAAGCAAACCAACCAATTTTCACTCTTCTAGAGGAAAAAAACCCTAAAACTTAATTCTTTGTGTCACTTTATCTGATGTCTTAATTCTGCCTATAGGAATCATATGACAGGAGAAAGAAAAATTGTATTTGGTATTGTAATTTGTGTCTTGTATAAAATAACTCCTTGCTCATTAGACTTTCATCTTTCCAGCATTATCCTGTGTCATCTCCTATTCTTGTTAATTATCATAGGTCTTATTCAACTATCAAATTGCACAATAACTGTCTTGACAGCAAAAACAGTGGTGAGAAGATAGTAGTGGAGAGTATGAGTAGATGAGGTAATTTTAAGACACTGCTCTGAGTCCCACGACTTCCACAGAGAAAATTCCAGAATAGAAAGGATATGCAGTATTATCAGTAACTTTGCATGAAAATGCTGCAGAAGTAAAATACGCATTGATCGAGATTCCTCTCCCCTCAATATTAGTGATATCCCAAACCCTCTGTACTTTCTCTTTGCAGTTTTGCATTGCGGTTTTGATTTGCATCATATCTTATTCAGGGTGTGAAAAAGTCAAGGGTTAAGCTAGTGAACAACGCAAAGTGTTAAGATGACTCAATGGGACTGGCTCATTCTGTGTTCAAAGATTCCTCTCCTCAGGTTTCCTTTACACATAAGGACAGTCAGGACAGTTGATGTAAAATCATGACAAATATGAATTTGAAGTATGTACAGAACACTAAGTTAATCCTTATTCTGATAAAAATAATCTACACATGTAGAATGTAGTTTAACTAAAAAGTAAGAGCTCAAAAGCTACGATAGACCAGCTGTCCCAAGTTGCAGAATATACCTGGCAAATCCTGAAAAAATGTTTCTGCTTTACACATACATTAGAGGAATATTTTCCTTGAGAAATCCAGGGAAGGATACAGATAAACGCATTACGAAGGCAGAGTCATTGAGATTGAACAAGCCTGGTGTTGGAGACTTAGACTGGGAGTCATTGGTGGGATTGTAGGAGGCAGCTTGAATAGAGAAATCAGTGGGAAGAGGAAATTTAGGCAAACTTTGGGCAAAGAAACTTGGGGCAAAGAAATGAGGAACCAATACGAAAACTCATAAGCAGTCTTAGTAGTTGAGGAATCTAGAACTGCAGAAAAGATGGCAAAGAGAAATAAGGACGAGGGTATGATACAGACTGGTGAATGAAACTGGTTCTTTTGAATGGGTGAAGGAATGTGTATCTTCACCCAAAGGTCGTTTCAGAGGATTGCTCTTTTACAAAGTAACATGTAGTTCCCTTTAGGGCTGATTCAATATCAATTCTGATAACAAAGAAAATGCCAGCTTTGCTACTGTGACTTTTTTATGGTTAAGGACATGTAATGAAGATGTGATTTTGTGTTTGCATTTCTCTCTTTTGTCACACGTATGCACATTAAGAAATCAAGCAAAAGGTTGGAAAAAGAGAAAAGATATCACTAGATTATGATGTATATGCTTCTCCATCGAACTTGTTTGTTTCTTCTAGTCTTGATGCTAATGAGTCACTCAGAACTCATTAAAAAAAAGGGTTTCTATTTCATTTACTACATGAACACCAGAAGAGCCCTGCCTGACCATGTAAACTGACATATAATGGTAAATATGCAAAAATCATGTTGTAGGAATTCTGGCTAAGCAGCCGAAAGGAATGTTTTTAACCTCTGCTTCATAACCCATCTGTAAGATCTCTTGTATCATTAACCCTCTATCTACACAGATCTTATGAAAACAAATGATTTATGAAGCCTTTATGTGTTTAAAACACAAATACCTTAGAAAGGTTGGTGAGCCAGTTCTTAGAAGGATTAAAATAATGCAGAACAAGTAAGGATCATACATCAAATGACAGCAGACAAAATATCTATTGATAATAAAATAACACGACAATCTGTCATATATTCTCAATAAAACAGGGTTCCCATGGAAAGAAATACTACCAACTTATAATGAGATTAAAGACTAACAGAATTTGTAGACTCAAAGGAACTAAATTAATGGTCCATAAGTAGCCTTAGTTCTGGTATTTCTTGATGCTGACTTGCTCAACTTTGCACCTGAAGAGGTTCTTTTAGCATTTTTTTGTTGTTGTTTGTGTGTGTGACATGTATTTTCACAAAACCTGTCTTTCCTCATGTTTGCACAATGCAAATACCCTGGAAAATACTTAAAACACTTCCTTGCTAACAAAAATTTCAAATCCTTACAGATTAAGGAGACTGGCACAGTTAACAAGATTTCTATATGCCATCCAAAATGCTAGCTCTGTGGAAAAAAGCTTTGTCTGGTTCGAAAACAGAGCCATCCTCTTTCCCTTTTCTTGACTATGAAGTCTGAACTATGGGAACTTTTGCCCCAGAGCTTTCCACTTTCATTATCTCAAACAACCAAATACATACTGTACTACAGATACTGCCACGGATTATCCATTTTACTCCATCTGCATAAAATGCTTCAAGAGTTGAGGTCATACAGCTTTTATAACAGCAGTCTTTCTAGTGACATGAAAACAAAACTACTCAGAACCATCAAGCCCCAGCCAATTCCATGTATTGTGTGTCCAGAGTTCTAAAAATTAACAAGATTCAAGGACTGAGAGTGTCTGCTGACAGATTGTTGGTAGACAGAAGTAGGCAATGAGTGACAAAATTGAAAGGAAAACTAGAAAATTTCAATCCATGGAATTGAATTCTGAATAGCAGCACACAACCTAACTGTTTTTTTACGTCGGGGGTTGCAGGGTTACCTTCATTTGAAACCCTCATAAAGAGGCTAAACAGGTGGTGACTCCCTGTTGCAATGGTAATGTTTCCATCTTTTCTGCCCTGGGGTAAAAGAATTAGTCATTAAACTCCTAATAGCTGATTAGCAACATTTTGTGATGTTCTGTGATAAGACTATTTTTGATGTAATCATCTACAGAAAAATTTTGAGACTTCATTGAATGTGCACTGTCATGGTGCTGAGCACTAGGGAAACATTAAAAGAGGCAGACAGCCCTGCCCTGAAGAACTTGTTGCCTAAAATAGGTTTTTTCATCTTCTGTTTTTTAAAACTGAGTTCCTTCACCAATGTTGCCTCTGGGACGGATGCCTGAGAAGGGATAAAACAGGAGAGAAGCATACAAAATATGATCAAAACACAATGGATTTTCTAGTCTCATGGCTGGAAAACCTGGGCTCTTGGGTAGTTTCTAAACAAGGAAGGAGCCTGCTGCTTCCACTATACCATGTATCTCATCTACTGTGAAGTTGCGTTGTTCCTCTCCCCATAGATGCTATAAAGGCTATTGGATGTCATAATAAGCATGCTCACAGTTATATGCTGATGGCCTTGTGTTCCAGAGAGGATGACGGCTTGGGTAAAAGGAGGAGAAACTCTGTCCTTTGTGGAAAAGTACTTTTGCTTTTTCTACCTTTTGAATATGTCTGTTGCTAAGGGCAATCAGTGTAAGTTTCAGTGAGCAGCATTTATTATTTAGCAAATAAATAAAATAAATCAGAAGGTTTACAGGGCATCTTGGGATTCAGACTCAGATGGGTAACTAGCTGGACAGAGAGAGCAAAACCATGTTTTGAAAGTGCCATCTAGTGGCTCCATACGAGGGGGGGTTTTTTGTGTCAGAAAGTGAAGTTCCCCAAAATTTGGGATCAGACCATTGCTGGCTTCAGAGTCAGGGTGATCAGTGGTAGGACCTTGGTAGCTATTTGCAGCCTCAGTGAGAAGTGCAAATGCTGTAACCTGCCTCAGCTAGAAGATATGACAGGGAAACATGTGCAAATGTCCCAGGAATGGGAGTGTGAATCTCACTGCTGCACCTGGGTGGGAAAATGGAAGTGTGTGTGGAGATATACAAATAAAAGACATCTAGAAATAACTGAGCTTCATTTTACTGTTGGCAGGCCACCAGGTCTTTCCAGGAGGACAACAGCCCCTAAATCCCCAAATTAAGGTGATTAGTAATGGAAATGCTTTTCTGAATTGCTGTTCTTAAATATGTTAAAATTTGACTGCCAACCTGTAAAGGTCTCCAGAGACAGAGTGAAAAATCACTGATGAATGTTATTTCCTTGGAAATATAGGCACAAAATACCTGGGTCAAACTGGACGGAACAGATTTTTAGCTAACCAGTGGCAGTTTTGTTTGGATGGAGTGCATGGCTTTGTAACTAGAAAACTGCAGAAAGGAAACCATCTCTGTTTTCAACCAGATTTTGCTGATGCAAAGCCAAAAGCTTCATAGCTATGTGTAACAACTTCAAATGGAATTAATTGCTTCCCAAGAGTTACTGAATTCTATACGGGCTCTTGGTAGCTTTATTACTGTGTAGTTTGGAGTTCTTAGTTTGGCATTAGTTCTTTGTAGAAATCATCTCTTTGATTACTGATACTTCTCTGCAACTGACAAAGGTGTTGTAAGCCAATATAAATCAATGTATGGTTTCATCTTTTACAGTTTCAGAAGACCAGAAATCGTTCTTGGAAGTTATAATTTTAATTTACTTGCCACTTATTTAAGCCTCAAATTTTCTTCTGGGTTTTGCTCCTGTGGCTGGAATAAATGGACTATTTATTCCTATTTCCATTTACACACATCTATCAGAATGAGTGACGCTCTCAAGAAAGATAAAACCTCTGCAAGATAAGCAGAAAATTTATATTCATGTATAATTTAAAGGCAATGTATAATTGTCCTGGAACTGGTCCTGAATTATATTTCATTCAATACCAACAACGTTTTTCTGCAGTTCTATTTTCATGTGGCAGTAGTAGTCGAATATACGATGAAATACATGGTTCACAGAAACACCTTGTTTAGCTCCAGTTGTGCTCTTAATACTTGCCACTTTGATGTGCTTCATACAAACATTTAGTTAGACATATGTTGTTTGGGGTTTCTTTCTGACTATACATCTTTTTCTGAATTGGGGTCAGAGTAGTAATGGTTGCACTGTACATAAAAATAGATGTTCATGTTGTTGCTATATATGTTTTTAATAATTTAGGAGACACTCAGGCACCATGGTGTTGAGGCCTAAACATACTTCTTAATCTTCTAAGACCCAAATAAATGATATAACATATGATAAAAATCCAAAAAGAAAGGAAAAGAACCCACAAAGAACCATCCGGACAGGAATCTCAAAGTCCCATGGAAATAAGTCTGTTAATTTAATTCAAGATTATACTTTCACGATCTTTGCAGTTGAAATCAGTTACATCTGGAACATTAGGAGGGAACATCATTTCTTGGTTCTGATAGATATTTTGGTATTAAACCTAATTATGTCCCCTGAAATGAGGAATATGTGAGTGATAAGGAGCCATACGGCTAGGGAGAATGGCTGTGTTTTTCCTAATTCTACTGATGCATAAAATTATGCTAAAAAATTGATGTTTTCCTGCCTCTCGCACACAAATATTTTGGATATTCATTCTCTAATCAGAAGCATTATCAAATGAAAGAAACTCTTCTCAGAAAACATTTTCAAAAATAAAAGTTTTTTTCCGTAAAGCTTGAAAAAAATAATTCTTTACCTCACCACAGAACATTTGCAAAAGCAAACTGCAGATGCTTCCTCAAGTTCTAGTCATACGACCCTTAATTTAAAATGTGTTTCTTTTTAAAACATGGCGTATACACATGCTTGAGGGGAGCTCGACAGAGTTGTGTAGGAAACAGAAACTTGAGACATGTGGTTGAAATATGGTGAGGAGAAAAATAGAATGCATTGCATTAAGGACATTGAGAGTAATTTCAAATGCAATTTTCTAATGATTTTCTCTTCTAATGGGATCCTGGAGAGACAAGGGACAAAGGCAACAAGGTATATGACCAGCAAGCTAATCAGCCTTGAAGTTTGTCATTTATTGTTCGTACTTAGCTTTTAAGTTTGTAAAACAAACCCTGCTGAGGCAAAGCACTCAAGCAAACAACTGTCAAACTGTTTGTCTGGTGTTCTGATCTTCAAGACGACCAAGGAAATGGTGCTTTGCCTGTATAGAGTCTTCTGCTTATAGGTGATCTACTAACGATAGAGTTTGTTAGATTAGTTAGTGCATTCGACAATGGAAAAAAAGTAATCAGGACAAGATCTTATACTGAGCTATTGCAGTCTGAGTCCCTGTTAACTGCTGCATTAATTGTCAGTCTCAGCAGAGGGAGGACTAGAGAAGTGATTAGGCAGGACATCAGAGTTTAATCTTTTGTTGCCAAAGAACTTCTGTTTAGGCATCCACAACTGCCTCTGCAGTCTGGACCCTGGTCTTTACTGCCAGCATACCCTCACTGACAAATAAAAGACTGACAAATAAAATTAGCGTACTGCAAAACTGGAAAATTATTTCATCTTTAGGTTTCTGCATGGTTCATAGTATTAGTCTGGTAGAGGAAGAGAAGTCTTAGATCAAGCTGATATTTTAAACTCAAATAAGGCCCGGGCAACACTCTTACCTTTTCTATAGCTGTAGTACGTTTGTGCCTTCTGTCTGGTAATAGATGTACACAGCCTCTACTGGAGGTGGCAAGATTTCCCCTCAGCCATGATATGGTGTGAGGACATGTTGCTTCAGGAGGGAGACAATCACATGGTGGACTATGTCGTACTGGAGTGACTGGCAGGTCTTGCCAGGAGATGTAAAGTGCCCCCAGGCACTGCCTGCCTGCTCTGCATCTACAGAGTGGGAGAAGGACCTCTGGGTAAAATTCACACCCTTTCCCAACTCACCTATTCCCAAAGAGAAGGTACCTGAGGAGCAGACTGATTTCCTCCATGCCGAGGCTCTTATTTCTTCTAGACATAGCAAGGAGGAACAAGGAAAACATACTCCCTCCAGGTTCCATCTGTAACCACATCAACCAGCCACAGCCTTGCTCTGGGGAGCCTCAACCAATGGGTCTTTCCCTCATGATGCCACAGAGTGACGGAAATTACACAACACTCTGCAGTACACCTTACATTGGACTGTCACTGAAAAACAGCAGCATTAATAATCCTGAATAAAAGTCTGAGCTTCTGTCTCCCGCATTTTTTTAGAAAAAGTAGTTTTCAGGGTTTCTATTTCAGAAATTGTTCACAGTCTTTTGAAATACCACATGACTGCACACATCTTTCTTAAACCACTTCCACGAAGCCCAGGTATTAGTCCAAGTTAGGTATGCAGCTGCCTCCTTGCTTTCAGAGCTCTGCTTTGGGTCATGGCCAAGCCCCTTGCAAATAAATTGCTGGAGGTTTTCTAAAGGCAGTAAAGAGAGGTTACTGTAACCACCTCTGTTACTCATCAGCTAATTTACTGGAAACCTAGAGACTTGAGTGACTGGCCAAATATTCTTTCTGGAGAGAGCACAACGTTCCCCAACAGAAAAAAATTAAAAAGGCATTGCAGGTTGCCAAATGATGTATCCAGATTGATAGCTGTGTGAAGACTAGTCTTTTTATTGTTTGCCTTTCTAGAAGACGACAAATTCTGCCAAAAAGTTGAAGTGATAGGTGTATACGGAAATGGCACCAACTATTTAGTCATTCTGAAGCTTAGCACTCTGGATGAAATTTTGGCTCGTGAAACGAAGACTATCTCTTTCCTTCTTTCATGCTCTCGTTTTGTTTATAGCAGAATGTAGAATCAATAGAAGTTCAATGACAGTTCAATGAAACTTCAGGAGGTGAAAGTAAAACTAACAAATTTGATGTAATGAGTTCTAGAGGATATATCTCTAAAACTTTCCTCATACGTTGACAGAGTAGAAAGGCACAGACTGATTGCAACAAGTATTTGGTGCATTAAGAACTAAAAATGTACTTGGGTTAAAAATAAGAAAAGCACGTGTTTACAGCAGATATAAGGATGGTACCTGGAAGTGGTGTTTCAAATTAAGTCCAGACTTGCTGCAGAGTGCTTATGGATTGCAGACTTTGTAAGGAAGAACATTCTCTGAAAAAGCAAACAGGAAACCACATTTTAAAAATGATAGCTGAACATACGGAAATTTTCACATGCATGATGCAAAGCGAGTGTATGTTACTAAGAGGCGGTGCTGTAGCTGGTTCTGAGTCACGATGGGCCTGCGTCAGAGTCCAGAGCACTACTCTAGTCTAAACTGTAGTAAAGAGTTCACGTCTCAAACCAGAGCTGGGTTGCAAGGCCTGGGGAGCCACTTTATAATGGTGTTCAGATATGTGTGTTTTGACCTACAATGTTTATTATTGGAAGTGTTTCTTTCATCTAGAAAGTGGCTACGGAGAAAAAGGAAAAAGGAATACTCCCAAATGGCCAGAAGAAGACCATGCACCAGCAAAAGTTTGAGATTTCATAAAGGAAAATGCTCAAAGCACTAACTTTGAAAACGTCTGCACCAGTTAAGAGCAAAGTTGGCTTTGCTCATATGTGCTGAGACTAGCAGCGTCCAAAAGTAAAGAAGGTGTTTTTGAAGTGAAAAGGACTTTCAAAAGGGTCTCTCTTAGGAAGGAGAGGAATTTGGAAAAATCAAGCTAGGAATATCTGTAGAAGGCATAAAAGTTCCCCTTGCAGAGACATGCTATTATATGACGTCTGCAGCTGCAAATATACTCCTGCTGGGCTGTCTGAGTCGTAGGTTATCTGCCTAAGCTATAAGGCCAGGACGATAAAAGCACTAAACCCCAAGCAGCAAGATCCTGTGCAGACAGCTCTGCCTTCAGGTTATCCAGATGGATAATTCAGCCACAGCACTGCCTCTGTGAAGGCACGTAGAAAACAGCAGCATGAGTTTAGCATGAGGCAGCCGAAGATGTTTCCGCAGGGCTGCGCCTTTGTGCTTGCTGAACCCGTTGTCCCTGGATTTGTGGGTATAGCAGCTATGGCCACTGTGAGGGAATGCACAGGCTGCCTGCTATATATATTTGATAGAAATTTTAGAAAAAAACCAAAACAACTGTCTAAACTGCTGTTGGGGATTGTTGCCAGTGCTCTGTGTGTGTGTGTGAGGCTGGGCTGCTGTGCTATTCAAGCAGCCACTGAGATGCTCTTGTGAAAGGTTGTCCCTCCTCACTTCTTCGTATTTCATAAGATGTGCAAGTGGATCAGTTTGATGACCAACTGTGCTGCTTTACTCCGGAGGGTACCACCATTTCACAGAATCACAGAATCAACTAGGTTGGAAAAGACCTCTGAGATGATTGAGTCCAGCCTGTGACCCAATATCACATTGTCAACTAGACCATAGCACTGAGTGCCATGTCCAGTCTTTCCTTAAACATCTCCAGGGATGATGACTCTACCACCTCCCTAGGCAGCCCATTCCAACGTGTAATCACCCTTTCTGTGAAGAAATTCTTCCTAATGTCCAATCTAAACCTCCCTTGGCATAGCTTAAGACTGTGTCCTCTTGTGCTGGCACTGGTTACCTGGAAGAAGAGGCCGACTCCAACCTGGCTACACCCTCCTCTCAGGCAGCTGTAGAAAGCGATAAGGTCGCCCTTGAACCTTCTTTTCTCCAGACTGAACAACGCCAGCTCCCTCAGCCACTCCTCATAAGACTTGTGCACCAGCTTCGTTTCCCAGTTGCATCTTATTATCTACTCAATCACGTAGTCTATTACATCTCCTGCTCCACCCTGCACGTGTTGAGGCGTGTCCTAAAAGACTGGGATTTGCCTGACGATGTGATGGGAGTGATGTGTGTGTCTAAGTAAATACATGTATTTTTTTTTATAATCTCAGCTGTTTATTGGAGCCGCTGTCAGTCAGAGGCGTCAGCAACAGCCCTGCCGCCAGAGTGCCGCCAGTGCCGAGAGGCCAGGGGCAGGCAGAGGCACCGTGGGCCGTGCGCGGTGGTTGCTGAGCCCTGTCCCGGTCCCGGTGCCGGTCCCGGCTGCGGCAGCCGCGGTGTCGGCGGCTCCGGGCGCCCGGCAGAGAGCGCTGATGCCGCTGGTGCGGCGGCGACCGGCACCTACTCCACGCGCCTGTGCGCACACTTTAGATACCTTTTTCTTGTTAAACTGCTGAATTTTGTTCTGTTTAAGGGTGTACAGCGGTGGCGAGAAGTCCTCCCCCTTTGCGCAGGGCTGGTGCGGGAGGGCTAGGGCGGGCTGAGACCTGGTGCGGGGTCTTTCCGGCCGCCCCCATCCTCCCGCAGGGAAAGGCTCTACAATTCCTCCCACCTGGCAGCTGTTTCCAAAGAAAAAAAAACGAAAACGTCAGTTCTATTTTTTTAAAGGAATTCTCCACCAAGCATCTGATTAGTAAGTAATTATCGTGATTGCCTCCATCCCATCCCCTCTGGACCCTGTTTTTTGTGATGGCTGCTGTCCCGCGTGAAAGGGTTTGGTGGGATAGAGGTAGCAAAAAGGTTTTGTGCTGGTCCACACCTCGCTGGGTTTCGTGCGGCACTCCCTCTACTCCCCCTGCAGTTTTCCAGATCACTGCCTATAGTTTATAAGCACAAAGTATGCCCTTCGTGCCGTTTGGGGTTGCTATAGGCTGCCACAAGTGTGTTTTGTAGAGGCTGATTTTAATTTTGCCACCCAGGAGAGCAATAGTCCCAAGGAAATGAAGCGTCTTTCTGCTATTGTTATGTATCTGAAGGAAAAATCCTGGCACATAATTGGCTAAAAAATAGTAGTGTGATGAGTCAATAAATTTCTATTGTGTAGCTTTCTCTGAGTGAACAATGCTATGTTCTGGGGTAGTGTTAAACAATTAGTTCACATATCATGCAAATAAGCACATCCTAGATGGATACATCTGGGGGTAGTAGAAATTATTCATCTCTGGCCAATCAGACAGCAGTTTTTATTTATTTCAGTGCTCGACAGAATACCTCTCTGAGCTCTGGGAGACCTTGTGAGCAATTGAAAATACAATAACTTTACAAGGAGAGCCAGCAGTTTTTCCTCACTCTCGCTCCAGAATAATAATATACGACAAAATACCCTGTTCCCACAATGATTATCCTTTCTATCCCCAAGCGTTCAAATAGATAGCTGGGCCGGATTGACAGACTTCTTCACTGTCCTGCCATTGGGGCTCCCTATGCTTTCTCTAGTGGAAGAGACTTTGGCATTAACGTTTCTATCAGTACCAGGCAGGAGAGATAAGCCTGTCCAGGAGTCCATCAGAAAGGAGCAATAAGGACAGAAACTTAGTTTGTGTAGATGCAGCTATGTCAAAGAAAGTAGGATGAAACAGATGCAAATCAGCCATCTTGTTTCTTTTGAATTTCAACCATAATCTCCCTCTGCAGTTCTATTTAAACGCAAAAAATTTTATCTTTGATTAGATGCTGTGAAAATATTTACAAGGACTGTACCTTCATTTTTGAATGCTACTCACCACTATGCTTGAGTTGCTTGGAGTAGTTCTGTTTAAATTCCTGCAGTTATTTTTATTGTTTTGTGTTACAATAGTGCCTAGAAATCCGAACTGTGTTTGCTAGATGCTGTTCAAACATACTAAGGGACAATCCCTCCCCAGAAGGTTTGCAGGCTAGCTCTTTACTGAGAATAGAATTTAATTCCTGGATTTCATTTCTTGGTACATTTGAGTTCTTGAATCTCAAGAAAACTTAATTTTTTTCTGTTCTCATTTAATCCCAGTTATTGCCTAATTAGAAGTTAATGTTTTTTGAAGGGGGACTACCAAGAGAGTTTTCAAGCAATGTGAAGCATGCAGGGTTTTGAACTAAGTCTCTACAGATGGTGCATGCCTACAGACCCCACTAGATCTCTCTAAGGCATTAAGGAAAAGTTTAATATTTTTCATTTTGTGCAGGGAGATTAGTGGTCCCCAGCTGTGCCTGAGACCATCCATTCTTCACAGTTGGCCATTCTTATTAATTCCCAGGAAACAGCCTATGTTCTAATTTGGTGATTTTTAAACACAAACTGAGCAAAATCCATTTAATCACAACAGTGGAAAAATTGAAATCATACTTTGTGGTGGATCACATTTGTGAAGAAGTAACTTTTGTGGGGGTAAAGAAGTAATACCTCAGGTTCACCTCTGGCGTTTATTTTACAGTATTGTGGTAAATGTAACGAGAGAGCATAAGCATCCCAGGCACACTTCTTCATGAGCCCAAATGCATTTTTATTCTGGCTGTTGTTTTTTGACTTTACATGGGAGGAGAGATGTCAGCACAGAAAAGCACTGAGCATTATGACAATTGAAATTAACAGTCCAGAAGACTGTTAATGTTAACGATGCCAAAACCCAGGAAACTGATGCTTTGTTTTTACTCATGTTCAAAACTTTGAAATTAATTGCTCTTACATGTGTTTCCTGAAAAGGTGAAGTTTCTTAGGACTGTCAACTCTGACAATGAATGATCAACTGATAATTACAATGAGAGCTCAACAGGGTCTTGTGTGCTTTCTAGTCAGGTAGGTCTGGCTAAAAACCAGTTCCAGCTTCTCTGTCACTCAAGTGCATAGTCCAGCTGCAGGGACTGGGCCTGGAGGTCTATATTGTGATGCGGGGTCCTCCTAGTTTGCATGTCTGAGGCTTTGAAGCAGACACTAATTTTCTCCTAGTTCATTCCCAGCTGGTGCTTGGCTTTTTCCAAAATTCTGATTACTTGAGCACTCTAATTGGCCATCCTGCTGGTCAAGAACAAATCACAGTTAAAATAGAAAGTGCATGCTTTGCAAAAGAACTTGCTAAAAACACAGGCTTTTCTCATAAGCCATGTAAAAGAGTTAAAGAATGGATTGCAGGGGAATATAGCCTCCCAGCCTTCACCTTACAACTCCTGAAGCTTTTGAGGGCTTTTGTCACTATGCCTAAGGAAAATATCCAGAGCCATTCTAGTTCCTGCATCCCCAGATTGTTGGCTTCTGTCCAGCCCCAGGCCAGCTCTCGTCCTTATGATGCATCTGCACTTAAAGGTGTTTATTTGTGAATACACTCATTTCTCTTGTTTTCTATTTTAGAGTTTTTACTGTACCAGCTCTTCCTTAGGGATAGCTGGGAAGAGAATTGGGTTCTAAAAGTGCTGAATCCTTGCCTTCCACTGTGGCAGAGCCATTCATCTGGCACTCGCCAATGATAGTTTGGTTTTACTTTAACAGTGTTCGTAGTGTTGTACTTTTGCCCTCTCCTGCGCTTGCCTTTCCACGTGGGTCCCCCCTTCCCCACCCCTAGCCCTAACCACTCCCTCGGGTTTCTCCCATTGATTGTTACCCCAACTCCGCCCATGTACCACCCCTGTGCCCTGTGACCATTGGTCCGTGTGCTCTCTCCGACCCCCTCCCCCTGGATAAAGGACCCTGCACGCCATGTGACTCTGTCTCTCGAGTTCTACCCTGCCTTGGGGCAGCAGCCTCTGCCTGGGGGAACCATGCCATGTGCTGGCTCTGTACCTTTGGGAGCCATGCCACGTGCTGGCTCTAGGCTTCTGCGAGCCACCACGGAATAAAAGATCTCCTGCAGCCACCATGCGGAGAGCATTCTCACCTCCTTTACCGTCACCGTGTTGTGGGGCTTCAGCTTTCCGGAGGATGCGAGGGGCAGCCTGGAAGAGGCACGGGAAGCGGAACAGCCGCTCTCCCTGAGCAAGCCTCTCTGCGCTCTCCGAGAAGGCTGTGGCATCCCATACCACCGCAGGACTTGACTCACCGCAACAAGTGTTCGCTGGCAAGGGAATGCTTTAACACACAGTGAATGGTATTTCTCCAGGAACAAAAAAAATTAAAGAAACACTGTGAGACTAGTTTATTCTTCTTCTTTTCTTCTTTTTTTTTCTAAGGCAATTGAAATTTGGATTTTCTCATATAAAAAATCCCAACGAAACAACCCTCTGATCTTCTCATCACTGAAAATGCTAGAATGGTTGTGCACTAGGAAGTAAAAACTCTCAAATGAGGGGTTTTTTACATTTCTACCATCTTCTTGCCCTTCCTGAAATGTGATTGCATAAATGAGTAACTAAATGTGATTTGCATCTTTTTAAGGCTAGAAGTTCTGAATCGTCTATGTTTTTCAACAAGTGGATGAAAATGGGCATGTGAAAAGCTTAGGTTGTGAAATATTCAACATTTTTCTTAGAAGTCCACCTACATATAGAAAATTACATATTAAAGTTGAGGCTATATGAAGCATTTTTAAATGCTATACTGGTTTTCTTTGGTGTTTGCAGTAAAATGCACCTTTTATTTCTTTTGAGCTAGTAAGTCTTATTTTCTTCTCTTTAATCATGTAGAGCAGCACATTAATCAGAAAATTCAGTATCTGAGCCTCATCCACTGTAAAAGAGTGCAGCTTCCTTCATTGTCTCCCACAAAGAGTCTAACCTGGAAATTCTTTTATTTGTAGTAAGTGGGGAACTGTATGACTTCTGACAGTGTTCTTTGTCCTCACATGGAGGTGTACCTCATGTGACATGGCAGAAAACTCTGGTGACTCGTTTTGTTCAAAGCCGACACATTTGTGAGCATAAAACATAGGTTGCATCTCAAATAGCAAATTACTTGTGCAGCAGGGGTGTGTTTCTGAAGCGCAGGTCCTGAATGTCTCCTCTCACTCTTTTTACTTTAATGCCTACAAGTTACAAGGTTGCTTCCACACCACCTGGAACTGGAAGATGCTCTCTAGTGGCTGTGCTCCACCTGCTAACCAGGGTTCCATCCATGGGAGCACATGAGAACTAAAGGAAAGTAACCCCCCCCTGAAATGTGTTTAGCGCAGATATTGCATGCTTAGCCCCAACAACTTTGGGCTGCTCTACTTGTTAGTGCAGCCATAATCTGGGGCACACAAAATACGAAAGCAAAAATCAGGGAAGGGCGTTGTGTGTTAATGTGCACATATTTTTCATACTATATTCGTTATCTTGAAAATTTAGCAGAGGAGTAGTGGACAGGTGATACATAAAACCCAGATGAGGAAACTGCAACCTTGCAGCCCATTTCAGAGAATATATCAAAGAACTTTTGTGTTTTGTCAAACGAAGCCAGCAAAAGAGGGAGAGACATTATTAATTGCTAATTAGAAGTGCCCAGTCATTGTTTAGGTAGGAGATATTTGTATCAATTGTTTGTCATTAAAGTATTAAGAATGCTTACCAAAGTTCCTGCAGTGTTAGTTCAAAGGCAGTTATTCACATTTGCAGGTTAAAATCTAAGTAATGACACGTTGCGTGGACCAGCACTTACAACTAATTGCCCTTATTATTATATTAACTTCTTTTTTTGCATGTATGCTCTCTTCCTCTGGTTTACCTTAGAAGGTAGCCTTAGAGCTGATTTTATCACTACTGTAAATGCACAGAGAGTAAATCGAAGGCATGCTGTGCCCCCAAATTAACTAAGTTAGCATTTGAATCTCATTTTTGTAATTTAAAATACTATGAAAGATGTGCATAGGTACATATGCATAAGATCTGCACTTTAGCGTATCAAACAGTGATTATTAGCCTTTGAAATTTCATTAATAAAAACGCAGGAGTTCATTTTTATATGGTGAATTTTCAACAGACTTTAAATATACAAATTAAATGAGCGGAACTCAATTGGTGTTTCTGAACAGTAGAAGTCTAAATCCAAAATTCATGTCACTTTTGAGAGAAAACAGTTGCTTCAGGAAAGTAGCAGATCAAACACCCAACCTAGCATTACAGTTCTAAGTTCTGAGACAGGCAGGCTTTTGCAAACCAGTATTCTCCAGTTAAGTTAATTTTGCTAAATTTAGTGCAACAAATGAAAAAGCAAATGAAAACTTGAATCTGTCTTTACTTTAGTTTACACTGAAAAATAATGTCGTCGACTGTATAATAGCTTATTACCTGGTAACTGCAGGTAGAAATGCCCTGCTGGTTGCAGCCTACTGTGATCTTAGCTTTTCTAGGATTTTTATTTGAATTGAAGTCACGTATATGGCAGTACAGCAAGTAACAGGGGACACATTTGTGCTGTTAGTCGTGGAATCACTGAATTATAGAATATGCTGAGTGGGAAGGTACTCATCAGGATCACTGACTACAGCTCCTGGCCCTGCATAGGACACCCCAAGAGTCACACCGTGTACCCGAGAGCATTGTCCAAACACCACTTGAACTCTGTCAGGCTTGGTGCTGTGACCTCTTCCTTGGGGAGCCTGTACCATTGCCCAACCACCCTCCAGGTGAAAACCTTTTTCCTGATAACCAACCTAAACCTACCCTGACTCAGCTTCATGCTCTTTCCTTGAATCCTGTCGCTGGTCATAAGAGTTAAGAGAATGGTACCTGCCCCTCTTCTTCCCCTCAGGAAGAAGTTGTAGATTGATCTGAGGTCTCCCCTCAGTCTCCCCTTCTCCAGGCTGAACAGACTAAGTGACCTCAGATGCTTCTCATATGGTTTCCCCTCAGGGCCCTTCCTATGGAGGGTCTCTAATAGCTCAATGTCTTTTTTATGTTGTGGCACCCAAAACTGCACACAGGACTCAAGGTGAGGCCACCCCAGTGCAGAGCAGAGCGGGACAATCCCCTCCCTTGCCTGACTGGTGATGCTGTTTCTGATGCCTGCCATGACACAGCTGCCCCTTCTGGCTTCCAGGGCACTGCTGAGGCATGTTTAATTTGCCATCAACCAGGACACCCAGGTCCCTTTCAACAGCGCTTCTTTCCAGCATCTCATTCCCCAATCTGTATACGTAACCAAGTCTGTCCCATTCCAGGTGCAGAATCCAGCACTTTCCCTTGTTGAACCTCATGTGGTTGGTGATTGCCCATCTCTAATTTGTCACAGTCTCTCTGCAGGGCCTCTCTGCCCCTGAGGGAGTCAACAGCTCCTCCCAGTTTTGTATCGTGTATGAACTTGCTAAGAGTCCCTTCCAGTCCTGCATCCAAGTCATTTATGAAGGTATTGAAGAACACAGAGCCAAGGATGGGGCCCTGTGGAACCCAACCAGTGACAGGTCACCAGTCTGATGTCACCCCATTCACTGTAACCCTTTGTGCCTGACCTGTGGGTCAGTTGCTGACCCATCATACGATGTGTTGTTTATCCAGCTGTGTGCTGGGCATTTTGTCCAGAAGAATCCTGTGAGAGAGAGTGTCAAAAGCTTTGCTGAAGTCCAAAAAGATTACATCAACTGGCTTTACCATATTGGCTAGGTGGGCCATCCACCATGTCATTCTGCTTCTCAAAGATACACGAAAATGTAACTGTGTCAGCTTTTGGATTTGTCATCCCATGAGTGTCAGAAGAGACAGTGTGGAGCTTCAGGAATAACAGCTCCCCTCACAGCCCTGCAATGGTTTTGTTCCTTTACTCCAAGAAAAATATGATGGGCCAAGTATTTGTAGACAATATCTTCGTTTACCTCTGTAGAGTAATAGACTCTATGAATTTAGCTGTTCTCTTCCTTCATGTCTCATGGTTCCTGTAGTGACATTCACAATATCTTTTTTGTTTCCTGAAAAGCTAGCTAACCTCAAAAACCTTGAAAAACACAGATATTCCTGTAATTCAGAATGACATCATATTCATTGCAAAAAAATATGTGTTAATGATGTTGCCACCTTACAAAGATAAGTCACAAGACTGTTTACATCTTGTTTTGTGGAAAATCCTTTCTTAGGTTTTGGATGCTGATGGCATCCTAACACAGTGTGATGTCAACAAATGCAAAATTGCTCTGCTTGTGCTTTGGACTAGTCAGTCATCATGATACTTCGGCTCAGGCAGAGCTGCTGTCTGTGTGCCTTTGGGACAGTTGCTGTCATCCTTGGAGTGAGGTCGAGAAAGCCTTTAACTCTTTGCAGTGTCTGGGTGAGCATGGCCTGAGACACCTTACAGATACACGTGTAATGCAAAGCAGTATTGACCACCTAATCAGAAAAAAGCAAAAACCTTTCTAACACACCTCAGCTTCAGCATTCTGAAACAAAAACACTGGGAATGGCAAATAGTTTTTGAAAACTTCCTCCTGAGCTTAACTATTCACTTTTTTCCTTCAATTTCCAGGCTGTTGCTTATTCTATCTGATAATACTTACGACATGATCGCAATACTAATGTGTTAGTGCCTACTACAAAATCACGCCACTTCTTATCCAGAAGAAAAAGAAATAAAAGAAAGGAATTGGAAAGCACCGGTATGGCAAGTCCTAAAAATTAGTGTAATTTAGTGTAACAAACTTTAAAAAATGGAAGGTGGGAAAAAAGAGAAACTTGTGCATGATTTGCAGCTTTACTTTCTTGGGGCATATGTGTGAATTATATATAGCACAGAAATGATCTAAAGTGAGAAAATTGTAACACTGAATGTTGCAGCCATTTACAGTGATCCTGTCTGTTAAACTGCGCAAGTAAATTCCTGCTTTCCTTGAATATTTTGGAGAATTTGTGTTGTCATACAGTCTGGTACTATAGTATATAGTGTATTCTGATTTACATCACTGTGGTTTAATCAGCAGCTGAGTTTTCTTGCAGCACCTAAAAATAATGATACCTCAGTCACCCAAAAATGAATTTAGTCTTCTGTCTGGCCTGGTTGCATAGACAGAGGAGATATATCCCCACTGATGAGGAAATATGGCTGTGGATTAGGAGGGGATATAATTCTGGCTTACCCTGTCAAAAGTCTCTGGAAATGTATTCAGTTTTCATTCTGTGTATCCATCCTCAAAATGCAGGGAACATAGCTGTTCCATTCCTGCAGTCTCCCTTTATACTTTGTGGTGTATGAACACCCTTGAGAAGTGCATACCATCCTCCCCTGTTGTCCGGAACGCTCAGATTACACCATTTGCCTAACCTCCCTCTGGGTGCCCCTTCATCTTGGCACGAGTCATTGCAAGGCTTGCTTTGGCTCTGTGCTTCTTCTCTTTTCAACATCTTTGTGGAATGTAGTATCTCTTCAGGGCATAATCAGTCAGGGTGCAAGTAAAGAACATGGGACATATTAACAGAAAAATCACTGCAATGCTGATAAGTCACTGATAGGCAAGAATCTCCACCATCAGCAGAGCAAGCAACTTACTCAATTTAATTGTTGTATTTGCTTTTTGGGAAGCAATGCCTTAATCACAGTGAGTGCATTCTATACCTCTCTAGTCTTGTCACAGCACTGGTCATTGAAGCGCTGAGACTTTTGGCAACTTCCAGACCTTTCAGGGAGCTGTGGTTTTTGTATGGATGCTCCACACTGACACTCATGTCTTCCCACTGCTTCCTTAGCAGGAATTTCTGGCAGAGCAGAGTAATCCAGGTGTTTCATATGGTGGACACAGACCCTTTGGGTCTTAGAGAGCCTGTCCTATGGGTTTATTCAGAGCACAAACTGGGAGTTAAAAGTTTGGCCAGTATATCCCTGGTTCCACAGACATCCTGGAAAGGTTGAGTTTCATAGTTCTTCTAATCCTGTCACTGCTGTTGTTCTGAAGCAGAGAGAAAATGTCTTTTTTCATGCCACTCTTGAATGGGAATTTGTCCTTTAAAATCTGTTTCTGGAGTCCTGCACATACAAACATCCATGAACAAAGAATTTGGGCCTGACTCCGTGTCCTTAGACATTATCCACAGTTTTTTGGATAGGTATAAGAGAAACAGCCCTATAATATGTATAAACTAAACTATGAATTCTGTGGTGTTAAATGTAGATTTGAACCCTCAAAAACAGAGGTAAGGCATACACTACAGAGAACTGCCTTTGCCTCTCATTCACGAAGTATGTTGTCTTGGATGACCTCTAAGTTTGCTGGCCAAAACACTTTAGACCTCCTTTGGTACATTATATTGTTCTTCCCAGTTCAGACAACTGGGTTTAATTTTCAACACATAATTATTCTACACTTCTTTGTGTGTTCCCTCTTCATCTCCCCAAAGTAAATGCATTTCGACAGTTACCACCAAGAAATAAAAAATGTTATATTCCATGGTTCATTGGACGCAGTACTGGAAAGTGAATCATTCCCTTCCTGCATAAGTGTTACCATATACTGTATTTTGTTACAAACATGGATAGAAAATATGTATGTGTGTGTGTGTATCTCTAAACCCGTGTGTTTTGCCTGATCCTGTATGTCCCTAGGAAATCTTATAAGTGTAAAGGCCCTGGCTAGGACATACATTTGAACATTACTAGATCTGGTCCACAGTCGAGTGGCTTTATAGGCCTAGAGCCTACTTCAGACACAGTCATTTGAAAAACCTGCTTATCCAGGTTTTTATTTGAACACTATCATGGCGTTTTCACAGTAACAGATTTAATACTCTTCAACAGCAGTTCTTGGAGACATCAGAATATGCATTGTTTCTTCTTTTTTTCCCCTTTTCCTTCCTTTTTTTGGTTTTCTACACCCCTTATGTTCTTTACCTCGTTCCTGCTGTAAACATGAAAGTTAATGTTAACATGAAAGTCAACATAAAAAGTTAATTTTGTATCATCATCTCCTTGACATTCAGGGGTGAAAAAAAATCTTGGTTATCTTTTAATATGTTTTCAGTTTGGAATGCAAGTAGATGTTTAGGTTTATACAGCTGTTGCTGACTCTCAGCATCATGTTAATGAAGTGCTCCTTTTTAATGTCTTCCAAAGTTCCATGAGAGATTTGCATATGCATTTATTAATCTGACACAGCACTGGAATGAGCTCATGTGCTGAGATATTCTTCTCTTCTCTTGAGGATGTTTTCAAACTCTGTTCTGACCGTCTCAAGGACAAAGAATCAGCACAACTTGTTTTTATGTGGTTTGCCACTTTCAGTATAAGGGCATTTTCCTATGCTCAGAGGAATACATCCTCATCTTTCACAACATATCCAAGAATAGTTCAGAAGATAGCCTAAAGGTGTGAATTTATTCTTAACTTATTGGCAGGCAAACCACTAAGGGTCAACAGGTTGTGTTTCCAGGAGAATTCCTGTCCTGGAGCAGAACATCCCTCACTGTTCATTAAGGGGCAACATGGCTTTGCATCGCTCATGGTGCAGGAAAGCAAAATCTTTTTCATCTTCTCTTCTTGATGTTATACCTAGAATGACAATGCTTCAGCTCAATAAACACTTGTAAAAAAATGTATTTTAAAAGATTGAATCATTTGTTTCTATCCATGTTTCTAACCGGTCTTTAGATGGTCTGTAAGAAGTAGCCCATGTGGGCTTCTTTCTTGCATCTTTCCTTTATGCATCCATATCTGGAAATAATGCTTTCTTCCCTGGGGAAAGATGAAGTACTCACTCTGTTCTCTCACTGTTATACCACAGGAGCAGTAGCTGAGCAGTAGGGATCCCAACAAAGAGGAAGAACACCATTTATCTGTGGATGAAGTTTGGGCGGGTTTACCATTCCCTGGAGAGATGTGTTTTTTTCCGTCCATTATCCATCCTGTGTTGTTGAGATCATGGATTCTGACCTGTCTGCTTGCAAAGCTGGGGGTGAGATTTTGTGTTGGAATGCCTTGTCCCATCCTTGTAGAGGGGATATTCTGGCTGCTGCCAGGGCAGGGCTTTGTACAAAACTTGTTTTATCTCCATGGACAGAGCTGTTTGCTCGGGGCGAAGGCAGTGCTGCTAATTTAAAAGTTTAGGAGTGGTGATTCATGACTCCTGTAACAAATGCTGAGGCATTTGCTTATCCAACCAAAAAGGCCCTCAGGAGGTGGAGAACATCTGGCAAACCCACATTAGGGAAGAAGCTTGTCCCCTCATTGCTGCCTTGGGTTAGAAAGCACTGAAATGAAGACTGGAAAGAGGAACTATTAGGCTACGAGAATGAAGAATCAAGGCTGCCTGTGCAGCTTTCTCCTCTGCCCTCTTGTATATCCATTAGTGCTTAGAGCTTGCTCCATTACCTCTCACTAGTTCTCCAACAAGCTATTTAATAGATGTAAAAAAAAAACCCCTAACACGAACATTTAACATATTGCAGTCTTAAGGAAATAGATGTTACTGAGCATGTACTGCTGTTCATGAGAAGTGGAGTAATGTAGCAAGCTGCTCAGAATATTCTATGACTTTTCCCTTTTCCCTGCAGTCTTGAGATATAACACACCTTTATAAGGAGCTTTAAGTTTCCATGGTGGTGTAAACACTTCTTAATCTAAGTAAGAATGGAGTACTTTGTCTTCTCCTGCTTATATTTTATACAGCTGACAGAGTGACCCACATTAAAACTATTACTTCCCACTTAATATATCTATGAGTCAGATTTCCAGAGAGTTTGAATTAGTGTAATCTCAATGATATGTCAAAGAAACTACTCTGATCTACTGGCCCTATATCTCTATATATGGGTTATTTATATGGCCAAAAGCCCTGCTGAATTTTATAATTCAAATAATTTCTAAATTAAACTAAAGCACTTGAAAGCAAGATATGTGATTAGCATACACTTAAGAATGTGTTTCTAGCTGTTAACATTTCCCACTGTGTTTTCACAGCTCTATCAAACATTCATCATGAAATGCTGTAGTCTGACCTAAAATCAGTTTCACAAGTGAGGAAGTTGCTTCTTCAGAGACGCAAACACTTGGAGAATTAGCCCTGGAGCCGGAGCAGGGCTCAGTTGGAGAAGATGGACAGTGATCATGCTGAGGCTTTGACTGCCATGGATCTGAAACCATGGGAGTGTCAACCTGGTGTCACCCAGAGCTAAGGCTGGTCCCACTGAGGCACAGCTGCATCTCTGGGTAATGTATTTGCAAATGTTTAAGATTGGGACAGTTTGACTTGCTATGAATTAAACTGTAGGCTTTATTATAGACAATAGACATCACTGCACTTTTTTATTAATTTGTTTTGAAAAGAATGCCTTCCTAGCTCTGTGCTGAAGACAGTGAATGGGTTGGAAAAAAGTGATGATTGTCTAAGATTTATAAGCAATGTTTTCTAATCCAAATCTGTTCCTTTAAATGTTCGTACTTTTTTTCCTTCCTCCCCCAAATTCTGAATTAGGCAATCAGGGCACATAAATTTCCAAATGAAAGCAAACAGTGTCCTTTCAGCCTCCTCCAAAACAGTTCTTGGACAAACTCTGAGGCGAAAGAAATGTTATCAATGCTTAAAGCCGCATTGACCCAACAATGAAGTTTTCCCGGGTTTGCTGCTGCAGTCTCACTTTTCTGCAGTGTTTCGTAGGAGGTAATTTTTGTGCTGGTTATGATTTGAAAGGCCTGGTCTGCAACTCAACCTCAATCAAATTGGAACAACATGTCACCAAAGGTCCCGGTCCCATGGTATGTGCTTGGAAATACAACTCCCCAGTGTGGAGAGGTTTCTGGCAAGTCAGTGAAACTAAACTCAATTTCCATGGCTAGAAATTGCTGCAGGAGCATTTCACTGTGCTGCAGTTGCTGTGCTCTCTATGTTTGGGGGGGCGGGGGAGGGTTGCAGGCTTGCATGTGGGTGTGTGTGTGTCACTGAGATAGGGCAACCCTGAAAGCTGGATTTGTGGAAAGAAATGACAAATTTCTGTTAAATTATTGACACAGAAGGAAAAATACTTTTGTCCTTTGAAGTTAACTAAAACCAAATGGGATTGTTTCCTCAAGGGAAAAGTAGGAGTTTAGTTATGATGCATCCCCTCCAGGAAATCTTTCAAATTATACATACTCTACCCTCTGTTTATATAAATATGAATTACATGATTGTGTGTACAGGGTCATTTGTAGTTCAAATAGAAATGCAATGCTGCTAGGCAGAGGCTATAGAGAGATTGAGGGGATTCTAGGATCTGCCATTTAACCCTCTTCAAATGTTCAGTGGCTTTGAGTAGATCTGCAAGAAAGCTTTGGCCTAGCATTACAAGGAGACACTTTTTTGCAAGGAGACCTGGTTTTGCTAGTAAATCTAGATTTCTATGCAGCTTTAAATGGAGAGAGGCTGATTGTCTCTCATTTATGTGGGGTGCTCCTATTGTACATTGTTGTGGATGGTGACAACCAACAGTTTATGCTCTGCATTAAATTTGCTTATGTGTTCTCATCCAGCTGTGAAGTTCGAATTTTGCAAGGGATGTTTTCCCACATGCAGGATAACAAATTTGTCATATTGACCTAAGGGTTGTTCTTTTCCAATTTGCCAGTGATTTCTTTTTCATTTCAGCTAACTTAATAATAGTTGGTTTAATTGTCGTTAAGCCATAAATAAATTGTCTTCTGAAACACTTGGGGTTTTTTTGCTGTCATACAATCGTGTTTCTGTATGTCAGCAGAAAGACATATTTCTGACTGGGTGTCCTCCTCTCTTTTAAGCTGAGAGTTTATCAAATTTAATTTCACCATAGGCCATTCAGTTATGTTTTTGCTCTTTTTGTTTACATCCTTGGACTTCACTTTCTACTGCCTTATGTCTTCTTGCAAGTTCTCTGAGGGAACTTAGACAAATTTGATAGTTTTGTTCCCAATCTGTGTCATGCCATCTGTGTCATGTCTTGTATCGTCTGTCCACCCTCTCCTCCCCAATTTCCTTAGTTTTCCCAAAAGCTTTACAATCTTTGGGTAGTCTGTGTCTTATTTCAGCTCTAAGAAAGCTTCTTCTGCACAAAACTTTCCAAAAGTTTTAGATGAACTTTTCCACTGCAAATATGAACTAATTACCATTGTCTATGTGCAGCATCACCTAAAGATTGTAAGGATGTATATGTCCAGTCTTCCTGAGACTGAAAGTTAGACTGAAGCCCAGAAAACTGTTTGGCACTGATCTTAGCATGGGCAAGGAAGACAATGCATCCAGCAAGAGCTCCTGAGACAATCCTTCAGATGACATTTTTGGGGTTTTTTGCAATGTTGGTGGCAAGCAGGGTGCAGGGTTTTTCTGATGTATGAGAAGACAATTCACTCCTCTTCCCTTGTGGGTGGAGTGCCTTCCACTGTGTCTCCTGCAAAGATGTCAGGAGAGCTGCCCGTACCTCCTCACAATGGAACAAAGGCTGATTGAAGAGCCAAATGCTCCTAAAAACAGTGGCCTGTGCTTTCAGAGCTGGCATCGGAAAGAATTCTGTTTTACCAAAGGGGTTTGGGACAAATCAACCTGTTACTGACAGGGAATGTTGGGCAATTGCCTTTTTACACTGCTTCTGACCTCTTCACTGGCGCATGTCCCATTATCCGTTCTTTATAAATCATATTCGACAGTATCAAGGGACATGTCTACATTTCCATCGGCAGCAAATTTGCCAGAGGCACATTCATAATGGCCTGTTAATAAAAAGCAGTGCAGGTGGATACAGTTTCAGAAAGCAAACGCTTGAATTAGATACACAGGTATCAGTATTGGATTCACAGGTATCAGTATCTATTGACCTAACACTGTATCTCTTCTGGTCTCACCTCAGGTAATGTTAGAGCCAGCCAGGTCAGGAGGCTTTTCCAGTTGAAATGGAAACAGGGCAGTTGTATCATCTGAAATTTGTAGCAGCTCCTCTCATTTGGAGATCACTCTTGGTTTTTGACAGACAAAGCTATGTAACTAATACAGAGGGTTTGCTTCCTCAAAGTTAGTTTTCCAGATGCTTTATTCATGTTATCCTTAGAGTCCTAGCTTCAACATACTTCCACTGAGCAAAATACCTGGGCTGTTTAAAGGTATGCATGGATCATGGCAAACAGCTTCACACTTCTGTTTTCTCCCTCTTAAAAAATATCATGATTCATTTTTCAAGTATTTAGTTGTATTAATGAACAGACTGTTTGAAATGAGGATGGCAGAAGTGTAAAACTCGGTGGGCTGGCCATGGGACACAATCACATCGGTTATTTCTCTGCTAAGTGATCAGTGATGCTTGGTGCTCAGCACTGTCCATTTATGTTTAATTATTGTAGAGATATTGCAATGTGAAATTGGAGCACAGCAGGAGAAATCAAGCCAAGCTGTTAAGCGAGATGGTTTCTATCACTTATTTTTGTTTTTCATTATGGTAGCAACAGGGCTATAGGGCTGGGATATTTAGCCAAAACCATAATGCAGAAAAACACCTGATTATCTGAATACAGTCTGTGCCACCCAGCAGTTTTATAATGCCACCCTATTCTAGCCTTCCTATTTTATATAATGGCATTGAGCTCCTTCTGCAGCTTGGTATCCAGCCACCTCTAACACTCCCAGCTCAAGCCCATTGTCTCCACATATCCTTGCACTCTGAGCTCAGCTGTACTAGCCATGGTGGTGCTCAGCTTAAGTCCTCTGAAATCCATTGCTACTCCTCCCTTTACCTTCTTCCTGCAACCCCTTGTAGCCTGCCTGATCCCTTCCAGCTCCAGACAGGCAAAAATGGCAAGATTCATTTCATCAGTAAGGAGATATTAGGGAGAACTAAGGTAGGTTGGAAATAGGGAGAAAAATCCTGCCTTTTAAAAGTACAATCTGAGCATTTTACAAGCATTTTCACATTTGCACATTAGCTCATTGAACCTTAACTCTCTCATCTCCTCCATTATTTAACTCTGCTTTAATGGAACAGTTTCTTAATGAGCCGCAGTAGAAGTAATTACTTTTGGCTGGGCATTTATCAATGGTAATTGAAATGTTGTTTTGTCCTTTGTCAGATTTGTGCATTAATTCAAAGCTCAATTTGGTTCTGAAGAGTGAAGCAATGGGAAAGGCAGCAAGGAAATCTTTATGTTCATGGACTTTCTTGCTCAGTTTACAAGTAAAAAACTTTTTTTTTTCTAGCTGCTAGTTCATTATACCTTAAACTGGGCTGGGAATAGTCAAAGAGGGTTCCCTCTTCTATCTACATGACAACCAGTAACATAGTCCCTATTGTCTCATTGAGTTGCCTTTTCTCTCATACAGACCTGATTAAATGGGAGTTGCTGTTACTGAGTTTTATTGCGCTGGTAGGTGTTTGGGATGTGTCACAGTGCAGCAGTCTCCAATTAGCTGAGCAAAATGTACTAATAAAAATAGGAACTGGTCAAACCAAATCCAGGATCAGCACGCATATTAGTTGCAAACATAATTACTACAAAAGTCAAATTTGCGAATACTCCAGGTCAGGCACAGATCTGAGATGTGAGATGAACTCTTTGCTCCATTCCATTCTATTTATGCACTGAAGTGTGTTCCTGTAGAATTAGATTCTTCTTATGTACTATACCAAAATAGTATATAAATATGTATGTGTATGTATAGGTACATATATGTATGGGGGTTTATAACATTTCATTGGCATTCTTCCTTATGAGAACTTTGCTAAGCACAGGGCTGTTGAAAGAGGCAAGTGTGCAGTGCTGGTGAACTGGAAGTATCTCTTTTTGCTGCCTGACATATTTTGGAGAAAAGAGGCCTTTGGGGTCCTCTGCATCATCTCAGTGCACTTTTGAGAAAGTTTCTATAGAAAAGGCATATGCTGTGTATCTGAAAATGCTGTTAGGTTCACAGTCACTTCTATGTACAAATGCACATACACAGATTTTACATAGGCAAGACCTCTACCTTGCTGTAAATTCCATTCTTAAACTTATAGGTGTCTGGTTTGGATGCATCTAGGTTTGCAAAACTTAAGGTTGAAAACCCATTTGAGAATAAGACTTAAACCCTCATGATTTGCCACCCTTTTTTTTTTTTTTCTGTCATCTGTTTTAATTGTCATTTTTTAAGAGAAGCTTGAAAATTAAGAAACCTTACAATGACTTCTGTTAATATGGTGAAAAGTGCAAAGAGGCTGAATTTGAGTGGACCTTGAGCTGCTGGCAATGTTAGCAAGGGATTTTGTTAATATATAGTAATCCAAAACTACTGTAAGTTCTAATCAGTCAGAGCCATCAATAGGGAAAGAAAGAGATAATTTTCAAATGCTGTTATGCTGGGTTTGGGAAAGGATGTGAGAAAGGTGTATCATTAGGTCCACTCTGCAGTGGACTGAATGGATCCAAGATGTTGCTGCAAAGGACAAATACACTAAAAGTGACACAAATGAAAATTGGTTATTAAGTGAGTTAAATACTCTAATTACTCAATTACTTTGAATATAATGCTGGAAGTATCTTTTAAGTTTGTATTTTAAACACACCAATTTTAAGACAAGAAGTGATTTCAGTAGCTTGCTTTGTTGAACTCTAATACCTCCATTGCATCACTGGCGATACCCACATTCAATTTTCCCTCCTGATCCAGTCCCTCCAGCTCTTGCATTCCTCGTATCTTATTATTCTTCTGCAATTCTTTCCATTTTCTCTACCCTGGAAAAGACTTTTGAAAAGTAAGGAGTTTACTTACAGTGTTACCATGACTTGGGATGTTTCATTGATGCAGTTACTGTTAATTTAAACTGACCAACTGTTAATTCAAATTCCTCTAAAGGCATGCCTAGCAATTGTAGCCACAACTAACAAATATCCTGCAACTAGAATTCTGTCAGGTTTTTTTTTTTTTCAGTTGGGCACAGACAATGAAAATAGAAATGAAAGCTGTTACATATGTTTAATTAAAGGTAAAGCACAAAGGACAGCTTATTCACAAATGAAACTAAAGGTAATTTGCCATTTTGGTAATTAAGCAAAGCAAACCCCTAGTCCCAGTGTTTTCCTTACCACATCCTTGAAGGACAGAGATATGTGGGAAATCCTGTGGAAGCAGAGTGCATGAAAGTATATTACTGGTGTATTTTCTTCCATTGTCTTTGTGGGAAATTTGGTATTGGGCGGGTGGCATTTTAAGATTATGGAGTCTCAGGCAGGAATTACAGAAGCAAAGGCAAGTTTGAGGAACAAGGTGCTGGCAAGTGGCAGGGCTCAGGGAGGGGGCAGAAAGTCTTAGTCTTGTGACTTATGCAGCAATACTCAGTTCTGTTATTTTGAGCAGTAAAGCCCCTGTCAGTTTTTGAAGGAATCTGGGATGAGAAATCATTAGCTGTACGACAACTGCTGGAAATTATTTGGGACCCGGGAAGTGATGGATCTCTGTGTCTTAATTTCCTGGCTCTCTTCTTTGGGGAATGGCATTTTCATGGCTCATTATATATCCTTGAGCTTCCCACTGGGTCACACATCCAGAGCTCCCATTATCTCCCATTGAAGCACACTCACCAACAAATGGACAGCACTATCTATTAATTGTCAGAGGAGTTCAGAGCTTCTTACCAAAGACATATTTATTTGTACCTTAACGATCATCTACCAGGAAATTTTATAGAGTCTACACCATGCTGAGACGCCTTAAGAAAAAGAAAAAATTGAAGAGAGCAAGAAGGGGAGAACTGTAGTCTGTCTCCTACGGAAATTGCTCCCTTGATATTTGGGAAATCCTTTGGTGGGTGATAAAGGGAAGTTTTTGATTCGTTGTTACTATTATTTGCTTAGGGTATCTTAGCTGAATTTTCTTAAATTCACATAGGATTTGAACAAAAAAATCCACATTTTCTGAAGGTGGATTGCTGTAACTGTACTTCATAGCATAGAGTTGTATGCTCTGCCTTAAACAGCCAAAGATTTTAATGATGACAGTGTAATATAATAACCATACGGGTCTCTGTGTAAAGGAAGTAGTTGATCAAGGAGGTATCTAATTATTCAGTTGTTGGCAGTCTGGTTTGTTCTAATACTTTCTTGGATCTGAGTTATGGTCAGATATTGGAGATGATGACGACTGTAGGGTGCCTGGGAATACAAAGCACTTTCACCACACTGGCTTCAGTGTGTTGTAATGTTATAATGATTACAGTTTATTCATTGTCACTAACCTGCTCAAATATTTGAGAACAAAGTGGTGTGGTTATATAAAACTTTGGGCAAGAGAACACAGCTCTCAAGATCAATTTTAAGCACTGCTGTTGTCATCCGCAGTCCCCTTTGATCCCAACCACATATCTGCGTAGTAGCTCCGAGGATCTGTGAACCATTTCTCCCTTTCTCCCTGTTTCGGGTTGCAGCTGCTTGTTAGAACACTTCAGGACATCTCTTTGAAGAAATGTGGTGGTGACAGTGGCTGATCAAACCCCAAATGCTCAGAAACCTTGCAGGAGGAAATCCATATGTCAGAATCCTGTAACATCTTGAATCTGTTATTAGAGGAAAAAGAGGCTAATGTTTAGGGAACACTTTGGGAACCAGAAAAACAGGCATCAGCTCTCAGTTTCCCATCTAACCATGGAATAACTATTCCATTCTCCTTGTTCCTTAGTTCTCCAGGTGAAAATAGGTCTTTTTTTCTCCTACAGAGTCTTGTAAGAGTGACTTCATTAAGTGCTGGGACATCTGGGCACTCTGATGGTGGTAGGAACTCGGATGGGTACAGTTAGAGGCATGAGGGGTTATCCCCTGGTCTGAGAGTTATTCAGCTCCAAATGATAATCTGTTTATAGGACAGAGGCATAGCTGCTTACTGCTTGTAACTCCTGAGAATTTTGTCAGAATGATGTCAAAGCAAAGTGTGCGGTAATTTAGCAAGTCACAGAGTAGCTGCATGAAGACCAAGTTGACCCTTTGGAATTATTCCCAACAACATCCTCTCATCTCAGCACGTAATTCTAATACAGCTCTTATCTGAAGAGCTTTTATGGAAAAGCAAGCCTTACTGCATGGGTTATAGAGATTTACAGCAGGTCTCTGTATTTTGCTCCTGAAAGCTTCACAGAGCCGACAAGTTGGAGAGGATGTGAGCTGGAAACTCCTAGTCTACAGCACTAGTCCCATGTTCTACTAACTTACAGCTTCTGTAAAATTCTGTTGATGGCATCTAGTCTACAAAAAATATATTTCAGGGCATAATGTGGACCAATGATAAATATGTAATGATGAAAGTCTGTGAAGGGCTTTGTCTAAGTCTAGAAATCCAGTCTGAGTTCAAACGACAGACAAATTCCATGGAAATGAGTATCAGGTATCACTGGTGGGAGGAAAACACAGAGGTCAACACTGTCCTTTTCAGACTTATTTCTATAACATGAACCTGCAATTGACATTATACATAACTTTTTGCCCCTTCAAATGTAAAACTGAAGGGCAAATACTAAAAAAGCTTTCTAATGATAGTGCTCAATTGTGCAGAGCATTCCTGATGGTAACGTAATTCCAAGAAAATGTCTGTAATATATGTATGCTTTTGTTCTTGGAAAAGGTTCCTCCGATTGCTGGTGGCACTGTCTGACTGCCCAAATGAAGTGATCCCCCAGGAGCTTTGGATCTCAGTCCAGGCAGTCAGCCTGGAGTCATCACCTTGCCAAGCAGTGCTCCCCACAGCCAGGCTCACTGTTGGATGACCTGCACGGGGAAATAAATGGGTTTCACGTGAGTATTTTGACAATGCCACCTTTAAGGATGCTCTAGGAATACCAGGCTATGCAGAAATACTGATATACATGATAAAAATAACTTGTAATTTCTATTTTTAGGGAGAGTGTGTTGGTTTTGTGTGCGATAAATTTTTTTTCACAGTAATTAGCATGGGGCTATGTTTTGAGTATGTGCGGGAAACAGTGTCAGTATTACAGAGATGTTTTCATTATTGCTGAGCGGTGCTTGTGCAGAGTCAAGACTTTTCTGCTTCTCAACCCCACCCTGCCAAGAAGTAGGCTGGGGGTGCACAAGAAGCTGTGGAGGGGCACAGCTGGGACAACTGACCCCAGCTGACCAAAGGGATGTCCTGGACCATATAGCATTGTGCTCAGCATATAAAAGCTCGGGGAAGGAGGAGGAAGGGGGGATGTTTGGAGTTATGGAATTTGTCTTCCCAAGTAACTGTTACCCATGATTAAACCCTGCTTTTCTGGAGGTGGCCAAACACACGGCTAAAAATAAGAAGTAGCGGAATAGTTCCTTGTTTTGCTTTGCTTATTAAATAGCGTTTGTCTCAACCCACAAGTTTTCTCACTTTTACCCTCCTGAATCTCTTCCTCATCCTACCAGGGCAGGGTGAGTGAGTGGCTGTGTGGGGCTGGGTTGCTGGCTGGGGTTAAACCACGAGAAAGGGATTGCATTCTTGTCTGCAGAGCCCAGCCTCAGAAGGCCCTAAATCCAAAAGTGAGGCCTCTTGGCCCCTTCGTGATGCAAACAGTAATTTAAAATATACATCTGGCAGAGTGCAAAGAGAAAACATCCAACATCTGTCACATTCCATTATCTTGCCTTGATGCTATTAGGCTATTATTAGTATTTAAACTAAATATATCTTCCCACAGGCTGCTAACCATAATACCTCGTTCGAGTACCCATTCCTTTTATTGCCACAAACTGTTCTGAATATCACATAAACGAAGCTGGAACATCACTTGATGGACTGCTATCATATTTTACTGCTTTATTTTATTTTAAATGGGAGGAAACAAAACTCGCCAAGTGTTGTCGTATGGTTTGCAGAAGATTAAATGGATTTCCCTATCGTTTTGGGTGAGGGAAGTGAACAGAGGCTTCTCTAATGGAGATCAGATGCAGGCATTTGGTTCCACACTAACAAGGGCCCATATGCTGTTGCTCGTGTATCAGTTTTGTCTTGGGGCTGTAAGACTCTGGAATGACTGGTTATTTTTTTTTTTTTAACTGTCTTTTATAATTAATTATCTGACTCCTCTATCTCTTCAAAGCCAAGTGAAATAAAGACGTTGTAAGAGAATAGAATTACTCTAAGCCAGAAGTTAGCTTAGAAATGCTTCCTTCCCAAGCCAAATGCCGTATTTCTACTGGGAGCTCTGCTCAGCAGTTTGCAAATAACTGCCCCAAACCTCAGGTAGCATTTTGAAATGAATCGTGTTTTTAATTCACATCAGCACAAAACACAGGTGCTTGCGCAGGGCCAAGAGCTGTGTTCTTCCCTAGGCTGCCATGAAGGATGCTCTGGAAGCATCCAGCCTGCGTCACAGACAACTCACACTACATCTCTTCCCATACATTAAGCAGTGACCACTTACGTTGCTGGGTCCTGGGACAGGATTGTCCTCCTGGTTGATAGCAGTGGTCTCGGGTGTTATTTCAGCCTGGGCCAGGCAGTGCTGTCTCAAATGGCTCCCGAGGTAGGTGGGTGCTGGTACAGACCAGAGGCAGTCCTGGGGAGTAAGGGACGAGTGCTGTGGTCATGAGCCTTCCCTGTCTGAGGGGTCAGTCCCAGAGAGCAGTCCTAACAACATTTAATTTCAAAACAGAGAGAGTGAGAGTCCTGCAGGCATTGATGTGCTTTCAGAGGCTGTCCCACCACCCCTGCTCAGTGAGCTAGAGGGTGGTCACAGTGCTCCATCCATGTAGAAAGTCTGAGCAGAGGATCACGTCAGCGCAGCTCTGCAGATTCTGGTGTCTGACCTCTGGCATCCTACACACTGGAGGTACTCAGTTTTAAGCTAATCCTATCTTCTCGTTGACATTATTTATTCATTGTTTTACATTATTTATTATAGTACCGCAGTTGTCAAATATGAAAACAGTAACAATACATTAGGGGCTACTCTTTCCACCCCATGCAAGTCATCCTTTTACATAGGAGCAAAGACCCACGTGGACCCGGAGCAGATCAGCTGCCCAAGTCCCGTCTGAATGGCTTGCAGGGGCTGGGTCTGGCAAGGGAAGGTTTAACCTGCTTTTCAGTGCCATGGCTCTGAGCCTGCACCCACAGCCATGCTGACCTGTGTGGATGTGCTGGCTCCGGGGAGCATCCATGCTGCCCAATGACACCGGGTGACCGTGTCCCAACTGGTTTTCCTACCCTGAGTTACAGCAGCCATGGTTTCTCAGCCTGCATCCCCTGGGGACTCAGCAAGGTCTGGGCTGCTGGCACCCTGCGGGAGGGATAGAGGCTTCAGAGCTTGTGTGCAAGCCGGCTGAGACAGAAAATTTGAGCTCTTCTTTGGGCCAACAGGGCAACAAAGACAAGCCTTGCATTACAGGCGTGCTGTTGCTCTGGAAACTTGAAGCCTCCCATAAGCAATGCAATTACTAGCTGCTTATCATTTTTGCTTCACCAAGGAGGAAATTTATTAATTTAGAGAACACTAAGGACACAGAATTTTTTTTTTACAAGGCTTCCTTCTAATAGCCTCTAAAGAAACCACATTTCTTTCTCTGTGCTTTCTACCTACCTCCAGAAGGCAAATGTATAAAATCTCTTTTATCAGCCTCTAAACACTTCCTGTAGAAAGAAAAAAGATGACTCTCTTAGTTCTGAGTTACCTCATCTTGAGCTGGCTTGGAAACTTGTTCAGTGCACAATGGCAGCTGCATCTTTTCAGCTAAAATTGATATACAGCTGCCGCTTACCTCAGCTCTTCTCCTGACTTGGTAACAAAATTATTATTGCAATGTGCACCTCTTAAATCTAAATGTTAAATGGTGTTTGGGAACAATTCATGTCCTCTTTCTTCTTAGCTGAATCAGTTCCCTCAAGGAACTAATCCGTAAGGCTATTAGCTGTCACAGTAAGTACAGGTAATGAAAAATATTCTCTTTGGGGAATGAGGGAGTGTTTGAAAGAAAAGTGTATGAAAGAAAAGGCTCAGCTATAAGACAACAGGGGTTTAAAAGTTTTTTTAAGCTGCTACAGTTCTTGATGTCTAAAAATCCCTTTGTAGGCTTGCTGCCCTGTGCAGTGTCTTCTGGGTCCCTGCTTTTTCCTAAAATACCATGTTTGAGTTGGCACTGTACGAGGTGCCTTTTAAAGCAAAAGTGAATGAAAGCAAGTGGTGCCTACTGAATGTTCGTAAGTGGCAAAGAACTGTAGGAAATGTGTTTTATTCCCCAGAGCCTGAGGAGACCACAAGGCAGAAAACCCCTTGGTGGCAGCTCTGCTGTGAGAAGGGGTAATGGTGGCAGTGGGGAAGCCTTGGAGATGGTTGAGGATGGGAGAAGGCACCAAGCTACCCATCATGCTTCCTGCAGCTGCCCTACCCAGGAAGATGTCCACCGAGTTCAACGTGGGATAGGTGCAAGGCCACTTGGATTTCTGGTACAAAACAGCAACTGAGCCTAAAGCAGCAGGGAATGGTCTCTTGACATTTATTTTTGGAGGGTGTTTAGGACCCTTTGTCTTTGAAAACTTGCCCCTGTGTGCAAATAGATAAGGGAATGGCAGTCTGAGTACAGTGGACTTTACAATAGGATACTGCTGGGAATGGCATTTGTATTTTCAGACTTTAATAATCTGGCAATCCCCACTGTGGCCCCATGCTATTTGGGTCTATCCCAATTTTATTGAAAAGTGTTGTTGAAAAGACATATTTTGCACACTGGTAAGAGCAGACCTCGTCAGAGGTCTTTAAGTAAGACTTACTTAAATCTTTAAGTAAGATTTCAGAACCTTTTTTTTTCCTCTCCAGGATATTTTCCAGTCCCATTCTGCAGTGTTTGTGAGCAATTTTAACAGCTGTTCTTTTCTTAATCATTATCATTGGTCTTGGTTTTTTCGGGTTTTTTTCTTCTTTGACCCAAAGCGGAAGGTGATGGCCAGGCCCTTGCATCTTCAATACACACTATTTCTTTTGTCTGTATAGAAAAGTGCACCTCTGCAAGTGAGTGAGCTGAGGTGTTCAGCCCTGGGAAGCAGTTGTAGGTGCCTCTCTGCAGCACACCAGCCACAGAGGGATGTGTGTGCTCACAGCTCGCAGCAGAATGAGGCAGAAGTGGAAGGGAATTGTTCCAGCACAGTACACTGCCCAATCCTCCTCTTCTGTTGACAGGGAGCTGGATAACCAGAGGGCTGAGCAGCGAGTACCCAAGCACCATGATATGGGAAATACACCTGCATCCTTTCCTCATTGCCTTGAGGCAGAGATCATGCACTAATTCTAGCAACTGGCTAATGCAGAGTGTTGCAAAGTGCCACTTGATAAAATCAGATTCTTACAGTTCATTCTCATGTTATGAGCTACCACCACTGGTGTTCATTTTTTCTAGTCAGTATGCCAGACAATGCTCATGGAGGGACACTGGCTGATGGCTCACCAGCTGACACCAGCAGAGGATGGAGTGAGGACTTCTCCTCCTCTTGTCATCTTTTGCAGCATTCACATTCTTGCAGACAGGTACCTCTCTAGTTTTCACTGTTCAGAAGAAATTCAGTTCTTTCTCTGAGATCCCACCAACGAAAAATGAAATTAAAAGCAATACCATAAAAATACCCAGAAAAAATATATCAGTGACACAGTATATTAATATTTATTTAGCTCCTGCCATTTCAGGTCAGATTCCCTTAATACTCGATACTGTTGACTTCAAATAAAATTTAAGCTATAATTGTTCGTACATAAGTACATCCTTGATAGGGTGAAGATGGTGGCCAGTGTTGGAACAGAGTTGGAATTGTTTGTGAACCTCATACTGGGGCTTATTTCATTTTTAGCTGTTTGCTTTTTCAGGGATAGCAGTCCAGTTGTGTTATTGAATTGATATTTATAACTGTTTTTTAAAGTGTTCTGATCTGGGAAATCACCATGGCATATTTTTAGATCAGATTTCTGAGTAAAGAGAGTAGTGATTTGCTATGTGCAAATAAGATGATGTTACTATTTTTCAACTGCCTCTACTTGCAGTGGAGAAAGTTCGTTCAGCAAGCAAAAGGAAAAATTTGAGCTTTCATAGCAAATGCTGTTTTTAGCCTGCTTCAATCTTTGAACTACGATTATACTCAACCACTCTTTCTCATTGCACAAGCAGACTTTGGAAACCGATACACTAAAATTAGGAGGCATGTTTGCATTTTCAACCTCTTCAAGTGCAGTGCTGCAAATAGTTTATTCCAGCTATGTCATTATTGTACAACATAGGGTTTGGTGTTTTTTTCAGAACGCGAATGTCATTACTTAAATCTCTTCCACATTGCTTTAAAAAAATACCTGCTTTGTTTGGCAAAATGAGTGTGAGGACCGAAGCTGCCCTTACTGCAGTGTCCTTGCTGACCCCATGAGCACAGGAGCCTGGGTTGGTCACAGGCACTTTGACCACACCACAGCCAGTGGTTCATCTGGAGGGAAGGTGTGAATGCAAAGCTGTGTCTTTTCTGTGCTCAGGAGATGGAGAAGGGGTCACTAGAATAGTGAGCTCTCCACCCTATTCAACAGTACGTTATTAGTCCTGAAAAAAAATAAATTGAATGTGTATCATTCTGCTAGGATTGTGTAATCTCGGAACCTGGGAGGATTGACGAAGATTTTGCTGAATCCTCTTCATGAGTACAGATGAGGTAGTGTATTTTAAGGCATTGTGATGGAAGCTCTGGGGTTTTTTGTTTTGTTTTGTTTTGTTTTTTGTTTGTTTTGTTGTTTGGTTCTTTTCATTCTGAAGGCTTCCAACTAAAGTTAACTACCTCTTTACCCTTTCAGTGCTTCACACGCCTGGAACTGCTCCTCACAACTTTTGCATAAAACAATGAGGAAATGTAATTTGCTTAAATAAGAGCAAGGAATTATTTGATAAAAGTAGACAACTGAAAACCCAGTAAATCCTCTTTGCCTAGAAACAGGTAGCCCAGCTTTTAATTGCATACAATCTAAACACTGTCACTACCGGAAGAAATTAACTGCTGTAGCTAAGCCTTGCTGGCACTACACCACACCTTGGAATGGGTATTCTGTGGGGTACAGGCTCTGTTCATGGTCATGTGTTAAAGACTTTCTTCATGAAGCACTGAGCAGGTGTGGGATTGAATATAGACTAAAGTTTGGCTTAAGGACAGAAAATTACATAAGGATTGTTCTGGGGGGGGGGGG
>VZTD01006115.1:1088150-1187827 GCA_013397725.1 Rhagologus leucostigma | reverse complement strand
TCATGAGCTTCGTCAACCTGGGTGAGTGAGGGAGGGAGGGAGGGAGTGCTAGGCTGCCCGGAGCCCACCCAGCCACTCACCCGTCCGCCCGTCCCGCGGACACCCCTGGCCCGGGCAGTGGGGACGGGCGGCCGCTCCCCGGTGCTCGACGGGGTCGGGGCTTTGCCGGCTGGGACCCACCTTGGGCTGCGCGGGTTTCGGCCAGGAGCGCAGCTCACACTGGGGAAGGGCAAAACCTCTCGCAAACAGAAAAAAACCACTATACCCCGAAATACAAAACCTGACGGGGGGAGGAATGGGGAGAAGGAAGAAAAAGAGAATAATTATTTTTTTGGTAGTCGTTGTTCTGATGGTAGTGGTCAGAGCCTGTAGTTCGGAATTAAACACACCCCTCTCTGCTTCTTGGGCAGCAGAGCTGGGGTCATGGCAGAGTATAGGTTGCACTCACTCTATGTAAGCTCCAGCAACGCAGAGATGCCTTTGGGGCTTGAAAAAAGTACAGCCACGGTGTCCTCGTCTTCTCTTTTAAAATTTGTTTTGTTTTTATTTTAAGGGCCCAGAGCTAGTGTGGTGGTGAATATGTGACTCTGTGTCGGTTATTCTGGTGATTGAGCACGGGAACATGATAAAAATCTGTATGATGTGGAAATCTTGAATTAAGTTCTATTAGATGTCAACCTGCTCTTCAAACAGATCATCCTGTCAGCGATGTGAAGGGCTCTGAGGCAGGCATTTCAGTGGGAAAGTAATTAAGCTTTTTTACTTAAAGGAGCTCTTAGTACTATGCAATTGTAAGGAAACAGTATAATTAGATTCAGCCTAATGTGGAGAATGAAAATATTTCAGTTGGCAAATTACAGTTCCTTTTTTTAGGGAATTCCTGTGAAGCTCAAGTGTCTTAGCCGGTCAGCTGAAAACTTTGCCTTTTCACTAGTGCTGCCAGAGCTGCGTGCCAGAACGACAACAGCTTGTCTTGTTTAAGAAAAAATACAATTTGTTTTGTGTTTACTCATTTGGAGCAGGGATATGTCACTGCAGCAGGAAATTTCTCGGAGCTCCCAGTGCTGGTACAGGTGTTCACTAGCTTTGTACCATGCTGTATGTGTCTAGAACAAGAGCTGATTAGTTTTTGTACCTGATGGAAACCATGTAGTAGGTCAGAAGTGGTGCAAATAGTTGTTAAAGGATTTGTCTGCATTGAAACGGAGGCAACCACAATTCGTGTGGGTACAGCTGAGCTGCCTTAGGTGCTCAGACCTTCCAGGAGCGTAGAGCCCTGTTGCCTCCTTGTACTGCGGGTGTGTACCTGTCAGGGTCTCAGTTGCCTTGTTTAAAGTCAGCTTGGGGATGTTTAGGTGGTGCTGCCATCTCAGAGCTCAGATGCGTTTGATTGAGACATCCTGAAATTGGCCATCAATGAAACCAGCGTGGTCTGTGGTCTCAGCTCAGAAGCTCAGATCTGGGAAGTACTGTACAGGTTTCAAGTCCAAAGGGCACCTGCTTTTGTTTTTCTTCCCTCCCATCCCCCCCAAACCTCTCTCTTCTTTGAATACACAGAGCTGCTGTCTCTGTTCTTTGCTTTGTCCAGGACCTATACTTGGAGCTGTGAGTTTAAGCAGTGTGCTGCTGTCTGTAAGTAACCCCCATGGCACGTTTTACTTGATGGGTGTGAAACAAGGTGCCTGCAAGAGGCTAGGCAGTTCCCACAAGAGCTGATTTCAGGGATAAGTGTGAGCATGTGGTGCTTTAGAAGGTAATTAGCTGTTTATAAAGCACCAGGAGAGTATTATTAGATGGTAGACCTGAAAGTATGTGTTTCTTCTGAAAATAACCCCTTCCACTCATATGATTCAAATCAGTTCTGATAACTTGGATCTAGACACTTAAGTAACAACGAGGAAAATTATTCATATAACATAGTAAAATAGTGCAATTGAACTGCTAGCTATGAGTCTTAGGAAGCATGAATCAACTGTAGAAATTTCTCATCAACTTCCAAATTTAGACTCATAAACCATAATGTCATTTAATGTGATTGTTTGTTACCAGAGTGTTGGCAAATCGATGGGCTGGGACTGAACAGCTGTTTGGCTGTTTTCTGTGGCTTCTCTGACATGTCAGGGATTTTTTGGGGTCTTTCACCTGTGTATTGACATTTACTTTTCCATTTAACAGTAATTCAGGTCAGAGAACTAGAGGAAGCCTAAGGTTATATTCCGATATAGAAACCGAAGGTTTGATGGGAGAAAGCCAGCTTGTGATCTGTCAAAGTAGCTTATTAGATGACATCAGAAATCCAGCAAAAGATGATGGGATCACTGCAGAAAAGGAAGAATTCCTGATCTCAAGCACACTGACTATTCCAATGAAGTACATGTCAAGCAACCCTGAAAACTCACAGCTGGAATCTGCTTATAAGTAGACACTGCCAGAATTATTTTAGTTGGGGCTTTCTGCATGTGGCCATACATATAGCTACTTCTGTTCAGTTAAAACTGACTTCTGAAGAACTTTGTGTTCAACCTTAAAGACTTCCCTTTCCATTATTGAAGGGGCAACTACCAAAGAGATGTGAGGGGCCCTTGCTGTTTTTTCGGGGTGAGGAGTGTACGGTATCACCTGGGGGTGCAGGTGCATGTGGCTGTGTGGGTGTGAAGTCAGTGTGGGTGACCTGCCTTCAGGTGCTGATACTGCTTCTGCTGCAGCTCAGACAAAAGTTTGATGCATCTCGTTGTGCTGGGAAGCCATCATCTGGGTCAGCTGTGCAGAGAAGTTTGCAGGTGTTGATGTTCATATTAAAGTGCATTTAATTTTTCCAGCCCATAGCCCAAAAAGAGTCACTAGCTTGTAGTCACTGGTTTTAAACATGCGGGGCTCCAGCCCTTCCTGACCAACATCCTTCAGTCTGGGGATACAGCAGATGTGTTTTCTGTCTGAGGAAGGCTGTGTTTCCGTATGTGCTCAGGGTATGAGTCCTCTTCGCAAAGGTCTTGCAAAGCTGAGGGACTTTGGTGAGGTCTCAGATTATTCAGGCAGTGCAGGCTTGTCCCAGTCTCAAAGGTGGGGGTGTTCTTGGAGATGGTTTCTATTTTGTTTTGGGGTTTTTTTAAAGTGAAAAAAGAAGGTCACAGAGGTGTGGATGTTCTCCAGGCACAGGGAGTTGCTGTCTTACAGGGAGGACAAGAAATATCAGTCTTTGAAATGGGGAGTCTGGGATTTATCTTCGCTACCTGGTGATGTCTGTATTGTAGTATGGACTTGCAAGGTGTGGGCAATGATTCCCAGAGGGGCTGATTATAGGAGGAGCTTGGTGTGTCCAGGGTTTCCAGGAGATGCTTAGCACTTTGTTTTATAAAGCACCTGGAGAGGAGTATCAGGGAGGAGAAATAAGTTTTTGTTCCCATTACAAGCAAAACCACACAAGATATAAACCAGTTCAGATAATTTAGAAAATATATTTAATTTATCAGGTTAGATACAAAAAAATAATTTGACAGAAAACATAACCTGTCCTTGGTAAATCTGGTCCCTTTTTTGGGAAAATGATCCTAGAAGTGTCTATTTTGGGTGTTTTCATAAGGATGAGGCATCCAACAAGTGCCTGTTTCTTTTCATTTCCCACATAGGAAGTCTGGATAGCTAGCACAGATGGAAACATCTGCATGGATTCAGTGACGAAGCAGGGTACCAAATTTCTGTGCTGTGGAAATGGCAGTAGGGCAGGGTTGTGTGGCTGGGGCGGGGGAGTGCATTGTGGGCCAGCAGGCGTCTTTGTGAAACTGTTCAGCTCTTCTTGTAGGAACAGCCTTGACATAAATGTGTGGCGTGTCTTGACACAGTACTGTTGGGAGAATAACATCTATCAATGTTTCCTATCTGGAAAATGTACCTTCCTTATGGCACCAGATAAGGTTATCTCCTCTTGGCGAAACAGCCTGGGGTTGGTATAAAGATCCCTCTTGAGGCAATGATGCTGGATTGACAGCTTGACGGTCAAGCATCCCTTTATTTTACAACTATTTTAGTGAAAGACGTACCAAGTTCCTTGCAACAACCCCCTTTTTCCTCAGTTCAGGAAGATGAGGAGAGAGGGGTCACTGCTCAAACCAAACTGCAGACAAGGGTCAGATCTAAAGTCCCCCCAATCTTTTCTGGCACATTAGTGCTGATGTGAAGGGGATCTGCTCTCCATCCCCTGTTTTGCCAGCTGGTGTCTTCAGAGTAGTGCATGCTGTGTGAAGCAGCAGAAAACAAGACTCTCAAAGACTTTGCTACTTAAACTGCATCCAGAATTATTTGTGTATAATGAAAGGTGCTGTGAAGCAATCCTGCCAGAACATGGCCTTCACCCGTGTCTTCCTATCCTGGCAACCACACTGAGAGGAAAAACAGCCATGTACTTCCTGCAATCAAACTCAAGGAATTCAGTGGCAGTCTGTGGGTTTCTGCTTTGACCCAAATGTGGGGCTGTTGATAGCTGTGCAGGAAAAGTCTGAACCCATCAAACCCTCCAGAGATAAGGATCATAAAAAGTGTGCTTTGTGGTGTGGTACCTGGTTATTCAGCATTGTGGCTTTTTGTAGCAGACTAACAGCACTGATTCACTGTATCTCTGTACTTTCGGAGAGAGAGTTTTCCCTTTTATCGTAAGACCCACAGGTCCCTTGGGTGAACTTCATGCAAAAAGGTTGAGGGGAAGCTCACCTTTTGCCAGGCAGTCCTGCCGTCAGCCCTGAAGCTTCAACACAATTTGAGTTGGGGCTGTGGGGAAAAGCCACTTACATTTTTGAATCCCCGAACTCCAGGAAATCCCCATCTTCCCTGCAAGACTTCAAGTGTCTCCTGGGGCAAGGGTGCTCCCTTTCAGTGCAAGGGACTTGCTTGGAGGTAAATATAAGACTTGTTGTGCAAATACTCTCTCTCTTTCCTTGTCTATAAAGCAGCACCTTATGGATGCTGATGTCTTCCAAGCAGGGTCTTCATCTTTTTGGCAGCGGTCACCTACCAGATTTCCTTCTAGGAATGATCTTGCACAAATCCACAGCACCTTAGGTGCAAGCAATATGCCTTTGTTCTGCCCAGCTTTTCACAGGAGGGAAGCAGTGCTCCAACATCCTTACATGTGTTTCTAAAGCAGGTGAATTTTTTCATCTGAAGGATTTGATCAGCCCACCTGCCTTTTTCCCAGTACCATGCTTGCTGTTTGGAGATACGAAATTAGGCAACCAAGATGTATCAGGGATGTTGCATGATTGTATTGATGGGACCGTACCATTCATACTGTCATCCCATCTGTTTGTGCTCTTGGCCGCGTGTTGTAAAGGTCAAGACATCTACTCACAGGGAATAACTGGAGTGTGTGACGCTGCAGATCTGGCTGTGCTGCCAGCTGGCTGTGCACAGTCTCACTTGCTCGGCATGTGAGCAGCGTCCTCCACGTGTGTCCAGAGCAGGCCAATATTAGAAATCATGAAGCTGATGATGGGAATGAGTTTACTGACTTCTGCCAAGCCTTGTATAGTGGGCTTTGAGGCCAAGACAGAATCCCAAGTGCCGAAGAGCAGTCTTATATTTGCTGTTCAACTGATGCAGCTCAAGGTCCTCATTTATGTCATATCCTTGAAGTAGCTGCTGCTTGCGAGCTGCCTGACAACATGATTAAAGAAAGGGCAAATGGTCTTTTAGAAGTCCTCAGCTCCTCTGGACTTGGAATTTGAGGGGCTGTAGTCATCCTTCTGCCTTTGGCCAGGAGCCCTGGAAGATGTGTGACTCCTGGAGAAGCTGCTCTTCAAAACCTGTACTGTTGAAATGAGTGGAGGGTCATGTTCATGTAAGCAATTTATCCAAGTCTGACTGTCATCTGGACTAAGCTACTGGAACCAGACCATGTGACATTAGTAGGATTATTCTCTGTCTTGTGAAAGCTTTTCAGAGCTTGAAAATTTACAGTCTTAGACTTCAACATTTCACACAAATTTTTCTTCCAGCAACAACAATAAAAACAGCAATTTATTGTAATTGTAGAAAGCTAGTATTGCCAAACCAGTCTTGATTATTTCAAGCCAAATTTTTTATCTGTAAATAAACAAAAAGTTGCATTTTGAATTAGAAACTCAGGTGTGGGACTGGGTTTGGTTTTTTTTTTTTGGAATTTTTTGTAAAATAAAAGCAGAACTTCCTAGTTCTTTCACTCAAAAAAATTTGAAGCTAAACCACTTGTTATAAAAAGGTTTTCTTTTGGCAATTTTCTTCCAGCTCAACATGGCTTTAGCAGAAAATCACTTGGGCAGCTGTCATGGATGTCTTGTGCTGAGCTCCTGCTGGGGCTGCTTGCTGCAGGCTTGTACCTCTGCCAAGGAGCTGTGGATCCTTGCTGGGTCTAGCCCGGTGCATTGCAGTGGTTACACTCTCTCTCGTAGTTTTAAATATAAACTTTTAAGCGCTGTTTGTGATTTAGGAGGAAGGAAGGTGGTGTTTAGACTTTCCATGCCATGGAGTCACAATTCTTTTTAGGTCATCTTGCCTCATTGCTAACTTGTGGGGGGTTGGAGGAAGGTATGATTTACTTGAGACATAAACAGTCCCATTGTGTGTGTTTCTGCTGTATCCCTGCAGATGCACAGCTATGCTGTAAAGTAGAGCCCACCTACTAATCATTTAACATTTCTGTTTGACCATTTATATAGCAATGTGAAGTAAAGAGTGAGCACTATTGCCCAAATGGAAAAATGGCTCATGGGCAAGAGACTCCCATTTGTTAGAGCAAGTATCAGACCTCAGAGCCTGGGAGATGGAGGTTAAGGACTGGAAAGCTATCTTCTGTCCGCCTGATTCTTGGAGCCTGGTGTTGGGTCACATCTAGGTTCCCTGTTTGATGGGGCAACAGTTTTAAACTGAAAGAGGGTAGGTTTAGATTGGATATAAGGGAGAATTTTTTCAAGCAGAAATAGTGAGACACTGGAACAAGTTCCCCAGAGGAGCTGTGAATGCCCCATCCTTGGAGCTGTTCAAAGCCAGGTTGGATGGGGCGTTGAGCAATCTGCTTTAGTGAACAGTGTTCCTGTCCATGGCAGGCGTTGATCTGGATGACTTTTGAAGGTCCCTTCCAGCCCAAACTGCCTGGAATTCTAAGTGGGAATTGAGAGGGCACTTTGGACGGGGATTCTGTAGCCATGGTGTGCTGAGGGTGAGGAGACATGCCTGAAAAACATTGTGAGTCGTTTCTTTCCACTTTTTTTGCAGTCGTGGCTGGTGGAGGATGAAGAGTGGTGCCTTCTGCAGAGCTGCAGCACTTGCAGCAGGGGTGGCTGGCAGCAGCACCCTGAGAGGCGCCTGTGGCCCCGTGCTTTGCACCCAGAGCAGGCTCTCACACAGTGGCATGGGGCTGCAGCTGCTGCAGGGCTGTTGCAGGAGAGAAAATCTTAATTAAAGAAGCGGAGTCCGTGTGGGATTGCAGGGGTGTTTAATACCTCGTAATGGACTTTGATTCCTAAAACCTTCTGTGGATTGGGGCTGGCATTTCCTGAACTTTCAGTTACTTAAGAAACAGTCTTGTAGTGTTGGGTAGAGTTTTGGAGTGGATTTTTTTGTTTGTTTGGATTTGGGGTTGGTTGGGTTTTTTTGATGACATAATGAGATTTTTTTGTTTTGTTTTGTTAGGGGCACAAAGATTTTGACAGCGCTGCTTTCAGCTCTTTTTATTTTACGTAGCAGTGTTCATCATAGCACAATGACAGAATTGAATCAGTGGTAGCAACAGTGGGAACTTTTGGCAAAAAAGGATAATGTAGACAGAGCTGAAGTGTTCTGCTAACTAAAACAGTAGCTGTATTTTTCAGAGAGCTAGACATGACTGTTTTGATCCAATGTGGTGTTAATCACAAGAATACATAACTGCTTTCCTGTGAACTTTCCCCTTAAAAATATCCAATGATATCACCTGATGTTTTTGCACAAATGCTCAGTATAACCAGAATTTAGAACAGCTGGCTCCATATAAACTTGGAACATTCATAGGTCAAATATTAGTGTATAAATAAAAACATTTTGAAAATGAAAACAGAAGCACAGTATTGGAAATATACTGAATGTGCAGATGCACTTCACGGCTTGAATAGCTTTACAAATTAATCAAGACAGTATTAACACTTGTTCTGAAGAGTCAAATTTCCTGATAGTAAATGAGAGAGTGTTTTCAAACAGTATTCCAAAGATGTGTTATTTCCTGTTTGTTAATGGTTGTTTGCAGTGTGAGGAATGTATGGATTGGCTATTTGAAGCACTCCTTTAACGAATATATATTTGTTCAACCCAAAATCTTATCAAATGGAGATCTACAGTTTCTTTTATCAAGTGCAGGCTGTAAGATGCGCCATGTTTAAAGCATGCATGGAGATGTTTATGTTGAGGTGTACTGCTGCAGCTTTCTTATCTTGTCGCTCACCGCATCGCATTTGTGTGGTGTGTATGGTCAAGGTATTAGACACTGTTTGTACAAGGGCTAAAGGGTGACATAATGTCTATTGAAGCACAAGTGTTAAGCTCCACACCAGGCAACAAAGAGCACTTAAAAAATGAGAACAGATTAGAGCTCACGAGCAGGGTCTGATAGTCGCACACGTAAGCCAAGAGGTGTTGGAGGGAGGAAAGGGTCGGCAGCTACAGTGTGAAACAGATGTGTCTTCTTGCATCCTTGTCTCTTCTGGGCTTTCCAGACCACTTGAGAGAGAATTCCGGAAGAGTAAAGCTTTTAGCAGTCAATTCCAGTCCTTTTACAAGGAGTAAAATTATCCAAATAAGCTGGAAAATAAAGTTTAACTGTAACTAATGCGTACAAGATGCAAAAGACTTTTCTGCCTCTGCCTTTGTAACTCCATAATAATATGAAGTTGTTTGAACATGAACACTTGCTGCAGCCTAACTTCTATATTTTTCAAACTGCTTTAGAATATCTGGATTAAGTTTCTGTATCAGGGAATAAAGAAGTGGTCAGAGCTTTAATTCCTCATGTCACAGAGGTGCAAGCTCCCTCTGGCCAAATTTAGATGAACAGAGGTCAAGGCAGCAGTCTTTAATCACCAGATGCTCTGCAGGAAAAAAGAAGGAGGCATTTCCTATGTCACTTACTGTGGGCTTCCCATCCACGTTTCTTCACTACTTATGGCCACACTGGTGGTGTGGTGCAGGAAGAGGCCTTATACACTTTTAATGTACCTGAATCTTCGTAATGATGCCAAGCCTGGTTCTTCAAAACATTCATGTGCAAGCAGTGAGAGGCTCCTCTGCAAGCCTTGACCTGTGTGCACAATTTTCATGCAAAATAGTAGGAGGATAGTTCTAAAATTTAAGCCTGATTTGAAATTCATGTTCTAATATCTACACAACAATTTGATCCACAAGGACAGAATCCAGGTGCTCAACTTAAATGATGAAGGTTGGCAAAGAAACCCTTCAGTTTAGAAAAGCAGCAGCCTCTCTTGCCCACAAACCATCATCCTGAGACAGCATTTCAAGCATGCAGACCCTTTTGCTTAATTATTGTAACATCAAACATCTTTGACATGAAAGGGACCAAACAGTGGCTATGCAAGATAATGACTTGTTTATAAAAATAATTTAAACAGCATATGAAAAGGATAAACATGCGTGTCCTGCCAAAATTCACTGTATGTTCTGCAGGCTTTGGTGATTGTGAATCTCTTGGCTTGCTCTTTCAATTTTTTTTTCTTTTTTTTTTTAACTCCACAAAGGAAAAAAGGCAGAGGGGGAAGGGAGTGAAGAGAAATGAAAGGAGACTTTTAAAAAAAAAGGATTCTCATATTTAAAGAAGTTCCAACTTATTATACTATGGAAGATAGCTGGAGAGAAAATACATTTATGTAACTTACTACAATAGATTTTCTCTTTGAGATGTCTGTGTCTTGTATCTTGCATGTGATAGTTTTTACACTTTAATGATTGTAGCAGCTGTCCTGTCCAAAAATGTTCCATTCTGCAGGATGTGTAATGCTCATTACTTGCTAGACAACATCAAGATACTACTCTGTCTCTTATTCAGACTCTCAAAACACTTCATAAGCACTGAAGTCTCACAGTGTACTCTGACAAATGTAAATCACTCTTATACTGATTTTCCAAATAACTAAGCTGAGGCTCAGGGGTTATGACTGGACTAGGGCTGTGATGACGTCCCTGAAATTCTTGCTTCCAGTCCTGCAATCTCACCGTGAGACTGTGTGCTGTTTTACTGACCTGGCCTGTCCTCCAGTGGCTCATGGAGCCCGTGAAACAAGAGGGTCCTATTTGGCGGAACCTGTCTTTTTTCAAGTGGCAGCATGAATCAGCTGGAGCCTACAGGTCCTCACTTGGCTTAGGCTTTAGTTCTTCCTGCTTGTGAACCTTGCTCATCAGTGTTGCACAGTCTGTGCCTTCTGCAATGGCGCTCCATTAGGGACATGGCTCTTCAGACGTGCTTGCCGACAGCTGAACATAGGAAAGATGAAAGAGGTCACAGGCTAGCACATGTTTCACTTGAGAGAGCCTAGATTTCACATTAGAGAGCCTAGATTTGGTTGACTTTTGATAATGCCCATGCTGCAGGGAAGCTAATAGTAGATGTTCTTCCAAGTTAACTGACAGTTTTGTTGAGAAACTCCCCATAAAAATGCAGTGTAACAGCTGAAGTTGGTATAATGACTCCTTTATGTTTCAGAAGCTATTGGGATTGGGTCTGCCTGATACTTTTGCTATCTCTAGTCTCAGTAAAAACAGTTTTATGGGGTCCCAAAACAGTCTGTTGCTTCTGGCAGCCAGAGAGCTGGCAGCTCCGATGCACTGAGGCTTGAAGAGATAGTTCATTAATTCATGGCACTTTCCAGAATAAACATGGCAAACCTCCTCTGAAATAACAGACGGTAAATCCTCCTTGTCACTCAAGACTGCACATTTGTCTTCAGAAAGGGGCCGTGAAAGAAGCTGTCCATCTCCCAGTGAATGAGAAAATAAATACAAGAAGAATTGTGCATTGTGTCATACTTGACGTGGTGAAGCTTTGGGGTGGAATAGCAACAAACGTTTCCTCCCATCTTAGCCCTGTTAATTGTGAACATAAACTAAGCAATGCCCACTGGGCAGGCTATCAGATGGCATAAACTATCATAGCTCTTTGCCAGGGATCCCTGGTGGGAATGACAGCACTTTTTGCTCCTTCTTTGACTCCTTTTGGGAAGGTAGGTATCAACACCTCAGCTTCAGGTCCTCAAGGATAGGACCTCTGGTCTCTCTGTGCTGTGAGACTTGTGAAGGTTGCTACAAGCTGGGGTTGCTCGGAGCGCACAGATGTTTTGTGCAGCTTGTTATTTTCTATGTTGGAGGTTATGAGTCAGATTACTGTTACCAAAATGTTTATGTGAAATCATTTCTGAGTCATATATTTGCATCATATACAACCTGTCTGACAATCAAAACATTCAGTGCTCGGCTAATGATTATACTAAGTTTTCCAACACTCTGCTCCAGCATAGCATAATTACACGGCAGAGTGCAATATATTACTTTGACAGGGTTCTTCATGCATCTTGTGATGTCAGAACATCATCATTGCTATTATTTTAAATTATCAGAGTTTGTTGCACGAAACAGAGTTAAAAATAGTGCGAGGCAGTTCCTCTGAAACAAAATGCCATGCAAATGTCCCTGGGCTTTTTCAGTCCTCAAGAAAACATATTTCAAGAAGTTGTGTAGTACTTTTAACTTTATTCTCTCCAGAGAGGTGCTTGATCAGGGCTTATTGGTTTAATTGACAGAATGGCTGTGGATATTTGCCTGAAGAAATTGTTTGGTGCCTGCGGGACTGTTTGGTAGTTTCTCTAAAATACATTTTTTTAGATAGAACCAGAGTATTTTTAGCAGCGTAGAGTCTCTAAACTACAACTTAATGCACTTTGTGTTTATCTCGTGTGAGTTCTAGCATAAATAGGGATAGCTTACAAAAGTGTTCTGTATATATAGTAAATAACTGTAAATAACTAGGGCAAGCATTTAAAATTACACTTACCTTCAGGTGTGTGAGAACTCGGGCAGGAGTGTTTGCCACCATGTTCCAGTGAATTCAGTAACTCTACTCTTTAACAGTTTCCTAGAGCAGGATGGGGAAAACTGAAGCAACCCCCAACTCTGTGCTGAGGTAATGGTCAAGGAGAAGAAAAGTGCATAGGTGCAAAGGGCTGCTCTTTTGTTTGTTTTTAAATACATGTCTATGAAAAAGCATATGAATGTTGAAATGGAAAATGATGTTAGGGCTGATTCATCTGAATTTGGTTTACAGTCTTTTGGAATTGGCTTTGGGAGCTCAATTATAAGTGTGAAGGGCACTGGCAGGTCCCTTTAAATATAAAATATCATTGCATTTAATCGCTCTTACTGAACTAGCAGAGTGCAAAGTGCAGTGTGGATTATGATGACATTCTTTATGTTCCTAGTGGAAAAAAGTATGGACAATACAGTAGTGGACTTTCCTGGCTACAAGTGACTGAGCTGTGCTTAATAATTAGGGAGCTCTCATTCGGAGCAATAAAAGCATCCCTGTGTACTATTAGCGAGCACCATCTTTGCTTATGCACTCTCCTTGGCCAGCGTCAGTGGCAAATACATAATTGGTCTATGAGGACCAATATATTGTGAAGTGTAGTGGAAAATGCCAAAATAAAATTTCAGTTGGATGAAGTCCATTTGTCCTGCGCTAATTTCTAGCCCTGTAAACAAACACAGCTGCTGAACGTAGAATCAGTACTCAGAGTGGTTAAAAACAGTGATGCATTGCTAGTGAGATCACAGCAGAAAAAAATATGTAACACATGAGGCTGCAGTAAGGATCAAGACTATCCTCAGCTCTGATTGTTTCTGTTTATATATTTTCATCTATTTATGATGCTTAGAATGTAAAGATTGCTGTTTGATTGCCAGGCCATTCAGCTGAGAAAGTCAGAGTATTAAGTATTGATGAGCCAGTTGTCATGAACTTTTGCAAAAGAGCAAATTGACAACCAAAGGCTTGCTGAATGTATATGTATGTATTTTATATTTCTCTTTTTCATAGCAATATATCACCCGTTTGGTCATCTGGGCTTTGTCATTATTTGTTTATATATATGAAGGATTCATGCAGGTAGGTTTGCCTGTCACTTCATCTTAATTAAAATGTCTTTAGAAGCACTGCAATACTGAACAAGGAACATGAGACTTCAAACATTGGAAATCTCGGGGCCAAGCCTGCTGGGTCATTGGCAAAGTAGCAGCACTTACACTGTAATTTGTCTCATGGCCCAGTTATATGTTTTGACATCCCTGAGCTGACTAATTGCTCTGGGGAAAAAAAAAAGAAATAAAGAACGATCTTGGTTACTGTAGTAGAAAAGACGGTTTCCAACCTCTTCTGTCCATCACATCTGTTATCTAGTGACTGCTGCATGGTCATGCCCAGAGCTAGCAGACTAGGGCACTTTTGAACAGCATCAATTTTAAAGTTTTGGGCATTTTATAGACATGCTGGGGCTTTGACTTGCGGTAGGTGCTTCACTCCATGCTCTCACGCAGCACGTGTTGGTGCCACTCTCTTCAGAAGCCTCCTGGGGCCCGAGGAATAATTGGGTGTTCGCGTTACTGTGCACTGGACTAGTGCCATCGTGGATTTTGTCGTGTCTGCAGAACATCAGTGGCCTGGGTTCTGGAAACTCTCCTAGCCCCTACCCCAGCTCAACTACAGGCTGGCATGGAGCATTTAAATCTCAGACTGTCAGTCTGGCACGTTCCATAAACACTAAATTGACTCAGAGTGGCTAAGTCTAGTGCTATAAAACATACTATTCAGGTATTATTGCCAAGGAAAAAAATTACCTGTAAATAGGAGACTTACAGCACAGGGGCTTATTTCTGTGCTTATGCTTTTTACATTTCCATTTTTGCACCAGCTTGGCAAGAAGTTGACTTAAATGTCAAAACTATTTTTATGTAAATATATGCATTATTGAATCTCTTACTCATAAAGCAAATAGTACTTTAAACCCACACAAAACAGTTGAAGCTATATATATTTTCTCACTACTGAATTTGGCATTTAATAACTTGGAGTGAACTGTCCAAAATAAAGTTAGGAATCAAGGGCACTTTATTTTCCAGCTAGCAACATATGTATTCTTGGCTTTGCACTGTACCAATTTGAGATGGAAGAAAACCTGGATTTGTACTACAGATCCTCTCAGCAATCAAGAAGAGAGAAATATCATAGTTAAATAAATACATTATTTTAAAATTAACAAACTTTTCTAAAACTGCATGCAGCTACAAAAAATATGAAGGACTATTAAGAGACTGTGGAGGCTTTGATATCAAACAGTGGTCTTCTAATATGTTTCTCCTGCTGGACGTGCAGCCTTGTGCCAGAGTCAGAGGCAGCAGTTACCCAGAGAAAAGATTTCGCTGCCGCTATTTGAGGAGTAAGGACAGCAAAACCTGCCCTCAGCAAGCACAGACAAAACCACAGCTAAGGTTAGGGATTGTATACTAAGCCCAGGTCATAGTGGCCTGGAAGGAGATGCTCACTGTCCTTTGTGGGTTTCATGGTTTGTCTCCATGTCACGGATTTTCTTGCCCCACTGCCCCTCCTGCCTGTGGGAAATTACTTCAGGTCAGTACCGGATCCCAAAGATAAGGTGGGAAAAGTCGCTTCAGGAAGTCATGCAGACAGGAGCTGTTCGCTGAAGAATAGCTGGCCAGTGCTCTGCCATAGTGTCCTGGTGGGATCCACCTTATTGCTGTCTTACTGCTCCCTGCCACTACTCAGTGTCAGAGCTGCTGTAGCAGAGGTCTCCACTGGTTTTGCCTTGCCCTCTGCTGCAGGCAGGAGTTCCCTGAGCATGTGGGTGTGTTCAGGCTAACTGGGATGCAAAGAAGCAAGATAGAGGAAGAGGGAAAAGAGGAATCCTTGGCAGAATTGCATGTGATCTGCCACCCCAGATTTCAGTTCAAGCTTTTAAGTCAATTATCCAGCAATTCAGATCATCTCTGGCTGTGTTGCAGGGTATTTACCTGCCGGTGTTTGTGGCATGAAGGGCACACATTGCTACTTCTGCTCTTTTTTGTTGAATAAACCCAAGCTGTACTCGAGGAGAAAAAAAATGTTGGAGTGCTTGCTGGGGCAGCTGAGCTGTGAAAGCTGCCTTGGATATCTGAGGCTGATGTACATGTGAAGCACGACTGGGGAAGACCCCTGAAAAAAGCCAGCCCTTGGAATGTTGGATACAATCACAAGGAAAATACGGAAGACCCCACCAGACTTGTAGTAAATGCAGCAGCTGGTCATGGGTGGATCATGTCCAGCAAATCACTTGGGCTGGCCATACATGCCTGGTTTCATGGGCATGAAGGAGAGGAGAAATTCTGGAGAAGGAGGAATGAACTGGACCAGAGAGAGGGTCATGGCTCTTGCCTGTGCAGGCAAGTGAATTTGAAGGATGGTAACTAAGAGATTCTGGTTTTCTAAAAATAATGCTTTCCGCTGACTGAAACCACAGCTCTTGCTGATGCAGCTTTTGATTATTTTACCTCTTATTCCATCTTTCCTAGTTTGCATGATTCAGACTTATGTAAACACTAGTAATGGTGCCTCACTGCGGTGAGAGCGGCACTGTGTGAAAGAGACAAGGCTCACAGGGGCAGGAGATTTGTCCTGAAAGCCTTTTTGTCCATGAGATCCCCTGTGCATCCCCAAGCAGCTGCTGGAGTGAAGGGTCAGGTATCTCTGTCTGGTGGTGCCCAGAAGAGAAGTCTGCGGAAAATGATGCTGCTTTCTTTTCTTGCCACGTCGTCTCCTACAAAACTTCATAGTAATGACCTTTATTCTTTCTCATTAAATGCAGTGTGTGTGAAAAGGCTGCTGAGAGTGCGATGCTTCGGGTTGTCTTTAAACACAAGCCGTAAGGAAAAACTGGAACAACAGATGAATAAAGTGATTGTAGTTTAGCTTGAGCCATTTATACTATTTTCCTTTTTAAATACATTTTTGGAAGGTGAGGGGAAACCAATTATGATTGAGTTTAAAGGAAGCAGACTATTTCTTTATTTGACTGAGATGTGTGATTCATCTTGGCCGGCTTTTTCTTAGTTTTTAAGTCATTCTGCTTGTGTTGCATTCATTCCCTGAGCTTATTTTGTTAACCTTGCCACCTGAACAAATGAAGCATGTGTCTTCATGTGGTGTTCCCTTAATTATGTACCTCCCGGTCACAGTTGGGACACCTATATTTGCATCTGCTTCTTTGTGTAGCCAGAGGACAATTAATCGTGCAGGTTTTTCTCCCAGCCTTTGAAAACTTTTTTTGTGTATTGCGCAGATTATGCGAATACACTTCGATATCCTGTTTTTCCATCGCTTTGGCATTTCTTTATGTGCTTGGACTGCAGAGGTAGTAAGCTAAAGTACCACAGGTGGTACTTTCATTAGCAATGGTGGTGTACACAAAAAGCCCGAGTCTGAACAAGAAGGGTGAATTCGTGTTAGGACTAGAAAGGACCCTCAGAGCTCTTGAAAACAAAGATGTTGTAGGCATTTGGTCCAGCAAGCTCCACAGAAATCTGTTGCGGTTTTCCTCCGTGTCTCACAGGTCACAGGACTCCTGCCAGCTGCCCTGGAAATAAAAAAGTAGGAGCGAAGAACTGAAAACCAGCACCTACAGCTGTAAGCTGCTGGGGGAGATGTGCTGGGAGCAGGAGAGATCAGTAGTGTCACTCATGTCCTGGGTCCTCACAGCCGTGCAGCAGCTGTTAGGTGGTGTTCCCAGGTGGATGTTAACTGTTCTCAGTGTTATAGAGGGAAGAGAAAATACCTAACATGCAACGTCCTCCTGCTTTGATTTCAACAAAATTTTGTCGCTGGTCCTAGCCTTAGCATGTGAGAGATTGTCAGTAATTCAGTAATGGGGTCTCAGCAGGCTCTTGCCCCACAGGAGACAGTGAGGCTCTTTCTCTAGCTTGGATCAATACCTGATGCTTCGTGATGGGACCACAGGAAAAGGCTCAGACTGTTGATGTAAGTGATGAAATGTGGGACTGATACGGTGTAACTATTGGCCAAACGAGCATGGGAAAAACAACGATCGCCTCCCACTTCGTTGTGCTCTAGCAGTACTGACAAATTTGACACCTTTGTCCTCATTTCCCAAGTTTCAAGTTCGCATTTCAGGAGCTGCAGCAGCAGTGGTTAAGTAGGACAAAGCACACCTCAACTCTTCTCCCAGTTTTTCATGTGGATGTGTGTGTGCTGTGCTCCCGCTCGCTTCCCCTCCTGCGCAACACCATCAGCTTTCTATTGGGAAAATCTAAAGTTTACAGTGGTAAGGTGTTGGGGGTAGCTTGTGATAGATGTAAAACACAGGTACTGTGTATTGGCTGTGGGGGGAAGGATCTGCTAGTGTTGAAATTTGGCTTTTTGTTCTGACTTGTGACATCTATAGCGGTGTAACAATACAGGCGTTACTATTGGTAGAAGTAGTGATTGAACACTGTTCAGTGAATGCCCCAGACACGAGTGTTGCTTTAGATAAACTTGAGTTTATGTCCTTTTTATGTATATGATGGAGAAAAGACACAAAGATCTCCAACTCCATGCAAAATTATTTCGAGTGGTATGTGGCCAGTAGGTATCCTGTGTGAGAGTAACCAGTGTGTCAAGAAAATGAGACAGTTTCATGATAGTGGGGGAAAAAAACCCTAGAGTTTAACTGAAACAGCATTAACAGATTGTCTCTTGGAATGCAATCAGCAAGCAGTAAGGGTTGTTAAACAGATACAAAATTCAAGTGACTTTACTCTTAATAAAGAAACAGCTAAATAAATATTTCAAGAAAACAGTGAAGTCAAATTGCAATAAATTTTATTGTTTAGTGCACTTTCAAGGCCCCAGGACGGGAATATATCTGCATTCAGGAAAGCACTTAAGCACGCACTTTCCTGAATAGGGGCAGTCTAAGGCTTATACTTAAGTGCTTTCCTGAATGTGGGCCAAAGCTTCCTAAGAGTTTATTTTAAAGACACTCTTCCCTTAATTAAAACACTTGGTCAAATGTAACAATTAGGTGTCAGCTTGCTTACTGTCACACAGCAACTTTCTGTAACAGCAGGCGGTAGCACTATCCAATGACTGAGGTCAGGAAGCAAAGACTACTTCATCAGTTGACACTCTGAGAGGAAACTCAATTTTTATGGGCCTCCCAATAGTTCTCTCTGGCACGTGCCGGCAATCTAAAATAAATTGAAGAGCTCTGCCAAGAAGTGGCCCAAAACTGTTTACAAGGTCTGCACTGGAACCAGCCTGAGCTCAAGGCTTCTCCCCACCACAGCAGTGCTGAGCAGCACTGGAGCTCTTGCTGGTGCTGCCAGTACATGTGGTTGGACCTCAGTCATTCTGCCAGGTGTTCTGTTCTGTTTATTGAGACGTTAAATTTTTATTTGATCATTCCTCACAAGCATCCAGTTGTTCTTTTTCTCACTCGGGTGGCTGGGAGCCAGTTGTGCTAATGGCACTATCAGATGTGCTGGGGAAAGTGGAGTCGTTGAAATGCTGCTTCCTCCCTGATCCAGGGTCCTGGTTGGCTCTGAAATGTAGATGGAGCAGTGGTGGCTCCTCCTGCCCTTCCCTGCATTGGGTGTTCAGTGCTTCCCACCTGGAGGAGCAAGAGTTGCCGAAGTAGTTAGGAAGTTGCCTTGCTGGGAGGGACAGGTGTGACCTGGTCGCACGAATAATCACAAAAATGAGGTTGTTCTGTAACATGTTGCCAGGAAGTCCTTGTTCCCCAAGGAGGTGGCCTTCAAGCATCTCCTGCAGTGCTAGACAACACAGAAAAGTAAGGGTTTTATTCTAGCACCTTGGAGGCAGACAAGTGACTTTGATGAGAGGATTTCCAAATAGAGCCCACTTCAGGTCCTGTACTTTGGGCATCCCTGTCCAGAAGCCATTTTGGTGAAGTGCTGGAAGAGGTGTTGAACTCCTGCCTTGTAGCAGCTTCAGCTGTCCTGTGAATGAGGAAATTCACTCTTTGGTTTTCCTGAGGAGCTGGACATTAAATAAAACGTGTATGGTTTGAAAGCCTGTTGCATTTTCTTTCCCTCATTTTAGGCTTAGTATGCCTGCCCTTTACCTCATAACTAAAGCAGTTCAGTGTCTTCCCCACTTCTGCTGTCCTTTTGACTTGACTCTGTTGTTATGATGGTTGCCCTGTCTCACTTATTTTTGTAATCTTTGCTCCAAATTTGCCAATTGTGGGATAGCTCACAGCAATCCAAGCCGTTGCCTTTTTGTGTGTGGTTCTTCTGAGTCATCCCTGCACAGGGTTTTCATCAGGTTGCAATAACCTTGATTTTTACATCAGCATTTAATTTCTGGTGTCCAGGGATGTTAGATGCGGCAAGGATTTGAAAGGTGAGGTGAAAGCAAGTCCATGCCATGTTTAAAACTGCTCCTGAAAGATTTTACCGCACTAAGCCTCACGTGCTGTTGTCCCATTCTTGTCCTTTTGGATGTGGTTTCAACTTGAGCTTGGGAGGACCTAAAGCTTGCTCTTGGCTCTTCCTGGCGAAGAGGCAAAGAACGAAAGAGAAAATATTTTTTGTGGAAAAAGATGAAGAAGGATGTAAGATTTGGTAAAAGACTGAAAACTGCATCCCTGATAGGTTGAATTTTTCACTTTATGGAGGATGTGCCAAAATAGTACAATAAAATACATAATGTGTTTCCTCTGCCTTCCCATTGTAAAACTTGAGAGTCATGGCATATTAACCAAAACCAGATACATCCATTGAGTTTCCATACTCTGAAGCAGTATAGGGTGGGGTGAAGCTGGTATTAATAGGTCTATTCATCACAATAAATGTTCCTGGTAGATGTGGGTGGTTCAGACTCAGTGAAGAAATGGCTCAGAAGTGATCAGTCTCCACCCAGAGAAGCAGGAATTTTTAGCAGGGAGTGTCCCACATACCGGTAATAAAAAATGATGGCTAACTGAAGAGTCTTTTCTTGAGAGGTTTTATTTTAAATTCAGGTGACCTGAGATTTCATTAGCACCAGGAGTAATTTTGGTTTCCCGGCTGTTTCCTAATGCAAGTTGCTAATTATTGGTCTGTGCTCCATAGGTAAATCTGCATTTGATTAAGAGCTGGCTTTAGGCTGTCGTCCTCTCACTTCTGTCCCAGCGTGCCATAAAAAGCCCTATAAAATATGGAGGTTCTTGAGGGAGTTGGCGTCTGCAGCACTGACTGACACGAAACTAGCATTTTTGTGAATTTGTGTCATTATGTAAGTTGTACATTCTCTTCAGAATTTTATCTATTTATTCATGGGTTTAATTGCTGTTTCTTTTACAGCAGGGCTTGGACTTTGTAATGAGAAGTCTGTGCTGGGCGTTGTACCAATACATAACAGAGAAGGCAGCTCTGCCCTTGACTGCTAAGAGGACATGACGGGGATGACAGGAATAACAAAAGGGGTGGAGGACAGAGTAGCAAAATGCACAGAGATTAACAGAAAAATATGTCTACCCACATTAAATAAATTATTTGAAATACAGTGTGTTATGTATTGATATGCAGGAATATGGATTTTACAGTATTTCATATCACATTTAGAGATTTACATGGTTTTTTAATCTTTAAGGAAAAGTAAGGATTGTACAAAGTTTATTTCTGTACAGGTAGAATAGTCTTCTGTACCTAATCTTGCTTCCATGTCCCTGGGAGGCATGTGTACATGGAAATAATTTTTAGGCTGGTGCGGCTGAAACAGAAGATGAGACATCAGTGATGTCTGGGTTTAGAACTTGTGTATCTGCTAATAAATGGATATTTTGAACTCTCTGCTTGGTGGAGGGCAGGGGGATCATTTCTCTTGCTGAGTGATGGACCTGTATTGATGGTTGATCTCAGCAGAATACACTGAATCACTGGGCATTTTGGAGAACAGCATGCAGATCAAGTCAGTTAACTGAACAGGAGGAGAGCAAGTAAATTTCTATTTCAGTGCAAAGCCCAAACATGGCTGGAAAGGAACCGTTCTCCTTACAGTTATTCTTTTGGCAGGATGGCAAGAGTTCATATAGGGCTTGTGACACAAAGCAGTCACTGAGGTAAAGGTAACCTGTCATTTGCTGCTCACAGTGTTTGCTGTAGGCATTTTCAGAGGCTGTAGGCATGGCTTTGCGTTTCATGGTATATTCTACAGGGGAGCTAATGGACTTTTTGGAGGTGAGAGGAGCACATTTTCCTGTGTCTGCTAGATGGGCTTTCTAGCCATTTTGATGTCCATACTGTGAAGTCACAGAGACCGAGTGGGTTGAACAACGGACAAAAGTTGCCTGAGAAGGCTGGAAAGCATTTCCTACAGCAAAGCGAATGTTTGTCTCAGCTCTAAGTTTGTTTGCTTCAATTTCGGCAGTGATTGAAGCCAGCCCATGCTTCAGTTGAGGAACATTGTCTGTTCAGCTATGCAAGGGCTTGTAATTTGATCAAGTAATTCTGAGATGGTTGCATTTTTGTGGATGAGTGTGGGAGGCTGTGTGCCACGTCGCACCCTTACTGTCTCAGGTTTTACCATTTAAGCCTCCTGTTCACTGATTACGTAAATGCTGAGGTTTCATTCGTAGGGCTTCATTTCTGGGTCTTCTTGTTCTTAACTTTGAAGAAAGCAGCAATCTCCACCACAGTTCAGTCAGTGTTCACAATGTGACTTCTGGGTTGGCTTCGTACACACTGTGGTTTGCACTGATGAACTGCTAGCCCTCATGGGTGAGAGGTGGCTGGTGCCGGGGCGAGTTTGGATGCTTGTGGATGCCTCTGAAATACGTGGCAGTGAGGAATTCAGATGGCAAATCACGTTCCTGGTTGGTGGAGATGAGTGGTAAGCCAGGCTGAAGTGGAAAAAGTGGCCAGAGGCTGGGGCCAGGACTCTGCATTGGTCAACAATGGAGGGGAGAGAAATGTGGGACTGGTAAAACAGATGAGTCAGGCAGGAATGTTTCTGCACAGATTCCTGGGTGGAGGAGCGAGTGAGGTGGGTTACCGATGCACTTTGTGAGCAATTTGGGGTGTAAGGCTGCTGCTGCTTAGCTTCTGGTGGTAGCTGACACAGCATTGCAGAAATGCAGTGCTTTTTGTGGAAGCAGTGGTAAATGGTGGCGTTAAAAAAATTGAAAGAGTGTTCTTATGAGTTGTGAGATGCTAAATTACCCCACAAGTGATGTTTTGAGGGAGTGGACAAGTTTGAAAAGAAAGTTGCAGTAATTTTGCTGCTGTTGACTTTCAGTGGTTCTCTAATCTAATCTCAACTACACCTGCAAGAAGGAGGAAAAGGCTCTCGAGCTCTGGGTGCCAGAGTTCCTGCTCCAAGTTGTCGTTTGTCCTGTCTGTGGCCAGTCTTCCTTGGGGATGAACTGGGTGCCAGCATGGTCGCCTCCACTTCCCAGGACCAGGCTAACCACCCCTGCCACGGATATAAAATTATTCCAAACCCTGTTGCAGCATACCTTATGGAGGGGGAGGGCTGAGCATGACCTTTGCTTGCCTCTTCTTCTGGAAGTGCCGAGGGCCACCAGCTGGCAGTGATTTTGGAGTCTGAGTTAGCTCACAGGTACTAACAGTGAGCAGATGCAATTTGGCTTGAAATTAACTCTCCTCCAACTTCTCACTTCTAGAGATGAGAGGTATATTTTTGATTAGGTCTAGTGAATAACAATTTTGGTATTGCATAAGTATGACTTATCATGACTTGAATTGCTGGGTTTCAGCATTACTGTTGGTCAGTCTTTTTTAAAAATTAACATTTTAGCTTTTTAAACAAAAGAGCTAAAGTGTTATGGTTTGGACTTTTTAAGGACATTATTCTTCTTTCTATTGAAATAGAAATGAAAAATAGAAGAAGAAAATTTTAAAAAATAGTGTATTTTCCGTTAAGAAAGATTCTTTTTTCCATCCTTTTACTGGCATATGTGATGGTTATTTGTAAAAGTTTCTTTCATTTTTTTAAGAGCCCCCAGCCATTTTCTCTTGAAGGAAATGTTTTAAATATGGAAAACATCATTTTTCATTAACTTGATTTTTCATTAACTTAATTTTGGAGGGTTTCTCTTGCTGTGAGCTCAGTTTACCAATTGGAGCTACCTAGTTGGTCTCTTGAATCCATTTTTGTCAGCGGATCTCTGCATAACAGTTTCCCTCTTCTTTTTTTGCCAGAGTAGGATTAGAATGAAAGAACTGGCCAAGAGATAGTGTTCATAGATTAAACTGTTAGTCCAGATGAATTATGCAGAAAACATGCATCTCATGCATTGTGAAAAACACCAGGGGTAAAAAGTATCATCTTTTGAAGGTTAGCTTGTAGAGTGCGAAGAAAATAACCAGACTGCAGCACTTTGGAGCAAATTTTTTACTTCCCTTTTAAAATAATTGAAAAATCAGTTATTTTCATACAGTCATGAGTAAGTGTTTTAGTGTTGACCTTGCCTTTTCATAACTTCTTCTTGCACAGTTCTTCAAAAATTCCTTTACTGTCTTTCTCAGATTTTATCTCAGAACATGTGTTTTTGTCATTAATTTCATTCTCATGCTTTCATTGTTTTACCAACTTTTTGTTGGCTTACAGTCTGTGTGTGTCTTATTATCAGTTCCAGTTCAGTTTGTCCTACGAGCGTGATTTCTTCTCCCTCCCTTCCTCCCCGCTTTCACTTCCAAGACTCCCTCTGTAGTGCTAAGCTTCTGATGGCTGGAAGACTGTGACGGGGCACTGATCCTCCTGTGTCGTCTTGAGTTTGTCCCTGAACAGTTCTTACTGGCCACCTTTGGAAACAAGGCTCTGGGCTTCCTGAGTTGTTGGTCTGGTCTATTAAAGCTGTTTCTGTGATCTCATCAATCTGACTCTGTCTGGTTAGGGCTGTAAATAAGCGTGACTTGCTGAGTGCCATATCGCAGACAAGAGGATCAGCCTCAGCCCTGCATCGGCCTTTGCTGACTGTTATTTTGATTGAGCAAGTGAAAAGGAGGCAGATTCTTCAGGTTTTGAGCTTGTCATAGAGCAGTATCAAGAGACTTCATTGGAAATTGTCCCTTTGCTTGCATGTTGCTGGTTTTGTTTTCTGAGAAGCTTTTCTCAAGTGTTGTCTTAAAGCACCTGCCTCCAGGGCAGGAAACTGTGAGCAGACCACCAGGGACCCACAACCACTTCTGTGATTTTTGTCCCTATCAGCCTTTTCCCACATGAAAACTGTAGGGAGTGGATTGCCAGCCTTTCTTTTTTTGTGTATTTCTAGAGCAGAAATGAGCAACAAAGATCAAACTCCTCAGGTTGTTGTCTTGACTGAAAAGAACAAGTTGGTTAATATCTTTGTTCTTTGCTTTTCAGTCTTGTTTTTAGTTCTGAGTTTTCCTGTAGAAGTCTAGAAAGATACCTTTATATGTATCATTTAATACCAGAAGGAGTTTAGTTTAGTGGCTGACTCAAGGATTTTGAATATATGACAACAAATATAAATGTATAATGTAAGTCTCATGATAAAACTTCTCAATATGGGAATGAGATGAAGCACAGTATTGATGGTACAAGGTCATCAGCTGTACTGTGGCTGCAGGAAACCCCTTCTTGTCAGTCTGCTGGACAGATTGTGCACCAGGCAAGCTGTGTTACACTGATGAGAAAAAGTAGGTACCAGTAACAGCTATTTCAGTTCTAGACCTGTTCATCAGAGGTCCTTGGGCAGATACTCAAGTGGCGGACTACAGACCTATAAAAAAAGTAAACCTGTTGTCGTTATGGACTTTGAATTATGAGAGCACAAACAGGGGGTAACCTTTTGAGGCAAGATTGTTTGGTTTGGACATACCTACTATTAGAAAACAAAAATGTGCAAGCAGATGTTTCAAGGTTTTCTTTTGTTTTGAATAAAAGTATCTAGTCCTAGCTCAGGGTTTTTTTAGGCCAAGTTCTGGTTCAAGGCCAGCGGGAGATCTTACAACTGACTTAGAAAGTCCTGAAATGACTCAGAAAGTGAGCACCAGCCTAAATTGTGGTGCCACCCATAGACATCACTGACCTATGGATTCAGAGTGGACAGGGGAGCTGAGCCACAGTGGTGCCACAGTCCTGCAGTGGGGCTGCTTTCACTGATCCCGGTCTATGCGCCGTGCATTATGTTTTGGGAGGAAAAAATGTGTCTCTGTGTGCTTTTTGGATCCTGCAAGAATTTTGTTGTTTTGGTTTGGAGCTTTTTTGCAGTCAAGTGAGTGGACAAATTAGAAATCTGTTGCTGGCATAAGATTTTAGTAGGGTTGTATATGTGAATGAAAAGGAGCTGCAGATTTAGAGTCCATTGAACAAGTCAATGGGATGGCAGTGAATGGCCTGTTTGCAGCTGATAGGTCCTGGAAATTAGCTGTAAAAAAGAGTGGAGTAGATTATTCCAACTAACAGATCTGGGGTGTTCACAAGCTACTCACTGACAACTGGAGAATGGAATAACATTTTTTGGCTGGTTAAATCCTTGAAGGATTAGTAACCTTGAGAACAGTAGTGCTTCATGGGTGGGAGGGCTGCTTCAAATAAATAAAGAGCATTAGTTCAAGAGTTTTTGTTGCTTTTTTTCCTTTCATAATTTGAAATTTGGAAAGGCACCTTTCATAGCAACTGTCAGGAAAAGGGAGTGTGATATGAGTTGCCCTCACCCCCTTGAGAATCCTCGAAGAGCTGGCTGATGTTAATCTCAAAACCTCTCTTTATGATTTTGAGAGGTTTTGTCTTGGTTTTAAAGAAGGGCAAGAAAGAGGATGCCGGAAATTACAGGCGTGTCAGTCTCACTTCAGTGCCTGGTAAAATTATGGAGAGGATTATTCTGGGAGGTATTGAAAAACACCTGGAGGACAACACAGCCATCGGTCACAGCCAGCATGTCTTCGTGAGAGGAAAGTCCTGCTTATCAAACCTGATTTCCTTTTATGACAAGGTAACCCACCCAGCTGACCAAGGGAAGCCAGCTGATGTAATTTTCTGGGTTTCAGTAAACCTTTTGATAGTGTCTCTCACAGGATCCTTCTGGACAAACTGTCCAGCACACAGCTGGATAAAGAGCACATCATGCGGTGGGTGAACAAACGGCTCACGGGTTGCGCACAAAGGGTTACAGTGAATGGGGTGACGTCAGACTGGTGACCTGTCACTGGTGGGGTTCCACAGGGCCCCATCCTCGGCCTTGTGCTCTTCAATACCTTCACAAATGACTTGGATGCAGGACTGGAAGGGACACCGAGCAAGTTTACACACGATACAAAACTGGGAGGAGCTGGTGACTCCCCCAAAGGCAGAGAGGCCCTGCTGAGAGACTTTGACAAATTAAGAGATGGGCAATCACCAGCAGGAAAGATCAGCAAGAGAAAGTGCTGGATTCTGCACCTGGGACAGGACAACCCTGGATGTACAGACAGACTGGGGAATGAGAGGTTGGAAAGGAGCCCCATGGAAAGGGACCTGGGGTTCCTGGCTGATGGCAAGTTGAACACGACTCAGCTGTGCCCTGGCAGCCAGGAGGGCCAAGTGTGTCCTGGGGGACATCAGGCACAGCATCGCCAGCCGGGCAAGGGAGGGGATTGTCCCGCTCTGCTCCGCACTGGGGTGGCCTCACCTCGAGTGCTGGGGGCAGTTTTGGGTGCCACAATATGAGAAAGACATTAGGCTATTAGAGGGCATCCAAAGGAGGGCAACAAAGATGGTGAAGGGCCTTGAGGGGAAGCCATATGAGGAGCAGCTGAGGTCACTTGGTCTGTTCAGCCTGGAGAAGAGGAGTCTGAGGGGAGACCTCATTGCAGTCTACAACCTCCTTGTGAGGAGAAGAAGAGGGGCTGACACTGATCTCTTCTCTGTGATGACCAGTGACAGGCCTCGAGGGAATGACCTGAAGATGTGTCAGGGGAGGTTTAAGTTGGATATTTTCATCCCGAGGGTGGTTGGGCACTGGAACAGGCTCCCCAGGAAAGTGGTCACAGCAACAAGCCTGACAAAGTTCAAGAAACATTTGGACAATTCTTTTGGGCACATGGTATGGTTCTTGGGGATGGTGCTGTGCAGTGCCAGGAGTTGGACTCAATGATCCTGATGGGTCTCATCCAACTCAACATATTCTGTGATTCTGTGATTCTCTGGTTCACCTGTGAGCCGTCTGAAACATATCATTCCTCTTTACTAACTGGGCTCATGGGTTTCCAAGATGGAGGATTTACTTCTTCCATGCTCGTTTCTCTGAGATGTTTCTGACACTTTATCTCAGACCCTGAGTTTTGTTTTGACTTTCCATTACTCCTGTGAGTTTAGACTATAGATGATACAAGTTTGGATGGCAGTCTGGGGGATGCGAAAGGCACTTTGGAGAACTCAGCAGAGCCCTCTGGTCTATTCAGGACAGCAGGGCTTTGCATATGGATAACTTCTTTGTGGATCAGGTGTATTACCTTGAGGAAATACTTGCAAGGATTAAGGTCAGCTAGTAGCTCACCCTACATTATTTCACTTGAAATATCTTGGGTTGCAGAGCTGCTGCTGAATCTAGAGTCCAGGAGAAATGTGTTCCATGTGGCAGCCCTCCCCTGTGGCAGGAGGTGCTAGGAGTGTTGGGTGCCCAGTTCCAGGGCAGATATTACAGGAGGATCTTAACCATGATCCCCAGATGCAGAAAAAATACATCCAATTTAGCCCAAAACCATACTCAAAAGAAATGAAAATTTCCTGACAACTGGAAATGCTGTTTTTCTGCCAGTTCTATACCTGGCTCCAGTTTCATCTCCTAATGGAAACAACCTGCAAGATCCTAATTACTGGCTGACAGCTCAGGACAGAAGAGGTAATGGCACTGCTAAATGCAGGAAGGAGATTTCATCAGGGCTTTGTCAACTGCCCTGCCTACTCATTGATGTGAGGCAATGACTCCACTGTGGATCTGTGGTCTGGCCCCAGGTCCCTGTCTCGGACCGGATCACTCTGCAGTATGGATGTGATCTGGATCAGCTGTGAACAGATGACATGGGATATAATGCTACTTCAGTGCTTTTATGTTGGCCTTATGTTGCCTGTGGGAAGCAGAGACTGACAGACGACTTGGCCAGGAGCCTGCCAATACAAAGTCGGATAGGTAGCAAAGAGTGGAGCAAGCTTCAACCACCAGAGGAAATTTTTACTCTATCTTGGTTCTTTATCACATTTTTTTGATTTGGTAGTAGGAGTTTTAAAACTGGATTCACCGTACCAGGAAACCACAGCATCAGCATTAATACTGATTTTCATCCTCTTTTCTTCTGTTTTTTTAGCTAGCTCATTTTGCAGATCTGACCTGGAGCTTGGCTTCACACACACTCAGCACAGTGAGGGGCCAACAAGAGCCATTGAGGATGTGATGTCTAGAATGGCATCCTGGAAGTAAAAAAGGCAGACAGCAACCTCCATCTGTCTCTGCCACCAAGGGATGTAGGTTGTGGGACTCCTCTCTCGGAGCTAGAATCTGCCATCCTGGCTTTCCAGGTGGCTTCAGAGGTGCTTCTTTTGGTGCTGACTGTTACTCCTTTCAAAATACGGTTTGTCTTTCCTCTTCTTCTGTTCTTTTTGTTTTGGTGTTATTTTGGGTTTTTTTCTTTCCTGGTTCTTAAACCAGTTTTGCATATTTTCTTTCTTGCTGGAATTCTTGACAGTTTATCATTAGAATCACAAATTATATACTTGTTTAGAAGCCCAGTCTACAGATCCTTGTTTGTTCTAAGGAACCTGAAGAAGTTAACATAAGAGATTTTGCAGTATGCTGTAAGAACCTTTAAGTGGTTTTTGCAGGCTCTTAGATGTGTTCATAAGCAGTTACCCCAAATGTTCTCTATTAAATCTGTGCCCCAGAAAATGGCCTTGCCCTTTCCAGAATTCTTCATTCCTGCTTGTAGGCACACACGTGTACAGATCTACTGATGTGCCTAGTTTGTGTGGCAGCTAAATGTTTACCTGATTTCATTGAAGCTCTTGTAAGGTGACTGTCTGTCTCGCTTCTGCATTGCCAGAAAACCTTGCTGATTTTGTAATTTTAAGGTTAAATATAGGTAGACCTAATATAGATATTGCACATACCAATCCATACAAATGCATGTATATGTAGAAAAAGGAATGAAGTACAGCTGTGCAGAAGGCAGAACCTTGGTTTTTTTTCTGTTGTAAGGACCACTACAGTATTGATACATTAAAAAAAGGGGAGAAAAAGAAAAAAAAAAAAAACAAACAAAAAAATTCAAACAAAAAACTCAACCCCCCTCCCAAATCCCCTCAACCTTTTGTGGTGTGAAGACCCTCTGGGCTTTGCTCAAATCTCTTCTCCAGGTGCAAGTGAGAACAGGCTCAGAGATTTGTTGTCTCTTAATTTCTTTTAAGAGGGTTTCCTTTAAAAATCTGTTTATAGTTGGGGAGGACATGCCTGAAAAAATATTTGCACATAAAACAGCTGTTAAGTGAATCTCCACACACTGAGATCAAGAGAACGTGAAGAAATATGTACTTCCAAAGACCTCTCTGCCAACTTGGAGCCTCCTTCAGAAAGTAAATACAATCTCCCTACAAGTCTCTGGTAACTTAGTTACTAAAAAATAAATTGAGCTACTTAGACCCTTGAACCTTCTTATTTTTTTGTCCCCCTCCTGCTACGTCTGAAAAAAATGCATAAAATTGTGCTGGAATGATATGCACCAAAGCCAAATAGATTGATTTTAATGTTTCTTTGGTATGTTGTCAGCTAGTCAAGTGCAGGCAGTGATGGAGTTCATCTGTGAGTGAACTAACCACTTCCAGTGGTGCAGCCGCCAGCCTTCCAGCAATAAATTAAAATGTCACAAAGCCCTTTTTAAATCTCCCCTTGATGCTACTCCCTAAAAAGATCATCACCTGTGAGGGGCTGTTGGAGGTGCAATACAGTGTTATTAAGGACTTTTCCTTATTTATAGTTTTAACTTGTCTTTCCTTCTTTTGCCTGGCCCCAAAAGCAGAGCGCTCACTGTGGCAGTGCGACTCAGTTTTGCTCTGTTTTTGCTTGTTTGGGGGTGCCATTTGGTCCTGGTGTCCTTCTACGCAGGGTGCTTATGTCCCTGTTCTCTGCTGCAACTTCATGGCCCTTTAAAACCCTCTGTGGCCACAGCCAGAAGCAGTTGGTGGTGCACTACAGATGTTTTTACAGTTCATTTCCAAACAGCTGCTTTTTCCTTCTTTCGTCTGTTTTTCCTTTATTTATCAAGTCCCCAAGGAAGGCCAATGGCTCGTAACCCTGGCAGGGGCTCCCTCTGTAAGAGCCGTAGCACGGAGCCTGGGGGCAGACCCCCGGCAGCACCTGCCACTGCTGAGGGTGGCACTTCAGCAGGTCACAGTGAGCCCAGGCATGGGGCTCTGCAGGCTCAGCCGTGGGCAGACAAGCCAGTGTACCCACAGCTTCTCCTAAAATGGTCTGGGAAAAAGATGGAAGAGCACTTGAGACAAGGATTGGTCGTTCCAGGGCTCCTCTGTGCTGGCTGGAGCTGTCCTCTGCTTTGAGGGTGTGCCATCTGAATAACTTTTGGCCAACTACAGGTCCTTAAATGAGCTCCCTGGATTAAAACATCAAGGCATGTACCCTATCTGTCATCCCGGAGAGGAGCGCACGCTCGCTCACCTGCTGCTGCCGTCCGCCCGCGGTGCTCACTCATGTGCCTTCAGTAGACATTTGTCCTCTACTGAAATAAAAAGTTTTGATTGCAGGTAGCGGGCAGAAGGAAGAATGAAAACAAGCCAGAGGGCCTTATTTGGCCAGCTGACAAAAATCCCCAGGCATTTGTGACCAATCCTTGGCTCATAAACTGGATTTTTCCCATTCATATTCCCTTTCAGCAGGCAGATTTCTGTGGATTGTTTCAGGGGAAGAAGTCCAAAGATGAATCCTGTCTCCACTTGCCCTCTAACAAAGTTGTTTCTTAACTTGTTTGCAAAATCACGAATATATTTCATCTGCTGCTTTTTCTTCTAATTTTCCTTTATGGCAGTTCCTTTCTTCATTGGAGTGCAGGACAAGTGAATGCCGGGGTTGTTACAGCCACGTTTGCTTCTGTTGTGTGAGCCAATAAACCCGGGGCTGCTTTTTCCCAACAAGGTTTCAAGTTTTATAACAGCGGATTTCAGATGTCTCCTGGACTGAAGGATGCTAATGGAATTGGTTGGTTGAGGGTCAGGTCCAACTTTGTTAATTCGAAGGGCCTGTCACCTCTTTTGTCATCGTTTTGTCAAGTCTGGGCTGGGCAGATAATTACTTGTGACAACTTCACAACTCTGAGAAATGTTTTTTTCAATTCAGTCTCTCAGAGCAGCAGCTGGAAGGTTTGATGCCAAACCAAAGGGTTTGCTGGATAAAGAGACGAGTGATAAAATGATTTTGCATTTCGTGATTCTTTTGTAAAAGAGCTCAGCTGACCACCCCTAACGAGGAGTTAAATTAACTGTGTGGTCTTGCAAAACGAAGTGCAAGACACTGCCATTCTCTTTTAATAAATGGCCATCGTGCTCTGGCTTCTTGCAAAGTATGGGGAGTGGGGGCAGCTCTGGCATGGAAGGAAGAAGCACTGACAAATCAAATTTGAATAGAGTAGATTTTATGCAAGCTGGCAGGGAGCTCTGTGTCCTGGAGAGGAGTGACAGGGAGCCTAAAGGATAGTCTTCTACTTGAGCTGATTTCTGGGGATCCTCAGCAGAGGGGGCAGTGGAGGTTGCCTGTTGCAGGGGAGCAGCAGGGCCAAAGGGCAGCACCACTGCTGGGGGTCCTGCCTGTCCAGGTACAGGGGGGAAATGAGTGAGGTTGGGTGGATAGGGCTGGGTTCCTATCAAATGTGTGCTTGTGCAGCAGGGGAACCAGAGGGTTGCAAGGATACCTGAGAGGAGGGTCAAGGCAGGAATATGGTGGCACTCACCCTCTGGACTGGAGTCAGAGTGCCCATGAAAGAGAACGATGTGTAAGTAATCATTGTGGAGACATCCCCTTGTCTGTCCTTCATGCCTGTTGTGCAGTTTCCTAACACAGCTGGATCAGAAATGGACCCTTCCCTCTCTTTCACTTGAGCAGATTACTGTTCTGTAAGTGGTTGGAGGTGATTTGTCATTTGAAACATCTTCCAGCTTAGCTTTTGAAAGAGAAAGTTGGTTTCTGTTGGCATTTGAGTTGCGTCACTGCTGTCAATACTCCCCCTTCTACATCAGCGTCAATGATCTGCATCTCCCATGCCAGATTAAATAGGTTGAAGCTGAACCTGCCAGACTTGTGTGGTGTCGTGCAAAATTAAATGCCATTTCTTTGTCTGCTGAGTCAGGGGGGCCAAGAACAGGGATGACATTTGCTAGTTAACTTATTTCCATATTGTGAGTATTTGGCAGTAGCTTTGAGCTCTTTTCTCTTTCTGCTGTAGCAGTTGGTTTGTTCCAGAGCTTATCTGCTGTTGAAGTAAACTCTTCAGAGTTAGCGTGGTGAGAGGCAGTTTGGTATCAGCAAAACATTATGCAGCAAGTTTTTCCTATGATTTCATCCTTATTATGGCATTCGCAGTATTAGGAAATGCGCTATGAAAAATGTTATAAGGCTAGAATGGTGTATTTGCCTTTCACATTTTTAAAGATGTTCTTTAGGACAAAACCACTTTTTAAGGTTAATGAAACATTAAGAGTTGGGATTTTGTTATATCCTGAAGTGAGGCACCTTTACTCCTAATAAATAAGAGGTCTGATTTCTTTTTTCAGTTCATGTAGGTTTACCAGTCCTGCCCAGATGCTAGCTTAGCTAGACAGCTGCTCTTTGTCTGTGAAACCTACTTGCTTCTGATTCAGGTTTGAATAGCAGAAAAGCTTAAGCTGATACTTAAACCTGTGTACTTGGAAAAGACTTGTTAAAATTTGAGTGGAATGTATACAACTTGAAAAGCCGTGCACGTGAATAGTGTTTTGGAGGACTGATGAAGCATTTGGGCTCAAATGAATGAGAGCACTGCTTTGTTCTGTGTAGCTTGAGAAGCATAACCACGCATCTTCCTAAGAGCCTCTTTCTGCAACCCCTCCTCTTACAGAGTTGTTACCGACTGACTTCAGTAAAAGATCCACACTGAGAAACTTTATCACCCATGATCGTTGCGTTTCAATGACTATTTAAAAATACTGTGTAGAAGTTCACCCTTTACAGAAGATGATGGGAAAGCACTTAATTTCACTTCTATTTAGGATTATTTTTGGCCAAGTTTTTTTACCAAAAAGGGCTTAGTTTCAGAATACTAAATGTGAAAATCTGTACTGCATGACTTCATTTATTAACAACAGAAAAACTGTCCCATATGGTTTACTGGCAGGGAAAACATATTTTTACATAATAGAATTAGAGTAGAAAATATTGTTCCCTCTTGGAAACATTATAGGGTATTAAATATGAACTTGGGAGCTACATTTCCAAACAGTTTGATTGTAAAAGCTTATTACAGTTTGATGTATGCTCTAGTATCTTTCACTTATGTTGCTTATAAGCATATTAAATAGCTAAGAAAATGTCAATTAATGGCTGTAAAATTATGAATGTGTATCTTGCCACTCCTGAGTCTTCAAGCAGTTCTCAGGGAATACCTTTGCTTTTGTGGGGCTTAAAAGTGGAAGTGCAGTTTTCCTGGCTAAATACGTGAAGGAAGTGCATACACAACTGGCCTTTTATGCCTTAAGAGCTACTCCAAGCATTGACATTTATGAACATACTGTTCTGTTTGGTTTATATTGACATCTGGAAGCCTTGATCTGAGCTGGTCCTCTCCTGTTGTGCAAGGCGCTCTACATAAGGATCAGTTATTGTCTAGGAGAGTTCACAATCTAATTAAAACTAGATGCAATGAGTAGCTTTACCAAAAAGCCAAAAGGGAATGGGAAGAGGGAAATGGTAAAGCACGGTGGTTTTTGTTGTCTCTGGATTCACATTAAAAACCCCCCAAATTCACAGGAGAAGTGTGAAAGCAGTATTTTAAGTTATGAAACTCATTGTTTTGCTGGTACACTTCACATTTTTTCACAGTTGGATTTCTACAGCTGTGTTCAGATGAAGGTTTGAAGGTTGCAATGGTAAAAAGATCTCCTGGTGAGAGCCTGGACAAGTGCAAAGCTCACTTGTGGAGACACATCTGCTGGAGTCTTGGACCTAAGTGCTGCAGCCTCAACTGTCAGCAGCTCAGTCTGCAAAGAAACACAGGCAGAGAACTAATAAAAGTCTCTGCGTTATTACACTTCCGCTGCGCATCCTTGACCAGACATTTAATATATGCCTTGATCTGTTCATGATTCCACGTTGCTCCTAGTCCTCTCTCTGCCTTTGATTACAAGCAAGTTGCAACCCATGTTGCTGGCAGGAGTGAGCCCTCTTGGTAAAATGAAGGTGTTGCCTTGTAAAACAGGAGGGTTAAACCACTACCCGGTCCTCCTTAGAAGTCCTGCGAGACAGGTTTGGAATGAGCGGCAGCAATGCACACTTTGCTGTGCTGTTCCACTGGTGTCCTCTCTCCTCCACCTGGGGACATGGTGGCTGCATCCCTCTTGCCTGCTAAGGAGCCTTTCCACGAGGGTTGGCTGAGATGGCTTCCAGTTGTTCTTTCTAGAACCTGAACTGGGAATAACCACTTCCCATCACTGTCCCCCTCTAGTTATGAAGATTTCATCAGGAGTTTATTCATTCAGGGCATGCTTCAGCAGAGCAGTGCCAGTAAGGAGAAATCTTTGTGGAAACACCAGCATCATAACAAACCTAGTGTCATTAAGAAAAGGAAGAAGTTTCTTGCAACTCTGGATGTATGAACTAAATTTTATATTCAGTTTTTATATTTAAACCCTTACTATTTTTAATATAGATTATTACTGGAGATGGGGAGGAAAGAACTCTCTTTGGAGAGATGCCTTCAGGCAGTAAATGGAGATCAGAAAGTGTTTAAAGACTGGCCTAAGCACGTTTTAACAATACTAAAAGAAACCAAAGTCGAAATTCATGGTGTTTTTAGTTAGCATATTAACTGAGCTTTTGTTATCATCCTGACTGTCTGGTCAGAGAACGTTTTATTCATTAGGCAGAGCAAGTTGGAGTATAACTTTTTTTGCTCTGTCTTCGTGTTGCATTGTGTGTTAAATGTTCACATGTGCTTTCATGCACAATGAAGACAGTATCTTGGGTCACAAGTAAGGTAGGATTTGAATTAAGATTTTTGACATGGAGCACACACAGATGAGAACTAATGAATGCCTCTGTCAACTGGGATTGCGGGGACCTCCTTGAAAAGGCTTCAGGTGTTCTTAAAATCCCACCCATAAATTATCCTCCAAAGTACCTCTTCCCTCTGTCTGTCACAGAGATCTAGAAAGTGGTGTGATTTGTCACGAAGCTGTTTCAGTCCCAGGCTCTCTGGGACAGCAGCAGCTTGCAGGCAGATGGGGGTTCTCCTTTGATTTGCTTCACTTGCCCAGACTTCAAATGAGACTCTGTGTAGAGTGAGATTTAAGAGCACCAGAAACTGAGCCCACATGGCTTGACTTGAGGACTTACTTGGTTTTTGTGGCCGTCCTTGGTGGCAGTGGGGCTTGCAAGTGGCACTGCTGCCCCAGGTATGTGTAACTGAGAGCTTGCTAAGGCTGCCATTGGCATCTTTAACCAGAAAAGCTCCTGTTCATTTTGTTGGCCTTTGGGTTAGACCCTGTGTTTGGCAGGCTGTGCTTAATCATGCTGTTACTGAAGGACAGCCTATTTGTTCTTCACAGTCTTCCCATTACCCACGTTTATGGACTGTCAGCAAGTGCCGCAGGCTGTTAGCCGCCTCTCCGTGCCCACGCTGTCTTCATAACCAGATATTTCCACAACAGAAAAGGGGATTAGTCACAGGAGGAAGCAGGTGTGTCATGTATAGGAAAGAGCATGATTAAACAGTGGTATTTTATGCTTAGGCTTCTCCAGTGAACTGGAGGAGTCATCCTCAGCACAGCATCCCCTGCGGTTCAGCTGTGAGGCTCAGGGACAGGAACACCCTCAGGCTAACACCTGCATTTTGTACAGAAGCATGCTGCCTTTAACTAACCCATAGGAAATTTTCTTCTTTCTGCTTCTGAGCCTTCGGAGGAGGAGGAAAAAAACCCCAAAACTTCAATTCACAGTAAATATAGTTATGTGGTAATTCTTTTGTCCTTCTTTAGCTAAAGGCTTTTCATGTCTTTCCCCTTGAAATTTTTGGGGTTTTTCTGCTGAGTTTTGCCACCTCCATGATGGGTGGGGATCTGAGCACCCTTGTCTGAGGAAGGTGGCATGAAGGGAAGAGGGGAAGTTTTGGCTTGCTGCTGTTGGTACCACCCAGAGCAGCTGGGAAGGTCTGCTCTTCTTGTTGCTCTCCTGTACCTGTGCCTGCCATCCTATGTCTGTTCCTGACTCTCCTGGTGGGCCAGCAGCCAAACATGGGTTTCCAGAGTGATGCTGTAGTTACTGGGGTCATTTTTACTTTGCCTTAATCATAGCAGGCCCTTGTTCTAGCAGCAGTTTTTCTCACAGGTCAGACTGCCCCCGCTTGCAGAGGGCAGGTGTGTACCTTGATTAAGGCTGCACTTTGGCATCCTTCTTAGTTTTCCCTATATCAAAATGGCCAGATATTTCTGCTTTTCAAGCTTAGGCTGCAGTTGCTGTGGAAGGCTTTGTTTTATTTAAAAGCTTCATTTTTGATTGTTATGTTGCTAGATGGAAGTTGAGCTCTTTGTCATTATTTTTTGAGATGTTGAAACCTGTTAGAGAGAAACCTGTGAGAATTCGCACTGTGAAGCTGGTTTTTGCCTGGTTGGGTCTGAGTGCTTCTTAAAGAGAAGGAAATCCAGATGAAGGGAATATTGTTTCCTCTTTACCAACATTTTAGGAGTAAATTTCACCTTCAGCTGCACCTGTGTTACAAGTACTCCCGCGGCAAATGGGGACAGAATTTAGGCTTTGATGCTCTGATCTACTATGAGAAAAGGTTCAAATGGATTTTTCCCAGTCACGTGTTGCCTGCATAATTATTTTTCTAATATACTTATCAATAGTTTTAAGAAATGGCTGAAAAGGTCCAGAATATAAGTTTATTGTTATGCTGCTGTTGTTCAGGCAATTCGGAGTAAAACACTACATGTATTTTGAAAGAGACAAAATAAATATTAGAGCTTTGTACCTCACTACCCTTCCACAGTTGCTCTGTGGAAATAATGAATGAATAACACAAAAATAGTCACCTCCCTGGAGTGGTTTCTAATGTGCAAACAGAATTTATGGGGGTGCATTGTTCAGGAAACTTATTTTCTTCATGGCAGATACTGCATCTAAGTTTATGAAATGATGTGTCGCTGAAAATAATCCCTTGTATTTTGACAGCAGCTTCTGAAACCCCCTACCTAGTTCAAGGATTATCTTAATCTGGATCAAGAGATATTGATGAGAGTTTGCAGGAGGCAAAAGTATTTAGGGGTGCTTTATTTAATTCAGACAGCTGAAGACAAATTTTGCTGATATCCTAATTACAGTGAGTATCCGAAACAATTAAGGGCAGATGCCATGATTGGACTGTGTACTTAATCCTCTGATATGAATGGGTATTGCTATCAGAGTCACTCTTCTGTCTGGTGGTTGTCCTGGGAGTACTCTGCCACACATGTGGGAAAGAAAATGGTGATAGAAACAGCAGGGAAGCAGGACCTGGGGATGGAGTTATGTTAGGAGGTGTGATTCTTGTTCAGAGGAGGCATGGGAAGGTAGTGGGATGTGTTCAGAGACCTCTGTGTTGCTGCTATCTCTAACCTCCGTGGTTCAAAGATCCTATCAAGAGGATGTGGCCAAAATATTAGGTCACTAGTAAATGAAAGATGATTATGAGAAGCATTGCAAGACACAAATTATGTGGGGAGGTTTGAATGTGAGTAGCCTTTCAGATTAGCTAGTACGAACTGGGGGATTTTGCTCATAAAGCATAGCCAGTCAGCAAGTGGGATGGATGGCATTCAAAGATGGTCTCGAAGTAGTTTTGTATTCTTTCTGTCAGGGGCAGGAAGCAGACCTTCTCTGTCAGTAAAATTTTATTGAAGAAAGAGCCTTGTTCCAACCAGTGGAAGGGCCAGCATCATCCGTCAAGTAATTGTATCCACCACAAAAGGGATTTTGTGTCAAAGCAGCCTGACTCGATTCATCAGGTGGGTGAGGGGCTCCTTTAATTGGTCTGAAATGATGATTTCGATGATAGACGTGGAGAGCAATGAAGTTAGGCTCGGCTAATTGCAGGCTTTCTGAGCAGCAATTAACATGTCAGAGACGTAGTTATGCTTGAGGGAAATGCTGATACTTTCTTTGCCTCCTGTTAAGAAAAAAAACCAAAACAACAAAACCACAAATGGAAGTCTCCTATAAACTAATGCAAACAATCTGGTAATGCTTGGTAACCTGTTTGTCGGTGGTGTGACCCGATGGCTGTAACACGGGCTGCCAGCAGCTCTAGCTTTGCTCTTACGGAAAGCAGAGAGGATCACACTGTGTGTACAAGCCTTGTTAGTGCCCCTGGCAGCTGTAAGAATTGCAAAGTGTATAAAAGCAGCTTATCTCCTGAGGAGGAGAGCCCCCTCACCAACCCCCTCCAAAATTAGACAGATTAACTTCCTAAGAAATGGAGAGTTATTCTGCCCCAAACCTATGCTGCTCATTCAAGCTAATCTCTGAAGGGCTGAAAGGCCTCTTGTCTGTGATTGGAATCATATGATAAAGCCTTGCTTGCTTTCTCTTTTATTGTGCCAAGAAGTTTTTCTTGCTTTTGATCTAACTGAGAGCTGAAGTGGCTTTTAGTCTGTTTATGTGTCATGTGGAGCATTTTGAGACAAGAATTTTGGGTCTTGTCTCTGGGTTTCTGGCATGGTATGTCCTCATACCCCATGTGGTGCTCTCCTCAGGCATCAGCTGTACCTTCCCCTTCCTCGTGATGGTTACGAGCACCTCCCAGGGAGCTTTTCCACTGACACAGTGGGGCAGAATGCAGGCTAAATAGGGGTAAAGTTATCCCCATTTGCAGATTATATTCTGCAGTCTGAGAAGGAGAGAACACTACAAGAAACTGTGGTCACTCCTCCTCTCCTGTATCCTGGCCCCACGCTGGGGAATGACACTTGTGTCTTCTGCTGTACTCAGGCATGACCTGTAAAAATACTGTTAGTAAACACTGAGTTGCACTAGCTGCATAGTAATCAAGAGATGTAATGAATAATCTTTGCCGCACTCTTCTCTGTGATCTCCTAATCCATGCCTGATGAACACCGAGTTTACTTCTGAAGAGGTCTAACTTTGGCATAGATGTGTGAAGGCTATAAATGTTGTGAGTTTTTTCCCAAAAAAAGACTAACTTTCCACTTTATTAAATGCTTGAGAGTCTTTTACATCAAAAATCTGTTACAGATTTTTTCCTAAGAACAAGCACTCTTTCCTCCTCCCACACAAAAAAAGTCCCAAGGAAAAAAAGAAATCTTTCCAATGTTCAATACATCAGGGTTGTAAAAAGGCAGCAAGCCTTCAGTGCATGGGTGACTTTTGTGCTCCCCAGGACTGGATCCTCATTGCTCTGTAGAGGTGTAGCACGTGGCTATGGCTTTGCTTGGACATGGTAAGATTGCATTTCAGAAGGGCAGGAGAACTTCCCCCACACTGTGTTTTCAGTGCTGATTCCAGATGCTGATGCTGAGGTGTCCCCCGTGCTGCTGCAGCTGTGGGTGTCTGTTGTTGCAACCTGCAACCTTCCCCTTTTGGCATGAAGAGCTGAGCTGGGAGGCTTATGGCAGAGCCTGAGTGTGCTAATGCCTGGCTGGTGCTGGGGGAAGCTGAGGGACAGGATGTGGGCTACAGACTACCCCCATACTTGGTTACTCTGTGCTTTCCCAGAGTGAGGTGGATTGGTGCCACTCCTGCTTTGTTTATTGCCAGATGGGATTGAGGGTCCTGGGAAACACTGGTCCCTGAAAGCCCTGAAGGGAGCAAGAAAAGAGGGATTGCAGGACCCGTGGTTAGTTGAGCTCTTAATAATTTGAGAACATCAAGGCAGACTCCCAGGCTCTCTCCTGATAAGATGAAACACTCTAAACTGTGTCAAAAAATGAGGCTTCCAAAAACATCTGAATTTGGATCATGGCTCAGACCTTGGCTCCCTTATGACCTTGTGTAAATCATGTAATTTCCCCTAAGAAACATAAGGGACCTTGCCCTTTGAACCTGTGGTTCTTGGCTCATCCCTCTTCTGGCTTTCCTGTTCAACTCCTGGAAGCCATTCTTGTTTGCTGTCAGGTTGGGGAACTGACTGCTCCATCTTCTCTTTGCAGAACAATGGGAGAAGAGTCATTCATTCATCTGGAAGCCGGTTTCTGTCACAACAAAGTTTCTGCCTTCGTAATTTTTTTGGTCTGTCTTGCTGGTCTAAAGTCTGAATGACAATTAAAAGCCTGCCTAGCTAATGTCACGTGAGGAACAGAACCTTTTGGAGTAATGGAGGAAGGATTGATACTGTTTTCCTGAACCCTGGAGACATGTGATGTTTCGGGCAGGGGAGCCTCTTATCACCCACTGAGCATCCTGAAACTCCTCTCTGTATCAGGAGAAGAGCAGATTATCTTCCTGGCTCACTTCATTTGAAAGAAACAAAAGTAATTTTCGCACACAGTCTGTACTATGCTGCATGCACATATTTGTACCATTCAAAAGCATTGTTTTTTTAAAAACCTTTGTTGTTTCCCATTAATTGATCAGAAATAGAGTAACCAACTTCACTTCAACTGTGTTTTGCTTCTGCCATCACTTCTGTGAAGGCCAGCATGGATGCTGTGTTGGTTGTGTTAGTGGAAGCTGTCACTGAAGGCTTGCCTTTATTTTTTTCTTTCTGTGATGATTATAAAAACTTAATGTTTCTTAAACCATCTGTGACATTTAGTGCCCTATTGTTTTCCTGCTTTGCAAGCAGGAAGGGAGAAATGTATATTTTCCTTTACAACAAACTGGCCTTTGTCAGATATTGACTCACTTAGCCTTGGTGAGCCGGACCGCCACAAACGAGCTCATTGTAAATGTCTCTAACAATGTGTAGTTCATGCCTCATGTTTTTTGAATTATGAAATCATATACTGATATACAGGTATGAGAAGGGCTCTGGATCCATTCAGCACAGGTGAGATTGTTATCTAGGCAGTAATTAGCTTGAATAGGAGACTGGACTTAACTGTTTCCCTGTGATAACTTTACAGAGTTCAGACATTGAGATGCTGATGTTTGAGGTTTTTTTGCATTACACAGGTTCCTTTTCTTCTCACAGCTTATCTCTGTTTTAAATGGTTCAAAATAGATGTCATTTTAATTGTGTAGATGCATCAGATATTCTGGAATGAAACCAGATCTTTCCCAGTGAGGGTCATGCTGAAGTTTTCATGTAACGGGAATGACTATGAATCAATTACTTGGGACTTCATTATGACGAAAGAAAACAAACATGGCATCAACAGTGGGTTTAGCAGCCTTTGTTTCAAAAAGGAACTTGCAGAACCATTTATGGCAAAATAAAATCCCAGAGAGAAGCATCAAAGGGTTCAAATGAGAGCATAAAATACTGTACAATGAAAAATGTCACAAGAGTTTCAATGCCTTAGATATGTATGTGAAAAATTTCAGGCTGAGCCTTCCCACACTATGGGAGGTCATCAAGTAAAGCAGAGCTAGCTCCGTTTATCTCCAGTCAAAGCGACACATGACTTCAGCTGGGTTTTAGTCTCATTACTGCTGAAGTGTGAAGTGTCAGGTTAAAAAGACTACACGCTTTTCACCCCCAGGGATCACTCTGTTTTAATGGGTCAGGTCAACTCTATGGCTCAAAACATTTCAAACGATTAATATTTAATGCATTTTAAACTGAAGTCCTTGAGAATATAAAATTAACCCTGTGGACGTCTGTGGCTGGGACTTCTTGATATTCAGCTGTTTCAAGGAATACAGTGTGCTATTACTGCTGGCAATGGAGGGCTGAAATAAAAGCAGAAGAACATATTTTTCTCAAACCCTATTGTTCTTTACAGAGTGGTCCTGGCAGTCTGTTCTCTTGCATCCTCGAAGGTTGCCAGGATGAATTACGTTACACAAACATGTCAGTCTTGGGCTATGAGAGGAGAGCAAGTGTCCAACCTAAGTCAAGCAAGAAAGTGCTGCTACTTTTCAACCAGGAGTTTCCCATTTCTGACTTTACCTTCTACATTCCTCCTGTCATATACTGAAACTGAAAAAAACCCACCAATCAAACAAAACCAAAACCAAACCAGACAAAACTGAAAAAACGGCAAAAACCCAACAAAAAACCACCAAACTGAACAAAACTAAAGCCCTCAAAAGCCCTTATCCAGAGGGGTGAAGATAGCAGTTTCTATTGCCATTTTAGTGGCAAAAAATAGGAGACAGAATGCCCTCCTAATGCCCACAGTTTAAAAAACTTCCATGAGCTTTTCCAATGTACCACTCAGTATCTCTGGTGACTTTTGGGGTTGTAACTGTAGTGGTAGATGTCTAAAATGAGTAACTAAAAGAAATTGGTGTCTTCTTCTATCTTGTCAGGAATATCACTTTTGTGGTGGTTTATCATTCCTTGTTAAGTCTAAATAATTCAGAAAAGACTGGCTAGGAAACTGCTTAATATACTGCCTTTTTTGGAGTGGCATGTGGACAATTTGCCTTAGTCATAATTTTAAAGGAATGCAGTAGTCTCTACAGTATAAAATCTTAAGAGGAACACATTTCTATGGTGGTAACATTCTTCATTCAGACCTTTTTTTTAACCTAGACTACTGGCACATTTATTTCAGAAAGGCATAGATTATGTCAGCGTTGAGTTTGTGGCTGTGTAAAACAGTGGGAAGATGAGTTAAATTTGTGTATATTGCTTTGTGTCTTACTTTTTATATGATTTAGTAAAAGGAAGCACAATTAATTAAATGTTTCAAAATTTACGATCAGTGTTGTTCTTCTAGGTGTATCATCTCTTAAGGTCCTCTCACAGCTTTTGTTGTTGGATGTCAAAGGAAATATTCTGATCAGCAAGGCCTAATGGAGGGGTGTTTCTAAAACAGGATTATGAATCTTGTGAATCTTTGTTCGGAGCCTTTTTCACTGTCTTGAAGGTTAAGCCAGTGTGTCACAGTCTGTTACTCTGGACTCAGTGGAACAAATAGCTCAGTTGAGATCTTGGTTTTGAATTTTATTTTTTTTAATTGAACATTTGTTCTTTGGAAACAGAAAGGCTAAGAAAGATGCTGATATTTCCCGCTCACCGCCAACACTGGAGTTGTCTATTTTTATTTACTTTGAGAGGCAGGGGAAATTGGACAATTGGCTGAACCACAGTAACCAGCATCACCCGCTTCTCATTATTTCTGATGCTTCCTTAAACTTCTGAAATCTTGAGACTGTAAGGAAAGCATGGAGTCCTCTTCTTTTTTTTTTTTTTTTTTTTTAATTTGGAAACCACACATAATCTGGCAAAAATTCCAGTGCTTTCAAGCAATGACAGGATATACACTCTTGTCTTTGATCCATAGATTGGGAGGGGCCTTGCCCCTTACGCCATCCCCACCCTCCTCCTCTTATGCAGTTTAACGTGGACTGTCAGAAGTGGTTTCAGCGTATAATCCTTTGCAGACAGAAATAGATCTACGTCCCTACAAGAGCTAATTTGGCTGGCAGTCCCCAAAAAATTAAGTTTGCGGTCCTGGTGTTTGCATCCCATCTTATCTTGCTGTGAGATGAAGCACTTTGTAGCAGATGAGCTGTCCCAAGGAAAAGTGGAAGAGCAGCTCTCAAACTGGGAAAAGAATGCGCGGTGTGGATGTTGTTTTTTCTTTGTGGTTGGATGCAGGCAGAAAAGGATGAAAATGTGGTTTGGAAATCAAATGCAGACAACCTCTGTTCTCCTTGGAGAACTGCACAGAAAGTGTGTGTGCAGGAGACATTGCTGACCACTGACCACATCCCACTCACCACCCATCCGGGATTTTCAGAATCCATAAGGAAGCCAATGGCAAGAGACTTGTATTCTTTCTTTTTTTAATGAGGGTTAGTTTATTGTGAGTATCTCTTCTAAGCTTTTGCAGCTGGCGAGTTGGGTTTATATCTGAACTTGAGGCTTTATCTGGGCTGGGAGGGGGTGGGAAAGGTTCCATAGACAAAGAATGGGGAGTTTATGCTGGGCATTTGTAAGTTCTTCCTGGGGATTTAAACTATTTGTAGATCTAAACCTCAGATTCAGCTGCCCTGTGGAAGGGGATTTGTCTTCTCTGTTTTCATTCCATCCCCAGCATTTTGAGTACAGTAGCATAAAGCTTTGAAAATATTGCACTGAATATTCTCAGTCTTAAAAGGCTTTATTTCAAAGCGTGGTTGGCTAAGTCTAGACAAGTGGCTTAACCCTGTTCAACTCTAACACATCATATGTTTCTAACTCACTTAAAACTTGCATTTAGAAGTTAAGCTCTACCCTCCTGGGATCTGGGCCGGTGCTTCCAGCCCATGTCCTGGCACTCCAGCATGCCAGGGGCTTGCACTGAGTTGGCAGAGTACTGGCACCTCCCAGTCACCCCGAGCTTGCATGAACACTGGTGTGGCCAGTCAAACTTCTGTAAAGAGACTTTAGTGTCAGTCCTCTCATTAGCCTTGACCCCACGTAAAAGAGGCCAGAATTCACATTTGCATGCTCAGAGGCTTTTGTCAGCTCTATCAATTCTATTTGATGTGCTTTCCAACTGAGTTTTATATATCATAAAAACCTTTTCCTCTTGTCCAACTAATCAAAGCTAAATCTAACATGCAGAAGAAGTTCATGTTTCAAAAATTCTTATTCCCTTGATGAACCTTTGTGCTCGGTAAGAAAAAGCCAGGTCCTTGCCACTGCTCTCCTGGTGAATGTGCTGGAGGTGACTGGGGAACAAGTAACTTGTTTCCCTCTCTTACTTTTCAGGTGCTTGAGAGAGAGGCACACTTCATCTACTCCCAGTGTCTCACCAGTGGTCTCTGACAATGCAGTGCGCAAACGTTCTGGTCCATGTAACCAGAAAGAAGGGAGGATTTAACCTGATGTAAATTTAGTTTTCAAACAATTGTCTTAATCTGTTATTTGAGAGGTAAGAGAAGTGGGTGGAGTATGTGTACCACAGAGGTGCTTCTCCCTTTCTCATGGAGGGAAGTGTCTGTTGCTGGAGTTAATGTAGCACTGTTTGTGTCGGCTGGATGCAAAGCCATGTCCCTCCATAGATGATAACTGGTGATATGGAGGACCTGAGGCCTTTGTGATGTGGGTGCAAACTCGACAGACAAGAAAATAGTGAATTTGAATATCTGTGTAGACCTACCTACTGCCAGTCTCTCATCACCCAAATGAAGGCAAGCTTTCATACCCCATCCCACTACTGTTGATTTAGTGAGTGTGTGTGCGAGAGCAAGGAATCACTCACCTGAAAGGAAGCAACTCGGTTGGAGGGTGGAAAACCCATATGCCCACAGTGTTTCAGGAGTTGAGGCAAAGGTGCAGCCAGTAGGCAGGAGAAAGAAACATGAGAACTGCAGCTCATCTGTGATTATGCCGTTGCATATGCTGATCAAACGAGAGGGAGAGTTTAATTCCTTTATTACTGCACCTGCACTGGTACTTGGCAATACCATCTGCTTCAGAGCTCTTTCCCAGCTATAAAACACAGTTAAATCTACAGGAAAAATTAGGAAATGGCCTGAAAACACGTTTTTTACACTGTAACATTTGTAACCCAGATAAATGTTTAGTAAATGCCTACATGTATATTAAATGAGCAGTGGAGAGTAGATTTTTAGGAGTTAAACTCAGAGTTAAGTAGATTATGCAGTATTTGATCATGTATTTTCTAGTCTTTCTGAATGTCTGCTACCTTGTGATGTGAATGCCATTTTCTGCAAATGCAAACTTTTGTTACAGTTTTCTGCTATCTATAGGAATGCAAAATGAACTTTAAATATATGGAAACTTTCTATTACCTACGTAGACCAAAAAGCAGATGTTAGTCTTGAGTTGGTGGAGGTGAACAGCCAAATAAAGTTCAGCCAATTTTATTGGGAAATGAGGAAAATCAAGTAGAATACTTTCCACCATTAAATTGCCTTGCTTCTCCATCATGCTACTGGTATTAAAAATATAGATTTGCTATGGATGCCAGCAGAATATTTTGTCTTGTAGAGAGAAGAGCATTGTGAGGGAAGCTGCAAAATAATTTACATTCTGGTTTTCCAAGGTCTTTCCAAGGTCTTTACTGGGGAAAAAAAAAAAAAAAAAAAAAAAGGCAAAAAAGCTAAGTGCAGCTTAGCTTAATAACTTGGAGAGAGGTTTTTTTGTGGAAAGGTATTTTCACAAGACTCTTAACAACAGCTTAGGAATGGAAAGGGGTTTTCATGAGCATCTTTACCTATTCATTGCGGTTTTGTGAAAGATGTGGCTATTCCATCACTTAAATAACTTGTCCTAAAGAGCTTTTAATTGGGGCATTTTTGATTGCAGCGCTTCAGATAACTCAGGAGTGTCAGGTCCGGTTTTGGTTGAGCCTTCTTGCTCAAACCAGAAGGGGTAAGACCTTCTGTGTTTCTGATAATTGTTTCAGCTCAGCTGAATTCTTTGTGAATTACCAGGAATGGCTTAAGTGTGCTTTTGGATTCTACCTGATAAAGCAGCAACCTTTGATGAAACCAGCTCAGGTTTCCCTGACCTCTTTCTCTTAGCTTGCTCTGCCCTCTACTGAGGTGAAATTAGGCCATTTGTATATTTTCACCTAGTGATTTCTGTTTTCTTACAAGCTGGAGTTTTTATGTACTGTTAGCACGAAGCTTTTTGCTTCAACAAAACATGATTTCAGTGGTTTTGGTTCACTTTGGGATGTTTTGGTTCCAGTCTGACATTAAAGAGCATCCATTGGAAGTGCTGAGGTTTCGGAAATGGAAGCTGCATTTCTAGCCCTATCATAACCCCAGGATCCCAAGACCACTAGGTGTGTTCCTGTCACATTCATCTTTCAGTGCTTCCCCGTAAGGCATCTAAGCTGTGATGGTATCCATAAAGTTTGTAAAGTATTTCAAATTGGAACATAAATAAGAAATGTTTGCTTCTCATTCAGTAACATTCCCTATTGAAAGCTCTGTTTTCTACTTATGTGGAATTCAAGCAAGACCGTAACTTTCCTAGCAAAAGTGGCTGCATTGGAAAGGGGTTCTGAGGGGCAGTTTCTTGCTGTTGCTTAATGCATGAGCTTTTAATATCTGAACTTGTAAGCTGCATCTCCTTGGACAAGAAATGAAAGGTAGGGATACAAAGAATATTTGCTGTATTCTGCGTATAACGTATCAGTCCAAAAGACTTCTGATTCAGCCCATGTTGGTTATTTAAGAGTGTACAGCCTTTCAGAAACTTTTGGTTTTAAGAAGGAAACTATTCCATGTCAGGAAATAAAACATTAAAGCTGCATATAGAAGAAATACAAGCCTTTGAAGAAGAATATAGTGAAAATATGCCCCACAGCCTTACCTGAGCCATACAGAAATGCAGCTTTAGCCTCTTCTGTTGTTCTGCATGTAGGACATCATGAATATGGAGCACAGAATGTTAACTCGAGCGTTGGCTATTTGCATCTAACAGCAGGTTGTAAGTGTTAAGGCGTTGAACTATTGCATTCATGTTTCTCAGTTTTTTATTTTGCATCTCTTTCCCTGCTTTGCTTCTATTTCTATAGGACTCCTGAGGTCCTGCTGTAATGCTGGTAAAGTTGCTCACACTGAGACATCCATTGATAGATTTTATTTTAAAATACCAAAACTGGTTTTTATTCAAAGTGAATCGGTGTGTACTTGATTCCACATTTATGTATGTATCAGTTGGGGAAATTTATCAGTGCACATTTTGCTGTTAGCAAAGTAATCAAAACTAAAAACCTTAGCAAATCCAGCTAAACTTGTATTTATTTATGGATAGACTAGCTCATATTTGTCTTTTCTCCCTTTCATCCATTCTGAAAGCAGAATTCACATTTGACTGTCTCTTCAAAGCCTTTCAATCACACTTTCTTCTGCGTGCAGAGTACAGTTGACTCCTTTTTTAAAAACTAAACAGTCCTACTGCTTCAAATACCTGACTAAAGACCTTGGTGTTTGCGCTTGGTAATCCCGTGGTACCCAAACAGGGCTGGTCTGTGACACACTGAGCCAAATCAAACATATGAGTGTAGTAAATCACGGGGGGTAATAACCTTATCGCAGGTCAGTCATGCTGTCTGTTATCAGACCACTGCCCATGCCCAGTGCCATTCTGGATGAGATGCAACTCGAGTAGGTGCTATGACAAACAATGCATTGGGATGCAGGGCAGCTACCCCAGCTGCTGCTCTGCTGAAGAAACAGCAGAAAAGCAGTGGCAGAGGAAAGAAACTTTTCATAAAATTGAGCTAGACATACGAGCTTAAAATAGGTAGTCAAACAGGTTTGTACCATTTTTGCTGTTGTTGAGTATCAGCTTTTTTTGTATATAGAATAAAATCTTGTCTTTGGATATAAACATTTCTTCCCACTAAAAAAAAAAATCTTACTGTGCTTTTTTTGTTTGTTTTCCCAAGTATAGAAAAAATATATTTCAGAACCCAAAATATTAAGAGCATAATTATGAGAAAGGCATTTCTAATGGAAATACTTATTAGAAAATATTTTGTCTTTGCCAGGATTTTTTTAGGTCCCCAGCCTTATCTCAGTGCCTACAGTAGAAGCTGAGAGTTCTGTTTCACCCAGACTCTTTCTGGCTCAGCTTAAAGAAGAGTTGCTTAAGCTGTTGATATTTTCCACATGGTAAAGGCAGAAACTTTTCTCCTCATCCCATAGAAAAAGTTTTCTAATGCTGGATGGAAAGACCTTCTAACACTTTGAACGGATGCTATCCCCAGTAAGATAAACCTTCTATCTAAAATATTTTCCAGCTCAGATTTTCCTCTGATGGAAAGATATCGAGTGATTCTTTCCATGCATTTGAGTACCAGGGTGAAAAATAATGCTGCTAGAAGCTCTTCAGGATCTTGAAATACAAAGGCGATATTATTCAGGTTGGGGTTGTTTCAGTTTTTTTCTAATGTCTTCAGATGAAAAGTGTGGGTCAGAAAGAATCTGGGAGGTTATATACATCAACACCTCACCAAGACATCAAGCATGTGGAATTCAGTATTGCAGTGATTATGCTTAAAAGAATGCTTGAAAGAATTCTCCTCGGCTACCCAAACAAGTGCACACGTATCAGGTAGTCACAGGTCTTCAGAAAACAAACAAAAAAGTCCACCAAATAATCCCTCCTTGAGCTGGCCTATTTCCTGTAATTTTCCAACTAGCACAAAGTAGCTGAATTCTGTGGTCTAGACTGGTTTGTTCTGCAATTTTTTTTTCTTGGGGATTTACAAACCACAGAGAGCTGGAATGGATCAGAATAAATATTTGCTCATGCACCTACTGATTAGAGCTTTCAAAGTCCCCAATCTTGTTACAAGACACGTGTGAGCATTAGCATTCGTGTAGGTTAGGTAAATAAAAGGAGTTTCCTCTCTACCCACTTCTCCCCTCCTCAATATCGGTTTCATGGACACAACACTTTAAATGTGGTGTGCTTTTCTTTTGGTATCCCTCAGTGTTTTCTGCCTGGCAATTATCTAAGACTGTTACTGTACCAGAGAGCACATTTTTTAGAATCCTTTTTATCCCCCCCCATCCTTAATAGCAAGCATATTTTTACTCATCTTGGAGCACTTCATCACTGCTGTTTCTGAGTTGGAGATTCCTCCAAGTATGATAGCAGCTGCAGCTAATAACATCAATTATACAACACTGAGGTTCCTGTTCTCCTGTTTAGACTGGGGGAAGTTCTTTACTAGGACATGCCATATAATTAATTGCCTTTTTCTCTGCATGTAAACGTTATAAAAGCTTTAGTCTTGCTATGTCTATGGAAGAATAGCCTTAAAAAGATTCACTTGCTGAAGCCACAACCCCACTTGTTAGGGTAGCTTAATGTGCAGGGGTGAAAAAGATTAAGTAAATTTGCATTTAAAAGGTCTGGTGCTTTTCAACTCTCCTTACTGTCTATATGTTTGTAAAAAGAGTGCTTTGATGTGTTAACCTGATCCAAACTGTCTTATGGTTGATGGTTTTCTTATTAAAACACAAATAAAAACGAATAGGTATGGCAGCTGTCTCCATGGAATCTTGTGAATACTGTCAGATACATAGCATTACCATCCTTCTGTACCTTTTTTAAAAAATACTTTAGAAGACTTAAAGGAAAAAGAGCAATTTTTTAACCAATGAGCCGAAAGTCATAAACTAAAATAAATAGTCACAAACTAAATCATAAACTGAGTCATAAACTAAAATCTGTGTCCGGGCAATTTAGTTGTTGACAACATTAAAAACACTTCAGGCACAACAAAAGATAAAAGATATATTTTAAGATGAAAGTTGGAAATTTTTTGTAGGTATTTATTTAAATTGATTTCTCAATATATATTTATCTGTACTAAAATTTGAAATAGTTTTGATGTTTTTTTCCAAGGATGGCATGCGACCAGTCAAGGCAAGAGGGGAGGGCATTTGTAAGAGAGAAGAACGGAAAAATAAAATCAGTGATGACAAGGCTGGATTGGGTGGGGCAGAGAAATGCTGGGATAGCCAAACAGCCAGGACATGATTGCAAGGAGTGAAGATAGAGAAGCCAAATGTCTAAAAATTAATTTGTGGGCGAGTGGCTCTGCTGAGAGTTTTAAGACGTTCTCTTTTTTTCATTTTAAATTCTGTCTCCAGGAACCTGACATCTTACAGAAAAAGGGCGAGATAAACTGAAAGCCAGAAATGCCAACATATTGGGTTGTTTTTTAAACCAGTGAAGTTTATTAATTTCCCATTTGTTAACATGAGACCTTTTGGAGTCAATTTATGTGCTATTACTTTAAGAACATTTGTAGAAAACTTTTGATTTTTAGATGCCTCGAGCCCAAGGATTGCTTTGGGTACTTGGTGAAAGTGAGGAGGGCTGGGAGAAAGCGGAGGAAAAAAAAAAGTAGAACTTGGCAGAGTCTGACCCTTTTCCTGCTGGATGTTTTTCAGGTGAACTACCCAGCTATGCTACTGTATTAAAGTCAGGCCAACTATGTGGAACTAAGGATTATTCCACAAATCCTCTTTTAATAGTTCTTTTAATGGTGCTTTTCCTCAAGTCTTACTTTTTCCTTAGGATTTCCTACCCTGACTGGGAGTCTCCCATCATTCCCAAAGCATTGCATCTCTCTGGCTTTCACCCGGGCTGGGTACTGTGCTCTGCAGCTGGGAATAGGAGCTGTGTCCCCCGCAGGCCCAGTGTGGGGCCGCAGCCACTGATGGCTTTATCAGATGGACAGAGACATTCCAAGTATGCTTCTGGTCACTGTGGGATATGGGAATATAAAAAATAATGAAAAAGGAAGGCTTAGACCGAAGCTGTTAGTCAAACCAGGGTTTTTTGTCAAGGTTTTTTTTTTTCTTAATTTTTTTTCTTAAAGAGTGAAATTCTTTACTCCTAAGCAGATTGTTAAAGCTGTGTGATGTCATTTTCTTTTCTTTTTAAAGCTTTGTTTTGAGCAGCTGAAAGGCTGCAGGTTAGGTAAAACTATTGATGACCATTTTTTGACCTCTGCTCCAGCCGCCCACAGTGGCTGCAAATTTTTAAATGTCTGACGGCTGCTTGGCTCTCCGCAGCATCATTATGTTGGTTGACAGCAGATGAGATTTCAGAGGTAAAAAAGTCACTTCCCAAGTTGCACCCTGCTGGCATGGCTAGTAGACAGATTAAAAAAGTGGGATTTCAGTGGCATGGTAGAGCAGGATAACTCGGTTTTTATGAGCAAGGCATGCAAAGACTTCCCTCTGGTTCTCTCTGGCTGCGTGCATGGTGGAGGCAAATCATGACACAGGGCTAGTGTGGGGAGAGTGCTTTGCAAGTTGTTGTTGCCTCAGAAAGAGGAACACTTACCTCACATTGTTGTAAGGGCTGTAAAATATTCTGGGGTTTCTGGGGTTTTTTTCAGTTTTCATGGTTGCTGCTCTTGAGCGCTTCCCAGATGTGTTAGGGTTGCACAGTGAGTGGCTTCGCGGCCCTTCTGCCTTTGCTGGAGAAGGCTGTGGAAGTGGTGAGACTTTCCTTTTCCTTCTTCTGTCCCTCTTTGCTCATCCTTCACTCTCTTTCCCAGCTTCCTGGGCCTGAGAGAGTCTTGCCTGAACCTTCAGGGAACCTGTCAGGATGGCCAGGACAGAAGGACAGGGAGGAAGGAGTGATAAATAAGGGTGGCAAGAAAAATAGTGGGTTTAGCAAAGGTGCTTTGGTATTTCTGTGTAGATCAATGTCTTCCAAGGCTCTGTTTTTTCCAGTTGGCACAGGGAGTTGTCCTGGTGGTATTCACCCCCAGCAGTGGCTGAGAATCTCCCATCCCGGTGACGTGTTGGAACCCCTTCCTCCGGATCAGTGTGCCAAGCCAGCACATAGTGAATGGATGCACTGAGGGGAGGTTCACTTGCAAACCATGCTGTTCCTTGGACAAATATACATAGCCAGGAGTAATAGTCTTTAAAACACTTCATGTTTCTTCAGGCACTTCATGCATTTGCTCTCCTCAGTCTTCAGAGCTGCAGCATCTTCTTGCCGTGACTGTCACAAAGAGTGTTTGCTTTGTGGTCATGTTAAAGGTTGGGAACTTGTGGCATCTCCAGACCATGATTTTACTCTTTTTATCCCTGCGGCCACTTACTGCCCTTCTTAGGGGCAGTGCTTCCTCCGTTCTTGTATCTTCTGTTCTCTGGCTCATGCCAAGTCTGGTGTCCTTCGTGCTCTCTCACAGAGTGCCCTCCCTGTTCCCCAAAGCCTGTGCTCTTTGGTCTACTTTTGGCTGGATGCTGCTTAATTCTGTCATTTGAAATTGGAGCCCTGTGTAAAACACTAAACAATAAGTGACTCAACAGCATTTTGTGGTATCTGCTGGAATCACAAGTCATATCAGCAATGGAGATGCCCTTATAGTGGTGGTGTAGGCTCCAGGACAGTGTGACAACCTCTGTAGCGGGGCTGAATTCTTCTGTGTATCAGAGTCGTGAGTGCTGAATTAAACCTTTCCAAAAATTTATAAAACCCTAAGTGCTCTGGCCAGTATTTTTATGGGGGGTGATGGCATTGTGCTCAGGAGATATCTTTCTCAGCTGGGCTATTAAACGAAAAGCTGAAACCTGCCTGTGATGCCAAGAGATGAGTGCTCAACAAAATGAAAATGTGCAACTTGAATTGCAAACATTCTTGTGTTGTCTGCTTTCCTACTTGCTGCTGGTTGATTCACAGTCATACCAATAAACATAAAACCTCACCTGCAAGAAAAGCAGAGAGGGTAATGCCCATAAATTAAAAAAACTTCCCCACTTTGCACAACCTACATTTTGAAATTTAACTCAAACTTGCGAGTGAATTGGTGTGTCCTGCCTTAAATTCCTGCAGAAGGACAGATAATTTTGAGAGATGGTGTGAGATAACTACGCCATTTAAAAAATTCTGAAAATATTTCCAGACCCAGTCGGTGCATGCAGGGCAGCTGTGCTTCCAGGGAGCTGCGTGCCAGTGGCCGTGCCAGCAGGAAATGCAGCGTGACCTGTGGCGAACCTGGAGGCTGGGAAACGCTGCGAGAAGATTTCCACGGGCGGCTCTAAGCGTCCCAGGCATTTAATGTGTGGCTGAGGACACAGGAGCCAACGCTAAGCCGAGGAAGCAAGCAGGAGCAGTAGGAGAATTCTTTTCCCACCACGTGCATAGCTGCAAAGCACTTCCGATCGTGCCTCTGTGCCGATGGGCTGACAGCATCGCCTTCTCCCCTCCTGCAAGCTGGCTCTTCATGCATGAAGCCTGGCTGTGAAAGAGAAATGCTTTTTGTAAAGCATAATATTATTTTAGTCATAAATTATTTGGAAATGCAATACAGAAATAGCTTCAGATCACTTCTTCCAGAGGGGTGTTTTTGCAGTCAGGGTCTTTATCAGCTTCTCAGTGGGAACTGCATTAATATTGCCACAAAAATGCAAACAGTAGTGCCTTTGATAAAGCAATTTGGCATCTCTTAAGCAGAAAGATGTTTTGTTTTCCTAAGATACAACACTGTTTGCAGTGCAGGGACCTGCCGTATGTGCCAGCATATGGAAAGAAAATACCAGTTTTGTTAACATTTGTGTTGGGAAGCTGTGGGGAAGGAATGAGGGAGGTGGCTGTGCAAGCAGTTCCAAAGCAATCTCTGTTACTGCAAGGGGCATAGCCCAGGAAGCCCAAACGTAAGTGTTGGTGGCAGAGGTGCTGGTGGCCTGCAGTCAGCCTCCCAGCTTAGCTCCCCCCAAACACTTTGCCTTCTCCTCAGTTTTACTGTAACTCTTCCTGTCATGTGCTAGAGCAAGGCTGGTCCCCACTGCCATGTCTTCCCATTGCAGAGTGGAAAAGCTTTACTGGCCATAGAGTAGGCATCTTTGTGAAAATGTGAAAATGCCTTTTTAGTACTTTCTGGTGTCCCATGGGTATTATGTATTTGATTAGGGCATTATTTTGATTTTTAGACTGCCTTTGTTTCAAGAATCCTGAAAGGAAGCTGTGGTGCAACTATTTTAATCTGATTTTACAAGCCGATTCCAGCTTGATTCCCAACACAAAGAAACAAAGAAGAACTCAGTTGTATTTTTCATCCAAAAGTAAAAACCCCTCCTCCTTTGAAGATCTTCTGTAGAGTGTTATGTTTAGAAAGTGATTTGCTATTGTTTAAATTTAATCTCCATAATTACATTGGGATTGGATTAATGATGGGTTATTTTCTGAGTCATTATTTTCTGGCACGCACAGCTATCAAGCATAAAGCCAAGTCTTCATCGGGTGTAAACTGGCATCACTCCACCGAAGTTAGTGGAATAAATCCACTTTATATTGTGTCAGCCCAGATGTGATATTAGAGCTGTTTTGAAGAAAGCACCCTTTTGGAGTTGGTTGGCCTTCAATCTTCTTATTGTTGTAAAGGTGTCTAGGCATTAACTTACAGCTACATTAGATTTATGGTTGTACAGCCGGTCGTTGTGTCTGCACCACCTGAGCTGGACCTAGAGGGATCAGCAAAAGGTGCAATGCCAGACTGAAACATAAGTATCTTGACTTTTTTTTTTATGTTTAAAAACTGCCTTTTATGCCTGTGGATGTGGGACAAGTTCATCACGGAGGTCCGGCAAACTTTTACATGCACTTACCTATGAGAACAAACCTTGGTCAGTTTGTTGGGCATACTGTATTACAAATCCAGGGGAGATGTCTGAGAAGCAGAGTGACTGCTTCTTTTTTGGAATTTGTTCTTTTTTGCTCATTCTTCTTTTCAGAAAGGGGTGAAGGGGGAGGAATTTGGGCAGATCTGGCACGCAGAAGAGCAGCAGGAGGAGCAGTAGGCAATGGACTTGATTTAGGTGATGAATCCCTCACCATGATTGGGGTGATAGAAAGAAGCAGTCTTTTCTTGGGTGATTCTGGGAGGCTGTGTAGAGTTGCTGTGATCACAGAAGATAGTTGAAGTTGCTGGGCTGAGACCAAGGTGGGAAGAAATGATCTTCCCCACTCTTGTGCATGTTGGGCAGGGAAGGGTTTGCTTTCAGACCTTGTATTTTAATGTCTCGTCTGAGTTTCTTCTCTTAAAGAATTGTCCTTCTCACTGCCTGTGAAATGACTTGTTAATAAATCATAGTATTGAAAATGGGAAGGTTTTGCTCTCTTTGGGTCTTTACAGTAAAGAGAAAGTGGTCAGTCCTGTCTGTAAGCAGTAGTGGATTTAGGATGTCACAGTGGGATAGAGCACTTACCTCTTTAGCTTGGTACCCAACTGACAGTGGCACTACTATACTGACACTGTATATGTGTAAGTGTGGAAAACAGGCAGCATCTCTGCATTAGATGCATTTGTGATGCATCCTCACTACTTCCAGGAGCCATCTGTTTTTGCTGCTGGCCTCCTCTTGAACCTTCAGGTCCACCTAGAGCAATGTAACTTCTGTTTCCTTGTTTAACAGCAGAAAGTACCTGTAAAGCCTTTTAGTCTTCTCTCCTTCCTATTTGAAGATATTGCACTGGTACATTGTGCTCTTTGGGTTGTACTCTGCAGTTTTTTAAACAGTATTTAGGAAATGCTGCTTATTTTAGGAAGAAATGTCAGCTTTAATCTTTACAGTAACAGTGCTTCTGCAGTTGTGATCATCTGTCAGAGATGTGGGACTGTCTGGGAGACTTGGTATCTTTTTTTAGATTGACCTGGTGGATTTGGAAAATACAGACAAGCCTTCAGGCATATCGTGGGCATCTCTTCAGAGTAAAAAGAATGTGCTTCAGACCCCACCCATGTAGATCCACTGTGAAACAGAAGGCAAATCGTAAGACCCAAATGAAGACTGAGTCTTGCTCTGAAGCTGGACATTGCTCAGATTGGCTGTCCAAACCCCCACATTCTTACTCTCTTTTGCTTCAAAAGAAGCAACTAGCAACTGTGCTCCAAGATTGAGGAGGGGGGAGTTCAGCTTACATAAATTTTGTTCTGTGCAAGCTATTGTCAGCCAGTATTGAAGAAATTCTGGTGAAATTCTGGCCACTGTAAGTTCGCAGCAGTAGATCAGTCACATATGTACATTGTCCATTTGTTAGAGGGGACTGTTGGAGCTTTGGTAATGCTTAAAACATTTGAGGCCTAATACACTGCTTCATTGCTCCAGATGTGATAAACGCTGTTGACTTAGAGCAGAAATTGGTGATGTAATACGGAGGAATTGCCTTTGTGCTGATTATGTAGATGTGGTGGTGAATCTCCTGTTAGCAACCCCAGTTTTCAGATGTTTTCTCATTTTATTTGGGAGTGGGTCACGTGTGAAGGCTGAGAAATGAGTAGGAATGGCTTACATTTGTACTCAAACTGAATTAATGAACACTTATGCGAAACTCACTTTGCATAAGCAGGCTATGAATCCTGGCTGTTTTTTCTGGGGCATGGTAGCTGTGGCCCTGCAAAACCTAGTCACCATTAAAGATCTTGATGTGCAAAAGATTCTTCAGTAGTTTCAGCTTTTCAGGCGTCGGGACAGATGCAGAATGGCCTGCCCTAATTAGTCCTATCTTATTAATTTGCAACCCCACTCCTTCTCTGCGCCCTCCAAGGAGCCACATTGTCATGGAAATTATAATTATTTATATAGGAAATTTATTTTAAAAAATTACTTCTGGAGCTTTAGGTTAGTATTTTTGGCTTTATTACCTAGAGTTTGAACTAGAGACTTTCTTAAGCCAGTATTTTAATTCTCGCCTGAGCACCTGACCTAACACTTTTCTCAGCAGCTGAGAACTGGAGAAAATCACCAGATATCATGATACTTGGTGCTACTGTTCTGAGTGAAAAGTGTGTTTCCTCAGGAAAGGCTGTTGACCTGTTATTTCTGCATACTAGTTTACTTTAGATCCAAAAAGAAATGCTTGAAATTCCTATGCAGAAGGAGAGTTTATTTCCATGACTCTCATTAGGCTTATATTTCCTTTGGTCCAAGGTGTGTGCAACACAGTCACATGGAAGTAGGATGGTATAGTTACCAAAATAGATGTGTTAATTTCTCAATTAATTTTTTTTTCTGTGCAGTGTTTTTAAAGTAGCAAGTATTGTAAGCAGCATGCTATTTTTAAACCAAGGACATTTTGTGCTGAAATCGGCTATTGCAACACTGGGTTAGAATTAGAATACACAAAATTCAAAACCACAGTAACCCTAATTTTGCCATTCTTGCCTTTTTAACTGCTCAACAATAGTGCTGTGTTTGTATAGTATTTAAAAATATTTGTTAAGGGGAGTGTAAAGAGCTACTGGCAGGCTTCTCTGTTAACTGTTTCTGCACGCTCTGCTAGTCTGCTCAGGAATGGGCTCTAGTGAAGACTCAGGGGTGAGTCCAGTGTCCAGAGCTCACAGCTTCCTTTGCACCAGCCAGGATGGGGGCAGACCTGCATGGTGGAGTGGGCAGTCCCTCTGGCTCATGATGGGCTGAAATCTCTGTTTGGCATCTCCTTTCCCAACTCGCCCTGATATGTGCAGGCCTGGATTTGTAGCCTCCAAAGACTTACTCCAGCAAAAGAATAGTAATGTTTGGGGTAATACAATCTGATCATGAAGATGAATTTTATAGTCTGTAGTTCATGCCATGACCTTACGAACACTGGTTTTGCCTGGCTTGGTCCTGACGTTACAGCCAGCACTCTGGGAAGTGGTTATGAGAGCCCAACACCACTCAGGGCTTCTACCTTCCAACCTGCCCCAGCTGTGAGCTGCCTGGTTTTCCCTGCAAGAGCTTTGCGCAGTTGGGACATTCTTACGTCCGTCTTCAGACGGAAATTAGCTTTGGATTTCACATCACCGGTCAGACTGACCCGAATGTATTCATGTGGAAAAAATAATAATGGGAAAGCAGCTTGAGAAATGATTTCTGCTTTTTGCTGTTGCCTTGCATTTTGGTGTATGCTGTCTGTATTTCGAATACAAGCTCATATGATGCATTGTAACACGATAGCAATCCAGACTGGGTAATCCTGGGAACCAGCAGCTTCAATCTTGCCTTTCCAAATTTTACTGTTCTAAAACTTGACTTCTTTGTTAAAAATGAAGAGTTTCCAGGGGGCAAAAAGCCCCCAGAGAAGGACCGTTGGCATTTTATATTTTTAAGCTGTCTTGCTGAATGAAAACAGTTGATTATTAGCTTGATGGGGTGACAATGAGTGTATAGAACTTAAATATCTCACCACTCCCACAAAGAAAAAAAAATCCACCCTCCATTGTATCATGGGAAGATACATAGCCAGAAAGACTTTCCAACTCATTAAACTTTTATACTTGCTTCATACAAGCTTAATGTAGGCTTTTTTCCATCCTGTGATGTTGTTGGGCTGCTTCTGAACTGATCACAGTGGAGGAGGACACCATCAGCTTAACAGTATTTCTTTCTTATAACAGAAACCTGCCTTTCTTATAACAGAATAAGCAGAATTGCTTAATCTGAAGGATTAAAAAAAGATTTCCTTGTTTGTGTGTTCTAGGTTGTTTATTCTGCCAAGCCTGATAACAAAATCAGTCTGAATGTTTCCCCTGTAATCAGTTTAGTCAGCTTCTATGATTGTGTGGCGTATTTGGGCAAGGACAGGGATAAAGGAAGAAAGTTTTAAAAAAACAGGAAAATACTATTGTGAATATATCAGGCAAGTTATAAACTAGGAAAGGGTAATTGGAGTCAAGCATCATACCTGCTGCTACTTGTCATGCTCTGTGGTAGATGTTTTGGTGGGCTTTTCTTCCTCTCGTGGCTTGTGTTTGACTTTTTAGAAGAGGACTGTGGGAGAATACTGATTTAAAGGATTAGAGTTTGGTTGTATCACATTTAAACGGTGCATTTTGTGGTGATGAGTGGAGGTTGGGCCACTGTAGCTGACTTGAGGTCAGAAAGGAACAACAGAAAGTGATGTTTGGGCTCATTTTGAGTCCTACGCTCTGTGGGACAGCTCCAGGCTCTCTCTTGTGCGCTTGGAGAGACCGTATCGCATCTTGATGTGGGGCAAGAGCTGGCAGGAAGCATCAGTGATTCCTTTGCTGCCTCTGGTGTAATTTTAGCTTTCTGGCAGGCTGGTGGAGTTCTGTTGCTTATCCTGATTGTGTCCTTCCCCTTGCCTCTTCCTGCTTCTTCTTTATCATCCTCAGCCACAAGCCTGCAGAAAAGCCGCCTCGCTGCACCTCGCCTGCAGGTCAGCTCATCCCTGTGACAGCACGGAAGGGGGTGTGGATTTCAGCTGGTCACTGCACCCATGAGCGAGGGTGTAGCGAGTTCTAAATTGAGAATCGTTGCTTCATATGTGTGTCTCTCCAAACCCGTGGATGTAGACATTCCCTCACCATTAATTACATCCTCTCGTCTTTTAGCGGCGAGTAAACAGGCCAAGCTGGGCACGTCCTGCTGCAAGCAGCCCAGTGCAGTTTCTCCTTGGTTGGATGCTTGCAAATTTCTCGGAGTATGTGGCTCCTCTCTTTTGGGAAGTGCATCGTGTAGGCCTCTCCTCAGGATGGGGAGTGATTGGGCGGCTCGGGTCCCCTCTCGGAGGGTGTGCAAGCAAGTGACACCAATCAGTCCAGTATTGCCCAAGTCGATCCCCATTAAATGCGGGGGCAGGTGCTTCAAAGGGAAGCCCAGATCACCCATAACCAATAATCAGAGAGGTAATTCCTGGTGGCACTGGGATTGAGGGTTAACATAATTCGCCTTGGTGCAATCTCTGACGGAGATGCTGGGCATCACAACCTCATTTCTGGAAGTTATAGAGCCCAATCACTCTCATTTGTCAGTTGTTTGACATTTGAGCTGCTCAGACAGATGCAGTGAAAGACTGAAAAAATTTGCAGTGGTGCCTGATTCTGACAGCAGTTTGAGAATTTGCCTGTTTGCCTTGTGGCAGCCCTTAACACAACATCCCCCAGTGTGGTGTCCCACAGAACGCTCGGCAGCAGTCATGCAGAGGTGAAAAGATTTCCAGGCGAGCTTCAAAGAGAAGGATGTGACTAACTGTCTCACAGGGAGCCAGGACATGGACCCAGCCAGATGAGGCAGCTCACATGAAAGGGCTGCCAAGAGAAAGGGAGAGGACGGACGAAACTGTGGCTGGAGAATGAGGAGGAACAGGCGGTTGGGCAAGGTAGAGGGGTGGTTTCCAGCAGCTGGGAGATGTCTGTTCTTCAGGGAGGTAACCTGTGGGTAAAGTGCTGAACCTCAAGCACGTTGGCTGTCATTCCTGGCACTGCCGCAAGCCTCCGCCGCCTGTCCTTGGACAAGTCACTCTCTTGGTGACTCAGTATCCCAGCTGTAGAACAGGCATTGCTGCTTACCTCATGGGGATGTTGTGAGGGTAGGTTCGTGGACGCCTTTGCAGTCTGATGTATTAAATGGGGGTGAACAACAAAAAGTGACCACAAAGACAAACATGAAAAGGGATCTGTTCTTCCCTTGCTGCGTCTGAACGTAGTCATGTCCCTAATGATAATGTAATGGTGACTTATTCATCACTGACATATACTCCTTCAGTTCCGCTGGTGGGAATGGCTTTTTGTTTTCACTTTTTTGTCCCCTCAGGCTTTTAAAGATATAATTTTGTATGTTTATATAATATGTTAATGTTTAAAACCATTTCTAGTAGAAAATTAGAAAAAATAACAAACAATTAATCAAAGTCAGACTAAACCGAGAGGTAACCAAGTAATACGAGAGTGGGACTAGAAGCAGAGTTTGCAAAGGGAGCCTCAAACAGAGAAAATGCAAATCCTGAGACCTAAAGAAGGAGGAATTCTGTTTTGTGTCTGTCTTCAACTCTACGCCTGAGAGTGTACCCAAGGAGGTCTAAGACCAGAAACCAAAAAGGGTCACTCCTCAGCTCTCTCATTCTCAAATCAGCTTCTGCAAAGGAGGGGAAGCTCTGGTTGACTTTAACAATCAAAATAAATGTCGTGTTAATCGTATTCACTCACAAGGTGTTCCAGTGGCTAGTGCATAAATCCGGGAGCCAGAAAACAGCACGTTTTAATGCACTGAGGGAATTGGTTGACCTGGTGCTATCACGTGGTTCTGCCTGTGCCTGTGTGTGCTAAAGCAAAATGGAACTACTTGTCTCCTCTCTTGGAAGAGACCCGTGAGACTTACGGAAATGCTGTAAAGAACATGGAGAGCCACAGGTGGAAAATGCTGGGAGTGGTAACAAGCTTCAGAGTTTTACACAGGAGCAAAATGCATGGTCATATTTCACCATGTCAAAGCTGCCTTTTCTTTAAAAAATAGGAAATCCCAAAGGAATTGGCTAGAGAAGAGGAAAATTCATCTTCACTTAGTACTGTATTTGAAAAGCTTTAATTGCATAAGTTTTCCTGGCACTTGCCAAGGCTATCTTTGGAGAAGAAAACAAGATTCTTGGTTTTTTTGAAGGAACAGGTGGCAGCATGTAGAAACCTTTTGTTGTTAAATTTTAGTCATGGTTCCTTTTTTCTCTTTCCTTTTCCCATCTGTAGTTGAGTATGACAAGGAGTTCACGCCTCACCAACGGCACCACAAGGAATTCAAATTTAATTTGTCTCAGATTCCTGAGGGCGAGGCCGTCACAGCCGCTGAGTTTCGGATCTACAAGGACTGCGTTGTGGGAAGCTTTAAAAACCAAACCTTCCTTATCAGCATCTACCAAGTGCTGCAGGAGCATCAGAACAGGTATGCAAGAGGGGGCTTGCTCTGTGCCACCAGCTGCTGTCCTGGAGAAGGCTGAGCTTGTGCATAAATGTTGATAGGACTGAAATATCAGGTTTGTTAATGTTAACAGGGTTATGTTATTGCATGGTCCTTTCTTTATGGGAAATGGGCATGGTAGAGTGCAAATGAGGGTGTGACTCAGCTGCCAGCTTTGTCTTTAAATAGAGAAAGAATCTGCTGAGAAGCAGTAGATTTTTAGACCACTGCTGGCGTTGTTCTTGTGTACTGAAATTCACATATCCCCTCTCAACTTAATACTACCAGCCTGTTTGAAAAATACTGGTAATTAGTTCAGACTTGATCTACTCTCAGCTGGACTTATATTAAAGTAAATAAAGCAGAAGAAAATTCAGCATGCTGATCACAGGTACAAAATCACTTCTGGTCTTCCAGTGGCAATGAGAGAGGAAAAGTGAGAGAGGCAGGATAGAAACTGTGACACAAAAATCCAAACAAGTGTAAATGGAGTGATTAATTTAGAAAGAGTAATGTTTCAGATGGAGGAATCATGTAAGGCTAAAAGATGGAAATACATGGTCAATTAAATGTCAGAGTAATGCTGTGGTAGAAAAGTGTTTCATTACTTCTACTGAAACTTGTCGGGACTGTAACTGTTCCTCTGCTGCAGGCATTAAAAAAAAAAAAAGAAATCAAAACCAGCAGTGTTTAAAAAAGGCTCCATTTCTTTTCTCTGTGAAGCCTTCATGGGTGTTTTCTTTCTGCTCCTTCTTTCTCCAGCCTTTCCACTGGTACCATTTGGAGGGATCGGCCTTTGATGATTGGCAGTTCTTAGAGTAACATCAAATAGCTGGTGGTTGTTCTGTGGCGAGTGTGGCCTCTGGGGAAAAGAGAGAAATATTTGGATAAATAGGTGATGGGGAAGAAGGTGTGGGTTTTGGAAGATCAGTGTTCCCTTTGTGCTTCAGCTTGCAGATTGCTGGAGTGCCTCCTGGGGTAATGTGCTTGCTGGCTAGAATGTTACATCAATGCCCACTTCACAAGCTGATGAAAGTCCAGTCAGTCATGCAGATTTCGTAGATGTTACATATATTGTTCATTCAGAGCCACATTGCAGGAAAAATGGCAAATGTTGGTCTGCTTTAGTAGAGATCCCACTCTGGAGCTCAAAGAAAACCTCTGCCGAGTGTCTGTGGAAGCAGTTGATACACTGCTCTGTGACAGTCACTGAAGCAGGGCACAGAGTAGGAGAACTGTCAACTTATGTGGGTATAACATTTTTTTGGAGTAAATTGAGCAAGCAAGTAAGGCAATGTGGGAAAGAGAATGAAGTACAGGATAAAGCACAGGATATGGCCCCTAGTATACCCTGTACCTAACAAATTGACACACTCTCTGTTCTGAAAGTGGCTGTGTGCAACAATGATGCTGGGACCTTGTATCTCTGTTTCACACACCCTACCAGAAGCATGTCAAAACGGGATTGCAAAGCTGCAACGTGTGTCTTTCTGCATCTGCATGTCCTGCGCTTCCCTAGGCGCTTGAGACCTCCCTAAGGACAGAGCAGAGGCAGCAGCACCTGGGTGGGGATCACTAGGGTGGTCTCTGTCCATGATCTGGCAAGTATTTTGGGTCTTTCAATTCACTTCTGCCATGTTCCTTCTGCCGTTGCTGGCCACCATGCTGAGGGGATCCCGCTGCTGGGACTGGGAATCGTAACGCGGCTTCCTCTGGGCCCAGACTGCCAGCAATTCGCCGTCGCTCCTCACAGGGGCTAGGCGTGAACCACTGACCCAGGGATGAGTGTCTGTAGTTCATTACTAACCTCTGACTCATCCAGTCCCTCAAGGCTCCCTTTTTGTTTCTTTTTCTGCTTTAGTTATTTACTTTTACTGGTGGGAAGGAAGGAGACGTTTGGCTAAAGCATCTTGTGCTTCGGATGAGTCTGTGGGACTTGTCACATCATCCTCATAGAGGTGGGCAAGATGTGGCTCACAGATTCTTGCAGCTGTAGAAAGGACATGCTCTTTTCCATTCTTTTTTCCTTTCAGCTTAAAGGACTCTTTCATGTATGTGTAAAATATAAAATCATATTTGAAAATTTGTGCTGCTCTATAATTACATGGATACGCTTGTATTTTCTGCATGTATCTGTTTATAAAAGTGCATATATACATTAATTATTCCCTTTTTATCAAAAGTATGCAGACATTAAAAGAGTTAAAATAAGACAGTGGAAGTGACATATTACATATTCAGTGTTATATGCAGTTGAGGTCTGACTCCATTGGCTACAGATGCCATAAGTTCAAATATTCACCCTCACTGGTGACCTAGGTGGACTTTGGCCTATAAGCATTCTTGAAAACAAATACTAAAAAGTTGTATTTAGCTGTTTGCTGGTATCTCTGCATGGAGGGGAAAATGCCTTAGATTATTCTGGTACACCTTAAGAAATTGTATTATTTGAGAGGTTATGGGTTTTGATCGTCCATTCACTTACTTGGTTTTACTGGGGGGGGAAAAGTCCAAAATGTTTTTTTCTCCCCTTTTGTCTCAGTGGATTAATTTGGAATACAATGTTCTCTTTTCCAGTTCAGAACACTGGAAGGTTAAATTATAAGGAAAAGAAAGCACTCGGTTTTGAAGGAACTTGCTAAATATTTGTAAGGCTTCTATTGAATTTTAGAAGACATCGTATGAGCCAGAAAATAACAGCTGCCTTTGACTTAAAAAAACAAAAACTACTAAAAAAAGTTGTGTCACACTTCCTTTAGACTAATGGTTTTGAGTAACAGCCTGACATTTCCTGACATTTTATGACATTTTATTGCGTGAGGAGGAGTCTGTACAGATCTTGAAGTCTAGCTGGTGAACTAGCAGGTGAGAGAGAGGAGTGGCACATTTTTTCATCTCTTTCTGCTAACAAATACTCCTGCTGGTCAGGAAAATTCATCTCTAAAGGCTGCAGCAGGTACCTGTTCAGTTAACATTTGCAGTCTTCAGAAAAAGTTCAAAGACACCATGTTAATCTTGGCTTTTATGAGATTAACAGTTGTCTGAGGCAATTATTGGTAGCTACTAAAATACTTTTGGGTGCAAATAATTCTTAAGAGGGCAGCTGGCACATGTAGATTTAAACCAGGAGTGTACAAGGGAAAGGCAGCATGCACGTCTTGGGGGAAAGTATAAAGAAAAAGGATCCTGCCCGCTTCTGTCAAAGAAACAAGTTTGGCAGGGCAGGAGATAAGAGAAATCTTCAGTAAATACAAATCTTCACCAAAGCTCAGAGCCTGGAAGTATCCCTTGGCTCCAATTAAGTGTAATGAAGTGGCTTAATTCAGTATTACTTGAGCAAAGGGAAAAAAAAGCTCATCTGGACAGTAACAGCATGAGCGTGTGACTCCAGCCCAGATGTGCGCTGCTGCACGGATTCGCAAGGCGTTGCTGGCTGCTCCCTGATGGCTAAAAATGGAACCAAGCCTGAGGCTAAAGTTTCTGCCAGTTAGTGAATTATCAAACTGATTTTTGCCACTGTAGACAAGCCTAAAATCAGGAACTGTATGGGCCCATTTGAGACTGTCTCCTAGGCAGACATGTATGGAAAGAGAGCATAAGTGATCAGAGATCAATGCTGATTGAAATAGCATAAAACCTCTGGGCAGAAATTTGACCTTGTCCCATCAGAAATATGAAAAATATACTTGTGGGGGCTCCAGGCAGTGAAACTCATGTTTAGGACAGTGTGGTCTATGTACATTTTCTCTTAAAAAAGAAAACATTTTCAATACTGACTCACTTGTGTCAGTAATATTTTCATCTCCCCATTCCTTCCACCCTTTTGTAAGGTAAGAAAAACAGTGCTTAGAAACTAAACTTTTGTTTTTTAACAAAAAAACCCAACTGAACCGCGGTTAACAGCCACGTTTTGTCGTAACACAAACTGCTGGAGCTGTCAGTGGGATGCTGCGAGGAGATTAATGAAATCCTCAGGATGGATGGGTCAAGCTTGTGGCCAGCCATCAGCGGTGTGCATTTCAGGTTGTGTGGAGAAGAGGCTTCACCAGGCAGGGCTGAGGTGACATCTGGTTTGCTTTGAGTGGGATGACTCTGGGTTTTGAAACAGGCTGTGGGCTGTAGGGGCTGATGCTGGGAGAGGGAACAGGCGATACATCTGCCAGATGTTGCTGCCCTTCAGCTTCTGACCCCCCAGAGTTTTAAAAGACTGGGCTGTTTGAACACTAGGGTGGAATCTTTTTCTTCTTTTTTTTTCCCTCCCTTTGGAATATGCAGAAAACAGGGACATTTGCCAAAGCACCAGTTTAGGAAGGCAAGTGGTGTCAGCTTCCAGGTGCTTGTCCCACCTTGGCTGTATCTGAGGGACTGTTTAATTTCAGCAGGCAGCAGCTACACAGCCTCGCCTCTCCTGCCTTGTGTGGTACCAATGCACAGCTAAACCCGGCACATGGGCTTGAGTCTAAAGTGCAGCACTGATTTTGGGGAAGCACCAGCAAAACCCTCTGTGATTTTTGGTGCCTCTTGTGAGTGGAATGCCATGTAAACAAGACCTTTACAAGGGAAGGGAAGAAATGAGTTTGTCCCTGTAAACAGATCATTATTTAAACAGTTTCTTTCTCGAAACTTCCATGCCCTCACCCAGAGAGGTGTCAGGTCAGGACTAAGGAAGGCAGTTTACGGTTGATCAAAGATGTTAGTCCTTGGTTTGGATCGTCAGAATGTTTTCAAGTGTAAATATCCTGCTAATGCAGACCTCAAAACACTCCCACACTGTCCAAACAACTGATCTATGAAAAACACAGTGGCCTGTGTTAGTGATCAAAGGAAGATATGGTACGTTAATGGTCAGTTTATTAAACAGCTTCGTTTGCACCCAGAATGAAATATGGGGACATGATGGTCAGGAGGATTCCTCCTACATGAAAAGACATGTGTGGACATAAATGTGCCCTGCAGAGCAACTGCCTGGGGACCATGTTCCTGTTCTACTGAACACAATTCCTTAAGGGTTAAGGCGCTTGTTGGTTTTAGCTGCCAGTTATAGTGGTAATAAAGTCTTCCTCTTTGCAACAGGATATTTATACAAATGTGATCCGAGCTTCTAATCTAAAGGGCAAATTGATTCAACGGCAGTGTTTATAGCTTAGAAAATAAATAACCCTCTTCGACTGGGTTTTGGAATGGGTTGTGTAATACAAATGACAAAGCTAGCATCAATCTGTTTCAAGTTGGGGTCAGATTTGTATATAGTGTGCGTATATTTGTATATGATAGAGCTGTTTCCATGATGCTATAGAGAGGCGTCTGTCCGCATCTCAGTTCAGCTCTCACTATGGGTATGTGATTTGTTGTGTTTTAGGCTGGTTGGTTTAGAGTAGCTTGAAAGTCAGAGTTATTCTGGATGAAACTTACTGGTTCCGTAACCAGCTGGCATTTTCTGTCTAAACTAAAGAATGCCGTATCAGTGCCTTATTTCTTTACTTAATGGACAAAGGTAAATACTACCCCTTTGTCCTCTCCCCCATGCTCATGCCTCAAACTGCATTTAAACTCTGAAGTGTAGTACTATAGCCATCATTAGAGCTAGAACACCCCTTTTTCTTATAGAATTGTAGTAAAAAAAAAACAAAAAAACAAAAACCCATTTCTTATCCCTGTGACTTGGGATGGTTTTTTTCTTTTTTTTTTTTTTAACTGTTCTAGTTGGTAAAATATTCATTTCTCAGATCTCTAAAGCTCAAGAACTTAAGCTGAATTTGCACTCAAATATCTGTGTTGACTTTACTGGAGATTATCATGGACCTGTAGGTTGAACTTCCTGTAGTCTTGGTGTCCTCTAGCTCTAGGCTCTGATTTTCCACTCTGTGCCAGAGGCAGCTCTGAAACATCAGTTTCCCCCCGCTGCTCTCCAGTGAGTCTGGAAGACTTAACCCTCTGCCCCTGGAGACTTTGCTGCCAGGGGCGATGCACGCAGTGTTACAGGACAGCCTTTTCAGCACAGGGGAGCTCTTATTACACGGAACAGTGGAGGTGCAAGGCTGAGCTTATCCATTCCTTCTTGGACTTTTCCGTGTCTGGATGCATCCAGGATGGCTTTCCCCTCCCTATGCTGAGTTGCAGACCTCCTCCAGAGTGTCCCAACATCTCCATTCCATGCTTTTTTCCCTCTGCTGGCTGTCAATCCTTGCAAATCAGTGCCCAGCTGCTGGTCTTCTATTCCACCTTGGAAGCAACTTCATTTGTAGGTTGACATTTCTTCGTATTTCCTTTCTTGTTTCTAAGAAACTCTTACAGGCTGTACATCTCTCCTGGTCCTCTGTCCTACAGATGGCATTGCTTCTTCAGGACAGTTAAACTGAAGCTCACTTCTCATGGAAAGATAAGAGACTGCCTTTGCTTTCCATGGCAGCTCACTCCAGGTGCTGGCATTCCCCTGCCTGAGGCTCTCTGTACAGAGGAGCACCGATAGGTTGAATTTTCTATGCTGCTGTTAAATCTTTGGAGTACTGGTCATGTAGATACACTAAGTTGTTAGGGGTTCATATTGCATCTCTTGGCAGTACCTCCAAGTGCCGTTGGAGGTCCACATAAGGTCCATTCTGTAAGTAATAAACACTTTTAAATTCCAAGTGGTGCTTACATCTACTGCAAGATGGGGGACCTACACATTTGAAGAGGCTGCAGTTTCAATGTTTTATCTATGTGGAGCTCCATCCAACTCTGTAAGACCGAGTCAGTTGTGGGTGAGGGTTATTTGCCCATTGAAAGTGGATAAGAGCAAATAATCTTGCTAGTTTTCAATACGCAGGATAAGTTTTACAGAACGTTGATGTCAGTGCAAACTAAAGACTCTGATCCTGAGGTATGCAGAAGACTATTTAGAAAGTGTGTTAATTAAAATGTGGATTCCACGCACTTCTGTGCAAAATTCTCTTCTGCGAAACTGCTGCTATGCAGTCTAGACTATTATGTCAACTTGTCTTTGAAGAAAAGTAAACAAAAAGGTTGAGCCGAGGAAAGTTTTAGAGACTTATAGTAATTAATGCTTTGGTAAATGGCTGTTGATGCGTAACAATCCTTTAAACACCTGGGTAATTGCAAGCTTTGAAGTTGGGCCAAAAAGGTTGTTCCAAGACATGTAATTAAAATACGAGACCTTTAACTTGGTCATTTTGAAGGTGAGATTTCTGTTTGTTCTCACTGTCTCCCTGGTAAAACTTCTGCCTGCTCGGGCAAAGAAGGCCAGGGAGGGTGGGAAAGTGAAAAAAACTAGTTCAACAGATGCTTCTTTAAATTTAGCTTTTTATAGCTTTGGTGTTTTTCCTGTAGCAAAGTTCCATGTTGTAATGTGTATCCAGAACAGAGAAATTATTTTAATGTGAACATTTCACTAAGTATAGTAACTAGGAGAAACCACTTGACCTGGTTACTAATTTGACTGAATTCTAAGTTAATTAGTGTTCAATTAAAGAGAATTAACACCTAGAGACGTTTTGTTGAAAGGTTTACACAGAGGTTTCAGTTAACAAAATATTTATTTTAGTGGGGGAAAAGCACTGAAGTTAAATGCAAGCTGTTTCTCCTATAAATGCCCTGAGTACATGGTTGGGATGCCGGCATTAAGAATAGTAGCTTAGAATATAAATTTGATATTTATATCTGACAAATCTGCTCTCTGAGGACACTGGAGCTAAATCCTGCCTTCTGAATTACACAGGCCATATTTCCTCCAATAAACTGTGTACTCCTTTCTGTTTATTGCAGCCACTTGTGATTGCTCTGTCGACCTTTGCTTCTCTGTCCTTCTCCAAAGTCTTCTGAAGGCCACGGAAACACTCCCATTTATTTCTTGAGACTTGAGCCATACTTCAGAGCCTTGATGCAGGACAAAGACCTCCTATTTCGACTTGGGAGTCTCTAATTTGCATCTTCCTATTTAATATCCTCTCTTGTATCAGGAAAGTTGTTTCAGCTCATCACCTCAGTTTCTCCCATTCACTTGCTTCCCTTTAATAATATAAGGTTAATTCATATTATGCCTGCAGCAGCCTTGCTATGGAAATCAGTAACTGAATTCATCCAGACAGTCAAGCATACTGAAAATAAAGATGAGACTGTTGGGCACCTTAGTGACAATGAGGTGGCAGTAGCTGTGTAAAAACCCAGAGGCAGGTTTAGACAGAGAGTATGTTAAGTTGCCTGTTTTGGTGATGAAATTTTTCTTCTGTACACTGAATTTTAAAGTCCTGTGGAGGTGCCAGAGGTCATGTGATGTCCTTGACATCTGGGGTTGCTTGGGCGTGAAACCTTTGGACTGACTCTTTCTTCAGCCTGTGCTGAGAGCAGATACTCCTTCCTCTCCTCAATGATGCTCTCTCAAACATTTCTTCCAGCCTTTCTTTTTCTGGTTTTTCCTGTTCCTCACACTCCCTTCCTGTTTCCCTCAGGTTCCATCTTGTTTCTGTTGTTCTCAAGTGCTGAAGCTTTCAGATACCCTTCCATGAATGTGACCACATACACAGTTGCTGCTTCCTCTCAAAAGGCCACTGCCTGCCTCACTGCACAGGATCAATGTTGTCACTTAATGACTAGAAATTCAATACTGTATTTTGTGTGACTTGCTCAGTACATGATCCGTTTCTCACCTTCTCACCTTCTTGTCCACTCTTAGATTTTGCTTTGACTGTAGGCTTGCGTCTACTTACATGTCGTGCTCTTCAGCATGGTGTCTGACTGCTTCCTAAACTATTTCTCTTTTGGATATGGCTATATGGCCTCTTTCTTGTTGTGCAGATGAAAAAACTTTGTAATCCCTTTTTCTCTGCAGACTTTTTATCCAAGGTCTCTCCGTCTAGTCCTTGCACGTCTCTGCGTCCCCCACGACTGCAAAAAACCCTTCACCTTTCCTCATCTGATGAGATATTCTTTCCCTTTGACCAGAGGCTGAGATGAGATATTCTTTCTCTTCGACCTTCCTTCCTATTTCCCTTTGACCAGAGGCTAGTCTGGGATATTTCCCAGCTTCCATTTCAAGATCAGACATCATATGGCTTTTTTTGCAAGAGTAGCAAGGGTATCTCTCAGCCACGTGGCTGTAGGAAAGAGCAGATTCCTGTCAGGTGATTCATGGTATTTGGTTTACCAAGGGGGAAAGGAGGGGAAAGTATCTTCCCTGCATACAAAAAGTCCAGAGGATTTTGTTGCAAAGCTTTCGATCTTTGTTGAGCCTTTGGGCAGCAATTTTCAAGTACTTACTGCTTGGCCAAATTTGAGGTAATTTTCTTGAGGGGGGAGGGAAATACAAGTTTTCTATCCCAAAAAAAATGAAGGAGGAGTGATTAAAGACACACAGTTAAATAGTTGGGAGATTTTTTAATGTGAGTAAATTCTTTTTTTTTTTCTCTCTTCCTCCCTAATTTTGTCTTTCAAAATAGGTGACTGAATATTTTTTTAAAACCTTTATGCCAGAATGGAAACTAGTAATGATATGCAATTCTTCACAGCCTGCTGAGGCTTGGGTGACAAATGTTGATTGAAAAGAGGCTGTAAGAAAAGATGTTCAGATGTGTTGCCTACACATCCACTATGGTCTCAAATACTTGTGGGGTGAACCTCCAGCGTTGGCTTCATCCAGTTCATCCAGAACAATACAAAAGTCAGCTGAATAGCAGAGCTGATTGAAACCCAGTCCTGTATGAGACTTTTTGCAGAGTTAACTGGACTGGAAAGCCCGATTGTCCATTTTTCTTCATTTTACAAAGAAATCCAAATCTTTCCAAAGGGAAAGTGACAGACTGGGATAAAGTGAATCACTCTTGTTTGGTAGAATTGTTCTTTGGTCAGGCAGTTTTCTTATTGTATTTGTGGAGGACACTGAAATGGGGGACACCCACTGGAAGGCAAGACTGTATTTTGAGTAATCTAATAATTGTGGAGTTTCAGTCTGAGGTGGGGTGGGGGGAAATTTGATTTGGTGGAAAGGACAATTGCATTTGGACATGAAAAATCACTGATGTAGATACACCCTAGGGAATGACTGTGTCCTTTGCGGTTCAGCAGCGTGAATCTAAGGATTATAGTAGATCACAAGGTGAACATGAGTTAACAGTGTGAGTTTTGTGAAGAAGCCAAAATCATATTCTGAGGTGTATGAGTAGAGGCATAGTCTGTGAGATGCATCAGGATTATCCCTCCACTGTACTCAGCCTCAGTGAGGTCTTGATCTGAGCTGGGTCAATAAAAAACGATGAGAGGAGTCAAAGTCTATAAAACAGGGCTTGTAAGGAGAGACTGAAGATATTGTTGTAACAAGAAGAAGATATTGTTGTGACATTTAAGTTAGATGATATAGGGGAAAAAAAAAAGTTGTAGTGAAACCCATTCAATTTCCTGGAAAGATGAGAAAGTTCCTGAGTCTGGAGATATACAAGATTGGGTCAGGCAAACATCTCTCAGGAACGACATGGATGTAGGTGATCCTCCCGGGAGTTCAGGGGAATGGGCTACAAGACGTCATGTGGACCATTTTGGCTTTACAGCTCTCTGATGTCCAAGTGCCTTCCAAAAGGTCAAGACAATGGGAATATAAACTTTCTGCCTCCTCTTCATGTTTTTTTAGACCTGACTACTCCTGTGTGTGTGTTTCAGTGTTCAGGAGGGTTTGCTCTTACAGAGTTCCTTGTGCAGACGAGTTACAGAGTACAGAGATCAGAAAGCAATTGGTGTGAGGGGGAAGGTTGGAACAGGTGCTAGGAAAACCCCTTTTCAGACATAGTTGACTTCAAGCATTGGAGAGGCCCAATGTTTAAGTCATATTCAGAGGTGGGAATGATCTAGAAGTTCATTCCTCTCTTAAAACTGGAGCGGGAAAGAGTGGTCACAGCTGCAGCTGCTGTTCACAGTTGCCTTTAAGCAACACTTCAGTTTATATACTCTGCCTGGGAAAGCCCAAATCTCTCAACCTTAAGGTTTCCAAAACATGTAGCAGCTGGCCAGCCCTAGCTGCTTGCTGCTGTTGGAGATGAAGGTCAGAGTTGATCCTGAGCCCTCTTCCTGCTGGAGGAACGGTGGCAAAGACTCCTGTGGGAATGGCTGCTGAGTCAACCACAGAGTGTGCAGCTACCAGTGAGGTGCAGGAAAGCCTCCATGCTGTAAAAATAGCTGCACTAGGAGCTCTAGTACACTTAAGTGCTTATTTTTCCATGTATGATCTCATGCAAACCAAGCTGCTGGGCAGTATGACGTAGCAGTTGGCCAAAAATAAAACATAACTCAATCAAAATTTTTTTTTCTGAACTTAATGTTTGGTGGGAAGGAGAGACAGGTACCCTGTTTACTCATTTACATTGTTAGAAAAAAATCCAGGTGTGAAAAAGAGATGAAGATGGGATTGACACCCGGAATCCATTTCGTGGTGATGGCCACAGGTAAAGGGTAGGAATTGTAGCTTTCTTGCACAGGAAAGTTACGTCTCTAATACAGTGAGAAAATGTACATGGGATTTCTCTAGGTGCTTCTGCAGCTGGTTTCACTGGATAGAGTTTGGGTGAGTGCTTGATGCTGCAAAAAAGTTATAGACTTCAAAGCATTTGAAGCTGAGGCCCATGAAGGTGGTGCAAGACCAGCAGCCTTAGAACAAAGCATCCAATCCTTGTTGATAAGCCTCAGAAAAATGTCCTTAGAGGCCTTTAGAGGTTCATTTTCCTTCACTATTTGATGCTTGGCCAGCCATATATTTGGTTCTTTATTTTGATCAGTTGAGGTAAGCCTGTTTGTGTACGGTGAGCTTAAACCATTAAACCATTGTGGCAAAAGCCATTGAATGCCTGGTCATGCTGGTGGTTCCGCTGGCTATGAACATAATAAATGTATGAATGAAGTAATGTCAGGGCTAGCATTACACTCTTCAGGAAGAAGAGTGCCTTAGTAATGCCTTGCTGGTGGAGAAATGGACAGCCCTGAGGAGAAGGATTGCTTTCCTCCATCTTAGAAAATGGTGAAAACCTTTATAGTCCTGAATTTCTCATGTGGACGTATGTGCATCTCATGGCAAAACTCTGGATACAAACAGGCAGATATAGGACATTGCTTTGTTTTGTTTTGTTTTAGACATTAACATAACTTACAACTATTTCAGATTTTGTTTCTGTAACAGCAAAAGCCAGGAGACACAAGCCCCAACACCACAATCTTGTCATTACTCTTCTCCTCTGCAGGGCCTCTGACCTGTTTCTGCTGGACACGCGGGCAGTGTGGGCGTCGGAGGAGGGCTGGCTGGAGTTTGATGTCACTGCCACCAGTAACATGTGGGTGATGAATCCCCAGCACAACATGGGACTGCAGCTGAGCGTGGTGACCCGGGATGGTAGGTTATGGGCCAGGTAACATGAGTCATCCTTCAGTCTCTTGGATGCTGTCTAGAAGTGGTGCTAACAGAACTCAGCTGGGATGTGACAGGGTGAGCACTCTGCATTCGTAAGGCAGCTGTAGCCAACACCACGAGCAAGATGTCTGAGGGCACAGGTGGTGGGCTGTCAGTTCCTGGCTGTCCCGTGATGGACGTGTCTTTCCCCGTAAGTGAGGTCAGGTGTCTCTAGACAGTACCAGGACCAGCCGGTGGAGGTGGGTTTGCGTGGGGCCTCAGTTTCTGGGTTGGAGGTGGAAGGGGACATGGAGCTGGGATGCCATGAGGGGTGAGGTTCAGGGATGAGAGGAAAAGAAAAGGCAGATATGGGTATGTACCTCCACATGTGGGTTTATGGCAGCCCTCCTGCCTTCTTTGGCCAGGATGGCTTCTTTGGCTTCTTTGGCTCAGATCTCATCAAAGCTGATGTGGGAGCACTGCTGGAGAAACAACGTGGTCGCTGTGTGGGGCAGCTGCAATGACAGCATTTCACAGTTTACAGAAAGTTTGAAAGGTGGAAAAGAAAAGAAGAGACTGCAAAAGAGCATGAGATTGAGTGTTGGAAGATAAGCAATGGAGAGGATCTAGATGAGCAGATGGTGACCAAAAAGGTGACAGTGACATCTGTCTTCTACAGGAACCAGTCTCCAACCTTGTTTTCTTTCTATTGCTTCATGCTGGAGTTTGGTACACCTGTGATGTCAAGTAAGACTAGAGGGGCTGTCCACTTCTCCCTGAGGAAATGTTAGGGCCAGCCTCTCCCTCCCCAGCTGGGCTGAGAGGTCATCAGTGTGCTCCTGACAAAAGCACACCATGTCTTTGCCTTCTGCTGTCTGTAGAGGTCTCCTAATCTCATGTCTGCTTCTTGTGTTTCACAGGCAGCAGAACTAATTTCATGACACACCTGAGTTTAGTGTTTTACATATCTATCTATATAACTTCAGTGCCAACATGGGAGTAGAGATGCCAAAGGGGAACCAAGGAACCAGGTGCTGCAGTGAAGTCTTGTCCAGCGTGGGTGGAGTGCTGTCATAAAAATGTCCATTGGTCATGGTGGCAGGAAAGGAATGTTTGGTGTTTAAAGAAGAGTATGAGCAAGAAGAGAGGAGACCCCACTTATGGGGATACCAGGTTGCTGGAAGGAGCAATCCAACTGCACTGTTTCTCCAACACTCCCTTTTCTGTTTGGCTTGAAGGTTTCAGTGTAAACCCTAGAGAAGCAGGCCTGGTAGGGCGAGATGGCCCTTACGACAAGCAGCCTTTCATGGTGGCCTTCTTCAAAGTGAGTGAAGTTCATCTACGCACCACTAGGTCAGCAACCAGCAGGCGCAGGCAGCAGAGTCGAAACCGCTCCACCCAGACTCAGGACGTTTCCAGGGTGTCCAGTGTAACAGGTAATCATGGAACACGGGTAATCGTGCAACACAAGCTGGGATGACTTCTTGTAATGGCTCTGGTTGCTTTGGAGTGCAGAAGCAAGAAGGGAGTCGTGAGGTGGGATGCTCTTTCTTGGGGGAAAAGGTTACATCTGCAAGGTTGTGGAAGAGGACATCTCACATAATGAAACTTACAGGAGTCCTCTTGAATCCAGCGTGGAGTCCAGACCCCCATGTGAAATTGCGCCCATTGAATTCAAGGTGGTGAGGTATTTTAACCACAACTCTTGTGCTTGTAGGTTGCTTGCTATGCAGTATTTTTCTAGACTTATGCCCTGTGAAATGCAGTATTTAAAAGATTCCATCTCTGTATACCCTGAGACTTACGGTGTTGCACGCATGCATTCCCAGCAGAGTCCTCCTTCAGTCTTCTTTGGAAAGAACATGGTAGGACAGCACGAGATGCTTTATTTTTTTTAACCTTGTGGGAACATCAGCGTACACATGGTGAAGTACCTTTGCAGGCAGGCAAAGAAGTTTGCCCGTTTGCTGTGGAGAGGTTGCATGTTGCAGGTGTTCTACAGCAGGCTTGTGAGTGTGGTTGTGGGCTGGTGGGGCAATAGAGTAACAATGACATTTTGGCAAAAATTGAGAGTCTTCTAAGTCTTGTCTGTTTTCCAGCACCACAGTGCTGCAAGCCCTTTGTTCATTGAGTACCTTCTTTCCTCTCAAACATTTCAGCCTATTCCAAGGCTTGCTTGATTAATTTGCTTATGCTGCCCCCTTCGTTTCCAGTAAGATTCCTGCTTTTCCCATGTCAAGAAATGGCTATGCCCCAAGGAAGAGAGGCAGTTGTATTTTTTCAGTCTATGTCCAAACACAGCAGAAGGAGATGAGCCAGGACTGCTGACACTTAGCTGGTGGGAATCTGTAGGCTGTTCCCTGCTCTTGCATGCTTGGGTTGTGGGTGAGCCATGCTGCACCCAAGGTGACTCCATGCTGCAGGGAGCAGAGCCAGGTTGGGAACCATTCCAGGGCTGGTGACCAGAGTTTGTGCATGGCTGTGTGTTGACTCAGCTCAATTGCTCCAGCCCATCGTGGTGATGGACTTGCCCTCTGGGCTAGTGTGTGCCAGCAGCAGTTGGCCACTAGTGGCCTTTGCATGTCCTTGTGGTGCACACTGCAGCATGGCTGTGGGTTCCTATGCCGTGCCTCGCAAGTGCCAGACTTGGCTGGGTGTAAGATGTCCCTTCCTGGATTTTAAGGACAGGAGGAACAACTGAGTTTTGCAGCCCGACATCGCCGGAGAAGGCTGGCCAGTGCCAGTGTGGCATTTCTGGAGGAGTTACCATGTAATCTGCCATGAAAGCACCTTCTGTGGGTCTAGGTTGCTGAGACCTGCTTTGGTCCAGGTCTCCTTCGGGTTTCCACGCCGCAGTTTTAAAGCTGGACATCGTAGCTGCTTGCTGAGTTACTTTCCTGCATGATGAGCTTGCCAAGGGCACAGGTGGATTATTCAGCTGGGTGTTGTAAGCCCAGCTGTTACGCAGGCAGTTCTTCCACTCAGGTAGGCTCAGCTCCTGTGCTCCCTTCACAAGAGCCAATTTTTTAATGCATTCACAGTGCTTTGGGAAAGTTACTGGCTGCACTGCTGTTTTGTGGTGCTAGTGGCACTTGGAGTCAGGATAAGCTCCAGCTTTCTCTCCCTGGCTCTGCAAACTTCACAGTGCTGACACAAAATTTTCACACTATTAAATCAGGCGATGTGACTCAAAGCCCCAGAGGGAGCAGATATGTTGGGCAAAAAGGACCATTTGTACTTTGCTGTTTTCTTGACTGCACCACGCATCAGGTCATAAAATTCTAATATGACAAAAAGGGAAAAACTAGCTGGCATTCTGTGGTCTCGAGGGCTTTTTTTGGGCCAGCTTTAATTTAAAACCTGGAATTTGGCAGCGCAGTAGTCAACAAGGTATAGTGAGACTGTGGATTTAAGGCAGGGGAAAGGAGGGGAATTTAAAGTTAAGATGTATGTTTGGTTGGTTTCTGTGTTTAGAAAAGGGAGACTACATCATCTTGTTTTCCTTTCTAAGTGTGACACTCTCAGACTGTTCTCTTTAAGAAGTGGTTGATTTAACAGCCCAAGAGGCACCAATGACCAAAAAGTGTTTTTAGCATTAGAGATCACAGGGCATTTTTTTTTTTTTTTGACCTGTGAGGATAAGAAAATCCTGATGCATGGTGGGGCTAAGTGTTCTCCCCAGGATGAAGCAGAAGGCAAGTCCAGGGATTGTCCTGAAGGCTGCCCAGCTCTTCTCAGGGTGCCCTGATGCATCTGGACCCAAAGTGGGTGCAGAACTGCGATGCTGCAGTTCCCTTCTGTGCATCTCCTCACCTGTGCATCTTCTTCTCTTGTTGTATCTCACATCTTGTCAAATTTTTGGTCTGTGCTCTTCTCCAAGTGAGGATTGCTGCTGCCTACCAGGGCTTGAGAGCAGTTTCCCTCCTGCAGAGCAAGGCAGTTGTTTGGTGTTGATGGGGTTTTTTTGTAGATTGCAGCTTACTTCCTCTATGTTAATCAATACACAGCGTTTTCTTTTCTCAGTCCAAAAAGGAACCCCTTTCCCAAAAGGTGCTGTAAGTTGTTTTGGGGCAGTACGTTTCAAAAAGCCCCATTTACTGTCTAGATGTGGCAAGTATTTCAATCAGTTTGGAGTGCATGAAGTGTGCTGCTGGGCTGGTACTGGACCTGGGGAGGCAGGGAGTTAGGTGAGAACATGCTGCTGTGTGTGGGAAAGGGACCCCACTAAACTCCCTTTGATGTGCAGTTATTGTCCTGTAGTCAGTACCAAGAGCTCAGATGCTAAGGCTCTGGCTGTGGCACAAGATTCTCAGTGGTCTGTATTTTTTTGCCAAGAATGCTGATTTCCTTGTATTATAAACACGTAATTATCACTGGCTTATATAAAGCAGAACCGAGCAACTCTATGGTTATAAACTGCTTTGACATAGAGTCCTGCGTCAGTGCATTCCTGGAGCCTCAATTCTTCTGCAGGAGGAGGATGAGCAGGAAGAAAAGGAGTATTTTTATCTGTTGAGGCAGAAAGTCATATGCCAGCTCTGGCCCAGGACATGGAGGAACACGGTGAGTGGGAGGAGCGTGCAGGTGTTTCTCTGCTGTTGTCTGCAGGGCCTGGAGGCCCTCACTCAGCTGAGTCTTGCGGTGGGTTGAACTCATGCGCTCAGACTCATCCTGACCCTCCAGCTGACCAAAGAGATGGGACTGTCCAGCGTAGCAGGCGGTGACCCTTTGCCCTTCAGCCAGCTCCATGATTTACGGTTTTCGCATGGGGCTATCTCCTTGTCCAGTGGCGATAATTCTTCTCTTCTGCCAGTCAGCCTTCAGGCCCATCCCTTCCTGTCAGCCCCTCCTCATGGAGAGAATTTAAATGCCTGACTTTGGACTGCACTTGCTGCTCTGAATGAAACTCAAGTCAAGTCCCTTTTCAGGTCCTTCTCTTTAGTCATCCTAGGGCCCCCAGGACTGGTGTGAGGTGCTCCATGAAAAGTGGAGAGGCCCTTCAAGTGTCTTTTCCTTCCAGCAGACATGCACGGCACCAGACAGGTTTCCCTGCGTGTATGGGAAGCAGATATCGCAAAGAGCAGCATACACAAACACTGAAGGCAAATAAGGCCGAATGCTGTTGTGATGGCAAGGGCCTTGTTAATAAACTTCGTTATCTGGCAGCCAATCTTCCCTTCAGTAAAGTTTTCCCTTCAGTACACTGTTTGGATGCTGACTGGAGCAGCATGGCCAGCATTTCTGTATGTGCCTTCACGTGCGAGTTCGTGTCAGCCCAACATCTCCCCTTCTTCCCACCCAGGCAGATCACTTTCATGTGAAGTGGCCTGTTATTAACTGTGTGATCAGTTTACACCGGCTTCATCCGGACAAATCACCAAAGTCAAACACCAAGAAGAAGGGGCTGGCCTTGGAGACCTCTGTCAAAGCTATTTTGAATCACAGAAGCAATTAATTACTGTGTGGAATTTGGTAAACTGCCACCTTGGGAGCAGCGAGGGTGTTCTCAGATGGATCGACCTCAGTAAATATTTATATGTTCTTTGCCAGCACTTAACGTGGGAGAGGTTATAGGAAATCTAAGGTGGGTACATAAGTATCTGGAGGAGGAAGACCATTAGGGTCAGGCTGTTCTCTCACCCTTTTCAGTAACACACATGCCAATGTCCACCCTTAAGAGAAACATCTGTCCTTGCAGATCAGACTTTGGGTCCCAGTGAAGGCAGACAACATTAAGTGCAAACACACCACAGAAAAAAGCCATCTTAGCTGTACTGTTTTAACTGTGCTGCTCCAGGATTTATTTTTAAGTGCAGAACTAGGAGTTTGTGCTTTTTTTAAATCTCTGTTTTAGACAAAATTGTTTGCAGTATGATTAAATGCAGTGCCTTGTAAATGCCAAGTTAGCGTTTCTGAATTGGTATGTTCAGGGGAAAAAATAGAGACAATTTTGCTAAACCCACAATGAGCCTACAGGAGCTCCCAAAGCAGCTCTATAAACTCCCAGAAGATGCTGAAGGCCTCTGGTGAACAATCCTTGCAAATTGTGCCATGGCAGTGTAGGCCGGCCCTGTGGCAGTTGTTTGCAGCACCTCCCCTCTGCAGGCTGCCTGCTCTTGGCCCTCCTGGCTCCCCGCTGCAAGGCTGGCGGGAAGGAACACAAACCCTGTTGCCTCTTGGCAGTTGGATCTTGGATCTTGCACTGCAACCACCTTGAGTGGCAATTTGGGCTAAACCAGCTGAATATGCTGGCCTGGGGTGGCTGATGCTGCTTTCCAGGCTTTGGAGAAAATCTGTTGTGGAAGCCAACGTCCACAGTAGCTCAGTGAGCTTTAGCTCCCTGCCAAAACCCCATGACTCTGTGTATTCCTCTTCTTTTCAGGCCCATAACTAGATGAAAGTCCAATGTACGTGGCTCTAGGGCATATGCCGAGCCCCTAACTGTAGGGAATAGGTCATGATTAAGTGCATCTGTATTGCTGCATCTTTTTCCGCAATTCAGAAAGCCACTGCTAAGGGTTGCTTAAAGGTTTGTGACTTCCCTAAAGCTGGCTAAAATAGCTTCCATAAAGTAGACGTGGTAGGCAAACACATAACAAGAAAGGAGGGCAGGGGATCTTGGGGTGAGGGTTAAACAGGGAAGAGTGCAAACCCAGGGAGAGGGGATGTTCAGTTGTTGACATTTAGGAAAGCAAAGGGTGAGGCTGGGCAAGTGAGGAGGTAGAGCTGTCTGCATCTGCCTTGGATGGAGAGCAGCCAGGGCTCCATGCAGAGTGTGAATCAGGTGACTCCGACCAGTGAGCTGAGGCGAGTTTTTGGGGGTAGTGTGAGAGAGGACATGTTCATAACATGTTCTGCTTGGTGTAGCTTGTTAAGCAGCTCTTTTTTTCCGCCTCTGTGTTTTCTTAAACTTGTGATTGCTTGCAGCCTTCCTTCCCACTCCTGTTTTCTCTGCCTCCCTTGCCTTCTCCCCTTTCCTGTAGCAGATTTGGGTAAATTGTAGCTGGATTTGGAACATAGCATCATTTTACCCACTCAGTTGTGAATAGATCAACTCCACTGTCGAATACATATGGTTTTCCTTTAAACAAACTATATATTTCCCATTGAAGAACAATGAAGTTGTATTTTCAGGTACTTTAATGAAAGCCTGTGATCACTAAAAGTATCTTCTCTTTTTTTTTTCCTCATTATGACCAAATCATTTTGAAACATCTCATGCTAGAAATTAGCTCCTGGGCTGAGCCAGGGACTGGAAAGCTTCATCTGAAATAAACCACCACACCCTGGTTTCTACTGGGTATGTCTGGTTTGAAAATGGAAAGCTTGAATAGAGAGACTCGCCTCTGTTCTTGCTACCGCGTGCTCCTGGAAGAGCGAATGTTTATGTTGCAGCAGGCTGTTAACCAGCTCTGCTCACCTGATTAAATCCGTGATTGAAGCGAAGCTATTGAAAGTCTGAAATGCAATCCTTAGAGTTTAAAACCCAGCTGCTTCTAAAAACAACTCTCTAATCTTTGGTGGTTGGGAAGCTGGGTTTGAGGTGTAGGGGTTTTTTCAGCCTTCAGTGTTAACTGTACCCAGCTGTACTGCTGTGCTGCCCTTAATGTCAGTTGGATGTGCTTTTAGTATTATAGTTTTTCTTTTGAATAAATATTTGCATTTGTAGTTCCCAAACTTGGGGGGGTGCTGGAGGGAAGAAAAAGAAAGGCTTATTCAGAGCCAAGGAAAAAGGCACTAAAAATATTTTTCTATCCCAGCTGCCGCATCTGGGGAAAGCTGCACTGGGAGGGTGCCCTTTCAAGCCACGTTAGGGGCACCAGGGGGCACGTAAGCTGAAAGGTCCAGAGCAGCAGGAGGCAGGCACATCAGCCTGTGGCATCTGCCTGCTGATAGGAGTGCCTTTACTTGCAAATGAGGGCTGTGAGGGAGGAGAAGGCCCCTGTGGAAAGGCATGGGAGGAAAACATGGACGGGGACCTGGGCTCCCAAGCTGCTTGGCTGAATTTGTCGCCATCTGTTCCTGTCGTGCTTACCGTCGGGTGCAAAGCACAGGATCAGCAGCTGTAGCTGGTGGCCAAGTCACCCCACTGCAAAGGTGGTTTCTGTGGCTGCTCTGCTGAGGTCCAGCAGCCACCTGAGGTGTGACAAAATCAGCAACCACCAGTCAGGGTGGATCTGTGCAGCCACCTGGAGGTGAAAGGCCCCTCTGTCACAGCTCAGCTCCTCCATTCACTGTGGTTCCAGGTGTTCGCATGCTGAGCCACCCCTCTTTCCAAATATAAATGGGAAATTCCATTAGTGTCAAAAGCTGTGCTTTGTGGGATCATCAGGAGCAGCTCCTGCATGGTTGAAACATCCCCGTACATTGTGCCATGGCAAGGGAGAAGGTCTTGGTCAAGGCTTTGCATCCCGTGTCCCCACTTTTACTGACAATAAGAAGCAAGTGAATGGTGAGAGCATGTCAAGGGCTGTGTCATCTGGAGATAAGCAGTTTATGGAGAGGAGAAATGTGTTTTTCAGAGCATGGTTTGTAACGGTCCAAGGGCAGAGGTGGTGCCATGGGTCACATGAGATGTGTGGGGCAAGCTGGGGGTAAGGCACAGAGAGGAACGAGGACATGGCTTCCCTGCCTACCTGAGCTGTTTGAGGGCTTCTGCAGATGAGTGCAGGGGCACAAGGTGATGATTAACCTTCCCGGGGCTGTAATTCTCTCTCTCAGTGAGTGTGTGCACTGTGAGCTCCCCACCTAGGGCAGCACAAGTCAGAAATGGCAGCCAAGGAAGTGGGGTGAGTGTGAGCACCCAGTGGGGATGCAGCCTATGCTGGGCGGAAGGAATAGATTTATTCTTAAGAGGTTGTTTTACTGGAGGTTTTTTCCAAGCACTTTAAAGACAGCTGAAGTAACTATAACCGAGTCACTGTTACTTGGGTTCCTCCATTCCCACAGGCATCTTAAAAGCTTCAGCCCTGCTTTAGATATTCCTCAATGCCCTTATCCTTTTGGCTGCTGAGGGAGCTCATCATTGCTTGCTGCTGAGCCCGCAGCGTGCACACATCTGGCCAGCTGTGCCCTCCAGCAATGCTCTGCCTGTTTTACTTTCTAAATTCTTGTTTTGGTCTTTTTCTTTTAACAGATTACAACAGCAGTGACTTAAAAACAGCGTGCAGAAAGCATGAGCTTTACGTTAGCTTCCAAGACTTGGGATGGCAGGTGTGTGATGTTTCTCTCTGGGTAAACCAGACATTTTGTTATGAAATGTTATCTAAACAGTGTCACGGTAATTCCACTCGAGTCTGCCATTATGCTCTAAAATGTCCCTTGTGCCTCCTCACTAAAACCAGTCACAGAGAAGGGCAAATAAATATTGATAGTTGTGACATTTGATAAGATCCAGAGAAAGCTTGATACTTTATGGGATTCAAATATACAGTCATTCTCTGTCACTCATGGGAGTCACGGTACGGGCAAGGGCTTATATCTGTGTACCTCTAATGATAAAGAAAACAATCTGATGTTAAGCAGTGATTTTAACTAAATTTTTTTCCCAGTGATCACCCTGATTTTAACCTTGGCCATTGTTTGAAATCCTCCACAGTCCCTGCCCCACAATTAGCCCTGCCTGCGGTAGGTAGACTGAAGACTGGGTTTAGTTGCAACACCATGAGGCCAGAGAGTTGTTCATAGTAAGTTATTTAGGACCAGGCTATAGTGCAACCAAACATCACGTTTCAAAGAATGCTCTCACCTTCTGTTTTTTAAATTTTTTTTTAATTCTTTCATTCAGCACTTGTGAGGGAGGTCCCATTTCTATCCGCTAATGTTTTTACCAGGTTGTAATTCAGGATGCCAGGGCTGTCCCTGCTGCTTCTGTAAAACCCAACATATCAAAGTCCTTTCTCAACTAATGGGACAGCAGCACTTTTTGTTGCTTATGTGTCAACTCCAGCCCACTAGCTGCAACTGTGGTTGTGTGCTGACTCCATTCCCCATTACTTGTGAGAGGCTTTTCACTTGTGCAGAGTCTTTCCACCTCTTCCTTATCTTACTTGCCCTGCTTTCGGGCAGGAAGTGGATTCCGGTTGTGAAGGTCATGATCTTGAAGGCACTACCTTCCCTTTCTAGTTGCAGAAAGGTAAGATGCTGCCAAAGGAAGGCCCCAGACCAGCAGGGCTCATTGCAAGAGTTGGAATCCAGGTCCTACTTCTTGTAGGGAGATGGTGAAGGCGAGGCAGAATCCCCTGCAATAGGCAGCTGCTGGGCACTATTTCCTTCAGAACAAACTTGGTTAGCAAAGCTGCAGTAACAGTGTCTGGCTGCTCAGACCTTCTGTAGCAAAATTCAGGGAAACACAGGTAATTGTTGTCAGGTAGAGTGGAAATTGCCTAAGAGATACGTGCACGTGAAACATACTAGTATGTCCTTCTGCGGCGTGACCTGCAGAGCCCCACACCAAGGGAGGCCAAGTGTCTCCTGTTTAGTGGTGCTGCTTTTAATTTTCCTTTGGCTCTTTTGTGCCAGCAGCAGACAAGCTGTAATTTTTTTTATGAGCCCTTTGGTGAAGAGTCCCCTTTTTGCCTAGCATGGCACTCAGATTGCCACCGGGGCCACCTGCTTGCACACGCAGCTCAGGCTGGCTGTCCTGCTCCTCCTTTAGGAGTCTGGCAGATGTGGAGAAGCTGTTATGCAGCTAAGATTTCCCACAGTGTCCTTAGCAGGGTAGTGTCCCTGTATAAGAGTGTATAAGCTAGGCTGTCTCTGAGGCAGCACACCAGGCTTTTATATTCCTGTTGCAGAGCTCTCTGGTTGAATTGTGCCTGTGTGCCTGCGTATATGTGATTTTCTCCATAAGGGGACACCAGCTGTGACTCAACCTAGGAAAGGTAGTTCAGCCAGAGGGCCTGCAGGAAATGTTGGAAAATACAAGCCTCCAAACCACAATCCCCACAATGCAACCCAGTGAGAGTTTTAAGGATAAAGCTCTCTTAGTTCATGATAGTTGAGCTGTACATAGATTCTTCGAACATTAAAATCAGTGTGTCCATGGAAAAGTGATGGTGCACAAAAAAAAAAAAAAGCCAACTAAAACCCAAGCAGTTTCAGTGAAAACACATTTTCACCCTCAAGGAAGAAGTTAGTGGAAATTTTTCAGCTGCTCTTAATTGTGTGCAGTTGTCTGTTGAACCACATTCTGTTTGTTTCCCTAAAAAGGACTGGATAATCGCTCCAAAGGGCTACGCAGCCAACTACTGTGATGGGGAGTGCTCATTCCCACTCAACGCCCATATGAACGCAACCAATCATGCCATTGTACAAACTCTGGTAAGTCTCTAGGCAGCTCAGTGCCAAAGCACCAGGTGAATTTGTAAACAATATGCCAGTGTCTCAGTTGTGTTTTCTTTCTTGGCAACAGGTTCATCTTATGAATCCTGATTACGTTCCCAAACCATGCTGTGCACCTACCAAACTAAATGCCATATCTGTTCTTTACTTTGATGATAATTCTAATGTAATCTTGAAGAAATACAGGAATATGGTAGTAAGAGCTTGTGGATGTCACTGACAAACAGTCTTCACACGGACTCTGTGATGCTGCCATGAACTTGGATACAACCCTCCCTGCTTTCATGACCTTGGGAAAAAAAACCATGTGATGCATCACCCTTCAGAACACCATGTATGTGCCTTGTGGGAGGAAGGGGTGTGGGGACCACCCCCCGGGGTGCGAGCAAACTGCTGGACTTCTTACAGACTGACCCTACACCATGGTGGCTGCTCAGCTCAGCAGCAGCAGCAGCAAAATGCCCACACACTTTATTTGGCTGGGATGATCCTAATCTCACAGAGCAGCTTGGCCTGTAGCAGGTGCTTGGACATGTGCTGCAGTTTTACCAGATGGGCACTCAACACCCAAAACAAGTGAGGTCTCTTTATGGGGGCGGGGAGGGAAGATGAGGGGGAGAGGCAGAGAAGCTAAAGAACGTGATGTTAGCACTTCAGACGTAGAGTGTACGTCTTGTGCAAAATCCTTTAGGCCAGAAGGACCAGTTACTGCACCTAGACCATTAGTCTCCTCCTGACATCTGTCATGACAGTAAAGCATCTAAAATTGTGCCAAAGCAGATGTTTCAGTTTTCCTATGCTCCAAGCACCGTTTAACTCTGATCTTGCAAGCGTAAGATGGCTTGGCTGCACCCTGTGTTAGAAACACTACCATGAACTCAGACCCTGGCTGGTCTTCTCAGTTCACCATCTGACTGAGCAATACAAATTTATACACTTGTCTTATGCAATTCCTTCCACTCCCCACGTGGAGCTGCCTCATCTACTACCACTTGCCCAGGAAGGAAGTCAGGACACTTCTACAGCTGTAATTGAGACGTAAAAGCTTAGGGGCCATTCATTTTCTAGCTGGACAGTTTGTTTACAGGAAGACAGAATGTCAACATTTGCAATCTTTCCCTTTCAACTCATGCAACTAACAAACTGGTATAAAGGATATCCAGCGTAGAGCCATGGTTTTGTCTAGCAGAAGCTAACAGCAAAGTGTTTTGATCAATATTAAACTTGTATTAAATGCACTTACCTCTACTTGCATTTAAAAGGCTTCTTGTAAATACAAGCTATAATTTATTGCACTTGTCACTGTATATTCATTGTGCTGTATCATTTATAGAAAGACTGCTTTTTTAAAAAGTTTTTATTTAGAAAAAAATCTCAGTGTAAACAATTGTACCACTTTGATTTTATACAAGAAACTCATGAGATTGTGCTTCACTAGAAAGTTGTTAAAAACGTAATAAAGGCTTCCTGAAAGGCAGAAGTACACATGTTGATCCAATACATCTGCCAGTACAACACTTCGTTTTCACTGTGGCTTTTTCACTTTCACACATTTTCAGATCAAAAAGAATCAAAAGTTCTGGACAGACAGTGAGGTGAAGAATCAGGAGAAATTCACTGGTTTGAAAGTTCATTGATGTTTTGCCTTTTTTTTTTTTTATAAAAAAGAAAAAGCAACCCAACTTACTCCATATGATGGACAAAACTCAGCATCTTGACAGATTAGTCAAATTAGCCTGTAGCAATCCTCATTCCATGAGTTTCTGTGCACATTAGACAGCAGAATTCAGTCCTTGGTTTGCTGTTGCCTTTGTATCGTGACAGTCTCTGCAATGTAAATTCTTTGGCTTTCAGTTAAGTCTAACATGGAACATCTTATGCACCAAAGAATAGATTCATATTATAATCCAAGACACTACAAAGTGTGTGGTCCTAGCATTCAAATTTATCAATGCTTACAGCTTGGAAAAACGTTAAGGCTCAAGAAGAGGGGGGAATTATTTGTCACTACTGTAGAAGAGCTGAATGGAAAAAAAATATTAAAAATTGTACTACTTGTTGTTCTCTAGGTACTCTGACTAAAGAGCAGGTCAGCACAATGTCTGGATTCAGGTGAGGGTAGGAAACACATGGTCAGCTCTGGAGAGTAACTGATCATTTACCATTAACGGCGCAGTTATAACAGCACCTATTTTTTCACTCTGGCTCTAGAGAAGTAGAGCATAGTTGTGCCTCTGGAGCTGGATGGCAGCAGCCTATGGAAATCCACCTGACACACGTAACTATGGCATCAGTAACGTTCAGGCACGTGTTACAGTACCATCACTTTCATTATGGCTAGACCTCCCATGTTAAGAGGATTAACAGGAAACAACCAGCTCATGGTGGCCTGGTATCTTCCAAAGGTGTGTGTGTTTTCAACCTTTCAGCAGCTATGTTAAGACAAATAGGACTTAAGTACAATTCTAGAGGCAAAAGTGACTCAACACAGCTGTAGCTTTTGCCTTTCTAGTAATGGTAAGCAGTTTGTAAGGATTACTTTTTAACCAGATCTAACCTGAAGACAAAAATATTCTACTGCTGCCCTTCAGTTGGTTTCTTAACATATTTTGGTCTCAAAGGAAACCATTTACACTTCATTGCGGGAACTCAGAAATGCAGTGCAACTACCAATGCTGAAAATACTCTTGATTTGCACAGTAACTACTTGTTAGCTTTCCTTCACACGCAGAGAGGCATGTCTCTAACACACACACAAGGGGAAGATACCAAAGTTAAGTACATTCAGTTTCCTAGAAACAAAGAAACAAAAAAAGCCCCACCCCCCAAATACACTATTTGAAAATTAGCAAAGATAGAAATCCCTCAGCTACTGTACAAAGACAGCCAGGGACAGAGCATCCAGACTTTTATTACAATTCATCCCTTGCCTGACGCAAGACAAAGCTATGCAGTGATTCAAGGTCTCTCGTTCCATTGTGTTCACTGACTTTCTTTCCACCTCGGAAAAGCAGAAGCGTAGGATAACCTCGTACCTTCAAAAGACACAGACAAAAAAGAAACTTGCTATTAATGTTCAGACTTGTATCCGTCACTCATATTTACCTGATTCAAACTCCTCTAGAACAGTAAGCCATTTTAATTTAAAAAACTAAACCCACAGCAGAACTTTCAATGCAATGTCTGAAGATTTTTATGAGAATGGGGTAATACATGTTCCTCTAGGCTCTCGGAATGGCAGCTCCAGCTCTGTCTTCAATTGTCTGCATACCAGCTCTGAAAGACTTTTCTTTCTAGGAACAGAATTTAGCATTGGATACCACAAGACTGCCTGGTGCTTTCAGAGAGAGAGGTTTCCTAAAGTAGGGACTTCTTCAGCTTTGTCCAGTAATGAGAATGACCAAGTCTGAACAAACAGTTCAGGAAAGAAACGGTGTCACCAGGTGCCTCTTTTTGGCTAACAGAGACCACAGTTGTACAGTCACCAGATATCTGGAGTGCAGCAGCCAGTTGGGCTGCACGCTGAAGCCTCCGACATTTGGTACACAATACTGTCCCCTTCATTTCAGAACTTTCACACTTACAGAAAATCTGTTGCAGACGTTACGTTCCACAGTGCAGTCTACTTCTGCTATTTTGACATCAGTCAAACCTGGAAATTGCTCTTTGGCAAGGTTCTCCCAGGTTGGAGCCAAGTTCTTACAGTGACCACACCTAGAAACAAGAGGGAGGTTTGTTTAGCAGATACGTTTTCCACTTTATCTCTACTGCCTTGCTGCAACTGCTGTAAGTTTAACTAGCTGCCTTTCCTATCCCCTAATGATTTGTCCCTCCAACTCCCTTGCACTATTATGTCAGTAAATGAGCTAAGAAAACAAGTGATTTTATTTAAGTTAAGCACTGAAGTACTTTCTGGCCTTTGTTAATCTTGCCTAGAATGGTATTCTAGATGTCGGTGCATTAACATTTTACCCCACAGAGGAATATCAAGCCAAATAAAGACAAGCACGGAGAATATTTAACTGGAAAAAAAGATGATCTCTTGGAAACAAAAATGCTTTCAGGAAGACACCGAATGTCTGTAATACGAATTAAGTTTTCAGGTAGCATATGCCAGTTATGCTAAAGTTACATTAGCCTGAGTTTAATTAGTTAAATGAGATTTTAATATCGCTGTTAAATTTCTTCCCGTTCCTAATGGCCTCCTTGACCAATGCATAGTAAAGCATTCATTTTGTTTATATTTTGAACTTGGCTTAGCCAAGTTCCTAATGTGAACTTCTTACTGCCTTCAAGAAGAATTCCCAAAGTACTTTAGACTTTAAAGCCGCATTGCTCATTCTGTTCTAAGCCAACTGCACCTTAATTAGGTTATTAAAACAGACCCATAATTGCCTCGAGGCTGGATCAGGGCATTTACAAAAATAATGAAAGATGTCTCAGCAAAAGCTTTCTTAATGCAAGCCAATGTATATTTAAACCACCTTGTTAATACACAGTGACAGTATAAAAGCATTTCTGACCACGCACAAAAACTACTAGAACAGGATGATTTTGTGCTTACAATGCAAGTTAACATTAATATTTATCCAAAACTAACTGAAAGACTGAACTAGAAGGCAACATAATAGTGTTTGCTGAACCCTACATAAGTTAATCCACTTGGAAGAGAATATGGTCATTTATATGCAGAGCACTAACAGGCAGTCACAAGCCTGACTTTCAGAGCTAAAACTAGGATATGAGCTACATAAATATAGGGAGTATTTTCCTAAATGGTGGCTTTCTGAGCATTGCAGCCAGGCAGCACACATTGGTTTAAGAATGCTGCATCCTGAAACTGCTGTTTCTCAGTCTAACATCCAACACTGATCCTATCTGTGAGATCCAGCAGCATCCCATGAGAATCTCATGAGATGAGGACATGGTATTGTTAATAAAAGCTAATCAAAAAGGGAGCATTTCTTGATCTCAAACTTTCCCAGAAAAAGTTGCTCCAGATAATAAACTAATAGATACGCCAACAAACCCTGGGTTCAGAAATCAGACTGGAAGCTGCTCTGAGCACAGGTGTGAACTAAGTTTCCCAGTCAGTTTTGCTGGAGAGACAGAAGCAGCACAGGCACAGACTCAATTAAGTCCCTCCCAGAGTACAGAAGGGATAAAGGCAGTGAGGAAAGAGCAGCAAACGATGAGGGGTGTGTGCGCTATGGGCAGAGTATTTCTTAACCCAGTGGTGGCAGATACCTGCTCACATCCAAAAGCAGATCTTTCAGATGGAAGAGAGCATAGAAGTGGTTTTCAAGCAGCGAAGGGTGACAACACTGGAAAAGCCTGCAGCATTGAGCTTACGTGAAATGAAAAGTTCCCAGGTAATTCTTGCCTGCAGTAAGAAACACATTTATGCCTACTATCAAAGTTAAACTGCAATATTCTGATATGCCTGAGCACATCTAATATGGGTTGCATTTGCTTGTGTTGCTTTGTAATGGGGCCTTTTGTACCCCAAACAAAAGGTCTTTTTATATTTTATATACTGTGTTAATGGAATGCTAGTGATTAAATCAGAGATGTGTTATCTTTCACACAGTGAAATACAGCTTAATTTTAATCTCTCCCCCTACACTAGGCTTCCTTCTGTTGGCTAAGACACCAGCAATGGATGAGCAAGATGGCATGCAAGTTTCATTAAATTCAATGGAGGCACAAATAAGATTAATTCTATAAACCAGAGAGAGAACTATGAAACTTTCTTTTTCTCTCAGAAAGGGAATAGTAACAAAAAGGGGGAAATACTTGTTCTACAGGTTTGTAATACTGAGGTCTTAACCCAGCTGGGGTCCCAGGCTCTGCTGGATACAGCAGTAGTGGCAGATGCCAGACATTACTTTCATTTCCCCCTCCAGTGCCTTCCATTGGGTGTCTACACCTACACCATCTGCATTGGACACTTCTACCTTGGGTCACACTAAGAACATCTTAAAATTGTCACTTGTGCAAATTAGTTTTTTGACAGTTATTTGAAGAGTAACAGGCAATTAATTATCCATAGCTCAACAGTCTGTATCAAAACTCAGGTGCTTGAATGAGGCTTCCAAGCGAGGCTGTTTGTGGCAGGAGAGGGCCCTAAGGCCAGCATCCTCTGCTTTTTCAGCACTGAGATATGGTTATATGCTCCCCTCACCTTACCCTAATGCAGGGATAGAAGCATGCTGAGCCTGCAAAGAAAGCTTCACCCTCCTTGTTACCCCAGCATTACCTGGAGGCTGACACGGTAAAGCTTCTATGTCAGCCTTTCCACAGAGAGGCAGCTCAAGAGAGCTAAACCAGACTGAGCTTTTTTTTTGCTGCAACTCTTGCCAACACGCACATTCTTCAGCTAATTCACAGTTTAGATCGAGACAACAAATACAGTACTACAGCTCAAAGACCTACAGCAACTAATGCACTCACAGCTTAGACCAGCAGTAATCCTGAACAGCAGCAGCTGCAAACTTCTTACCATGGAGCGTAGAATTTAATAAAGGTGATCCCCCTAGCAATGGTTGCGTCAAAGTCTTTTTCAGAGAGAGAGAGCACTGCAGCCTGCTCCAAAAAAAAGAAAAAAAAAACAGAGAAAAAAATGTCAAAACTTTTTGGATATACAACATCAGCCTACTGAGCTTTTACCTTCCTAAAAGGGAAACTGAAAATGGAAAAGATAATATTATTGGTAATATAGACAAGAGTAGCAGCAGCAGACCTGACTTTTAATTCTCAGCTACTTTCCTTCCCTAGAGAGATGCAGAGAAAAGCATATTTTACACTGAATCTCATCCATAACTGGAGAAACAAAGCTTTCCTATCTTAACAGGATTTGCCTGTATCCAAATTTTCAGTAATTGTAAAAAATCACCCTAATTTAATGCACTATGTTTCACGGAACAGCCTTTAGAGGAGTTGGCTTCAAGCAGGTAATGGCCATCTGAGATTTTAATAAGGTATTCAAGGCACACAAGTGATGTCTCAAGAGCTGTTCTCTCTGCTCTTTCTATCCCTGCATTGCATGCGAAGAAAAAAACTGTTACCAGGAACACAGATTTGCCTGTCAAGAGGACATCACAACACCACACTTCCATGGGTGCCAGTAAGTCTTTCTACTCCTGATAATATCAGGAACAAGGGAATGATGGGAGGATAGCATGTTGCTTATAGTCTCATATGAGACATGGAACTGAAATTTCATTTTTTGTGTGAGACCCTTAAGGGTGGGAAGGATTAAAAACAAATAAATATATCTCATGCCTCTAAAAGCTTCAAAATCAAATGAAAGCAAAAGAAAAACAAGATCACAACTGACAGTATTATAAATTCTATTTTAACCCCCGTAAGTTTTATGAAGCCAAAAATAAATTTGAAAATCCAGATCATCCATTACCTTTAAACATTTCTGTAAATAGTTAGTTCATGGAATTATTTCATTAAGCTGAACTGTTATTACCACTAAATAATTTTTTAGAAATTGAAATTATACTTTTATACTTTATTAAATAATCAGAAATAATTAAATTAAGCAAAAGTAAGCAGTATGCTTCTAGTCTGAATTTCCTAAATGGATATCTAAAACTGATGTTCCAAACATAATATACAATCTAAGATACAAAATTTGAAAACCTGTAAGTAACTTCCCCATGATTTGCACAGTAAAACAAATTTTAAAGATCTGTAGATTACTATCAGAATAGCAACGTGAACTATATAACCACAAAAATAAATTTAACATCAGATATCTCAATTTTAGCTTTGTGTCTCAAAAAAAGACATCTAATGCAATCACAATCTGAGCATGTAATGGTCACACTGCCTTAATCCACCTGGATCATTTTTTGAATGATTGTAGCCATGTCTGGCAGTAGAGAAGTCTCATGGACATAAAAGTACGGCTGTTGTAGAAGGGCTGGCAAGTACTTGGGCTATGTAAGACATGAGGGAATCCAAGTAGGGGCTCAACACTGGGACACAAATTTGCAGTGGGATCTCCTTGCTTTTGCTGCCTGTGGTACCAGCTGTGGTCAACTGTTGGCAAATGCAGTCAGTGTTTGCTGGCTACAGGGGCTGGCCCCTTGTTTCAAAATTCATGAAAACAAAGAGTCATGGGGTCTGAAGATAAAAGCTGTAAGGACAAGTTGAGTCCTACACTATGTCTACTACTACTTAGCAAAAAAATCCCCCAGTAATCTTTTCCTGCTTGTGTGTGTGCTGGTGAATGCAAGGCAGAAGTGGGAATTTGTGTCACATGTGATTTGTGTTATTTCTATAAAAATAGAAAGACAACTAATTACTTTCGGCGTTGTACTAACACCAGCTCATTGGGATCTTCCAAATAGGAGGTCAATTTAGAAAATAAAAATTGAAGAGTATGAGAATTGCAAATCTATGTGGTCTGTAATGTTTGGTAAACCACTTTATGCAAGATGAGTAATGCTGCTGGAAAAGTCATCTGGGAAAGGTAATATTCTCCTGTAAGAAGCTGCATATAAACTGTATTTATATTAATAATATTGATGCCTAATTACTTAAGTTCATTCTACATCACAAAGGAGTGTAAATCCCTGTCCCTTATTTTATAGGCAGAAAGTATGTTCTGCACATTTCATGAAAAATGATGCTTGAAATCCATCCCTAATTTCTCAGCCTCACCAATTTTTCGTTCATCTCCAAGAAAGATGGCAGATGAAATGCCAATGGGATTAGAAAAGACAGAAAACTATACGACATGAACTACAACTGTGCAAAGTTTATTTCTGCCAATTTTTTCATAACATTTATAAGCCTGTAAGTCCTACAACCAAGATCAAAATAAGTCTCCAAACGCCAAGGAGTTTTCTTGTCACAGGGCACATTACCTTACCATATTGGTACTGGTCTTCAGAATCTCTGTTCATTGTTTCTGCAGACTGATTTTTAAGTATCGGATCCTGGATTTTTTTTAGGGGCTTAGCAGTGTGCACCATCCTCCTTGGTTCAAGCGATAATCTTGCAAGAAATGTTCATCTCTATAGTGATGAAATATGCTGTGATACAGACCCAGGTGCCAGCAGTTCCATGGGCCAAAAAGACCACATTTATGCCTGTATCTAAACAATTTATTGCAACCATAAAATAGGAATCAGATTTTTTTTCCTTCTCCAATTCATCAAGTTAATAAAAGTATCTCTAGGATTTATTATCTGATTCCACTCATTAATTGCTAAAAAAATAACCAGGAAAGTATTTGGTACAGTTTACATCCAGAAACCATGTCAAGCTATCAGAGAGAGAAAAACACATATAAGACTCAGACAGGCTGCTAAAGCAGTCTGAACACTTTACACTGCTGCAGAGTGCAGGAGCACTTACCTCAACATGGGTGGGCTCTGCAGGTGGTGGCTGTGGGGCTTCAGCAGGTTTATCTGCTGGTGGCTCTTTCCCATAGCTCTGTAGTTGGGAATCCACGTATTCTTTTAAGGAATCGAAGTCCCTCTTCCCTTTGTACTGGTCACCCTGCAATTATCAAATAGTTTGTGCAACCGTCTATATGCAGTTAATGTAGCAAATAAATCATTACCAGCAAAGCATAAGATTGCCAAGTGTAAGCATATTAATAATAAATATGATTATCTAGTTCTTAAACTTATCTATGGCATTCCATTCACTCCATGTCTTCAGCTTTTGCCATAGATTCGTCAGTACCCAAAGGGAGCAATCTAAAATTTCCTTGAAATGAAAGGTATTTTAGAAACATAGAAGCAAATTTTTGAAACTTTTCCACTTTGACCTTCTTGTCTCACTCTAGTCAGCTTTTTCAAAGTTTTATTTTTTTGAACCTAAAGCTACTACAAGGACCAGTAATATCCACTGTGGTTTGGGTGTGGTCTCTGTTACCCTGTGAGCTCTACACAATGCTTTGACAGGGCTGAAAACCTTAACTTGCATGTCTCTGGACTACACAGTCATTCCTCTGGCCTACACACTTGCCACAAATCCTCGGAAAACCCAAATAGCAAGGCAATGCACTCTGGGCACCTAAGTTCACCTGGGAGCAAGAGAGTACAGCAGCTTGCAGCGGGGCAGACATTTCCAATGGCACCACTCTCACAAAAGTCTAATTCTGTCTTATTTTTTAACCTGTACATAAAGCAGTCAGCCAGCCAGATCTTTGAGAAGCCACAGTTTGCCTTGGATGCTTCCCCATGTTTCAGGTACTTTCACAAATCTAGAGAACAAGACAATCAAGAGACTGTCAGAACAAGAAATCAGAGCAGTTGTGAGCAGCTTCTAGTCTCAAATCCACTGTTGGCCCTCTCCAAACTGGCTCTTGCATGACTGCCCTCAGGGCTGTCTGTGAAAATTAGTACTAATTTTTCTGTTCAGAAGAGAGATCATATTTTTGAGGCATTACATATCCATTTTGGACAGAATTCTTGAGATGTGGTCCCATGTCATGTGGGCTGCAAGATGTATCTCCTCTTGCAGACGAGGAAGACTCTTTTAAGAAACAACATATAATCTTCCATACACTGGAAGGAAGAACAGACATCTCTTCAACTTTCCTTTATCATTGGAACTCTTCCTACACATTTTCCCTCTTTTGTAATTGATAATATTACCTGTAACTATTGCCTGTTTCCTGGCACTGGGGGTCAGTCACTAAGGAGCAAGAAGCCTGCGCCTGTTTGTACCCATGTCAGCAGGGCAGGGTCACTGATTCCTCCCAGGGTATCTGCTGCATCTCACCAAGAGCAGTGGTGTGATGCCAGACTTCGGTTATGACAAAGGGGATGAAGGTATTACAGACAAGGCTGGATGACTGAAGCAGTTCTCCTCCTCCCCCTTACTCATCAGTATCATAGCTGCCAGAGAGATTTTCAGGAATTTCTGGGCCAGATTATTGGAAAATTGTTGAGATTGTTTTGTGCTTTTTTCAAATATGTTGTATGAGCCCATGGAGGAACATGTGAGTGTGGTGGCAGTATTCCACGAAGGAATGCCACACTGCCAGTGGAGAAAGACAGTTTGATGTCATCTGAAATACATTGTTCAGATTAATGGCCAAGGTTCAGCTTTACCAAATACAACAGCAGTGATTTTTTTTCTTTCACTGCACTCTTGATTCAAGTAACTCCAAGGAACTCCAGCTTCAATTATTACAAAGTTAAAAAAAAGTTTAATTAACTGGAAACCTCTAGCCTTGGACATGGCACCATGCTTGATTTGAGCACTCCCTCAGCTTCCAGTTGTGCTTCTGATGTGTGCCTTGAGAGGTCACAAGGCTGCACACTTATGTGAATCTGGTTGGATTCAAAAACACAGGGGCTGCTTCATTTAAATTCCCTATAATATCTGATCTTACAGGGTTGCTTATACCAAACCTCATATGTATTGGTATGTTCTTAGGGCCAGTTTCTCTTTAGAATGCCAGAAAACTGCCACAAGCAGTGGCCACTAAACTGTATTGAGTAGCAAAACTTAACATTGCTGATACTGTAAATGTTCAAAAAGGAATGCAAGATGAATGGGAGAAAACCCCCTCTTCCTCCCCCGCCTGCCCAGAACTTAGCAGGTAAGAGCTAGAAGTGTAGTCCTGGGTTCTCTTGCAGGCCTGTTTTTAATATCCATTGAATATATTTAACTAATCTTGAAATTGTGAAATACAGTATAAATAACACTACAATTTATAATACGTTTATTTACTGCTGTTCATGTATGTGGTATTTATAAATATTTTATCTCCCCATAATTTCAGAATATTTCAGTTCTCTGAATTGCTGCAAGGAAAAATGTCAACTGGGCCCACAAGATTCTCACTTGCAGTGTCATGTGAAATGTTCAGGTTTGTATAGGAAGGAATATTTGCATCTCTAGACATCACTCAGCAGATGGGCACCACTTAGAGAACCTTCTGATACACATTGTGAAAATTACATACTTTATTATTATTATTTCTATTTCAGTTATGTTTTTGTGTTCCATAGGAAGTAAAATACTACGATAAAGTAAACCCAGAATTCTCTCACACAGCAGCATAACTGGAGATGCTGCTTACAGATTTATGAACATTATACCAGTTGTTTGCAAAACACAACAAAAACTGTTAACTTTTTATCTGTGGACAAAGTCTACCTCTTCTAGTACCCAAATGAACCTCCAACATCTTTTCTCTCTCAAGCAGAGTTTTGTATATGTCCACTTGAATTTTTTTTTCCAGAATGTAATCATAGTCCAAATATTATTCAGAGAAAAATGGTGTGATCTTCTGCTGAACTTGCAGACTCACCTTTTCACCGTTCCTAAACCAGAGGAGTGTGGGGTAACCACGAACTTGGGTTTCAGAGCAGACTTCATAATGCTGGGTACAGTCGACCTACATTTTGGGAATAAAACCCAAAACTATTCAACGCCTAAAATAAACATACAACAAGCATCACAGCCTTCCTTGTTTAAAAGCTCAGAAAAATACAGGAACAACCAATACAAGGCTTGGCAAAACTCAGAACCAAGTACTGTCTTGAGAATGATTATGTCTGCCTTCCAAACAGTGGTTTGGTTATATAATTGGGAGGCTCTGTGTGTATTTATTTTTTTTTTTTACGGAGCGATCGGGGAGGGAGGTATGGCTAGAAGGAAGTAGTAGCAGTTACAAAGAACAATGAAGACATAATTAAATATTTCAATTAAAAAGTACTTGGTATTCTCAGCTAGTAAAATCAGTGCATGGACAGTGAGACACAAAACACTAATGTGAGAGAGCTTTAAAGTGAAGACATACTGGCTCACCCATTTTTTAGAACACTGCTCTTTAAAGACTTCTGAAGACATGTCAACAGCTAGCAAGTTAACTGTATTCCAAGGGAAGCTCCAAGTGCATAGCAACATTCAATTCTAGTATGTCACAAACCAGTCTGTAAAGTTACTTTATAAGTTTATAAGCTTTTCACTGAAGATCAATTCTAAGGACTAAACAGTGTTAAGACCCTATTCCCCCAGATTAGATGAAGGTCACGGTTCAACCTTCTTAGGAACAGTTGTGTTCCCTGTTTACTTACAGACTTAAAACCTTAGCCAAGACATGCTTCAAGAGATGTTTCACAAGCTATACAGTTACACAAAATTGTCTAGGCATCAAGACAACTCTTAGTGGTGGTATTAAAGAGCAATTCTCAGTAATACGAACTGCAAACATCACAGACAACTGATTAAAACAGAAATTTTGGAATTTTATTGTTTATTTTTCTCTGGGTACCAGAGAATGGTAACTTCAGAAAGATACTTAAGCTAAGCAATGTTTTCATAAGACAGCAAACAAGGATATCAAAAAGTACAGAAAGCTTCAAAGGAGAAATAGCTTCTGATATTTTATTCTTGGAGGGAATCTATATCCACCAGGTCTGAGAATATATATA
>VZTD01006115.1:1075749-1087918 GCA_013397725.1 Rhagologus leucostigma | reverse complement strand
GCATCTTCTCTGAAGTTCAGCTGTGCTTATATATATATATATATATATATATATGTGTATGTCTCCTCCAAAGTTCAACTCTGCTGACCTGCACTGTGCACATATAGCATACCTGAATTAACAGATTTTCAAAAGCATTTGAAAAAAAGAATAAAGAAGTCAAGCTTATCCCTCCTACTACAGCTGAAAGTGCTGTGAGGGCAGAGGCAGGGGAGACAGCAGAGGGAGAGTCCCTCTGCAGGACTGACAACACTGCTGCCATGCAGTATTTCAGATCAGTGGAACTACTGTGAAAGTTTAGGGACGTGGAAGTTGAGCCTGGTCCGATTTCCACTGTTGGCAGATACAGAGGGATTCCCATCATGAGCCACCAGGACTTAGGTATGGGTCAGCAAATGAAGCCAGTAACTGCAATTGCCAGACCACCTCCGTACCTCTGCACAGAAGTCACTCCACGTACAAGTAACAAGCTCCCATGGTAAATACACCACAGAACCTGGTTATCAACCCTAAGGGAAATAGTAAAGCAGGACAAGATATCAATTTTTAAGGTGTAAGACCCCCTGAAACCTTTTAAAAGTTTTATGGGGAAAAAGAGGAAAAAAACCAAAAACAACAAAGAAATAACTCATCATAAACACCCAGTAGGGCTAAAGCTTGCTAAGGAATCCAATGCTGCAAAGAACAAATTAGAAGTCACTTTCCCATTCAAAATAAATACTAAAGTCTACCAAGTTCTGACAAAGCAAATGCATAATAAAAAACAAGTCTGAAAATGTTACTCCGTGCATCTGAAGTATTAGACTTATTCCCACTCTCTGAAATGCAGAGAGGCAGCTGTGTTTGCAACAAGACTTTGCTTAAAATGTGGGAGCCCTGTTAACTGTGGATGTGTGAGAAAAAAAATGACTGTCTCAAAATTAAAATACAAAGTATGACTATAAAAGGATTTAAGAGGTGACAAACAAAACGTTATTTGCAAATCATAGCACAAAAGGCATGGTTCTCGGCTGAAACATACGTTGACGCAAATCATATTTTCAGACTAGGAGTGCTTCACCTACCTTACCAATCTTGACAGTTTCTGAATGCTCAAAGGCTTGAGCTAGCTGTTCCCAGGTTGGGGCCAAAGCCTTGCAGTGACCACACCAAGGGGCAAAGAATTTGACGAAGTGATTACCTTTTAAGTAAAAAAAGAAAAAAAAATATTTAGCTCCTTTGGAATGAACTTGGCTGCAATTAAAGCTGAGGTACTAATCTCAGGCTGCAAATTTATCATGGTATTTCCTGAGTTAAAGATAGGAAACATTGTGAATCAGAGGCCAGGACAAAATACTTCAGCAATTAGGTTTTCAATACTGTATGCAGTCCTACAGCATTGCCAAATTTCCTGAAAATCCAAACAGCTTCATAATTTCAAGCCAACAAGTGAGGTATTAAAACTGATATTTTTAACCTAACCATTTACCTTAGTGTTTAACTCAACCCTGTCAATCAGTTGCCCTGTTACAGAGCAGAAAGAACTACCAAGGAATATATGTTGATAACAGCATAAATTAAAGTATTAAACTTCAACTTCATGCAGTGGTGTTTCCTAAGAAAAGCTTAAGCCCATGAATTACCTAAAAATGTTGTTCAGTTTTCCATTCTCCTTTTTCTGCCCTGCTCTTTGAATTTTCATGTCAACCACTCAGAAATTGCTGCCTTTAGTAGATGCTTGTGGCATTTTATGCAGAGGAGAGTCTCTGTGCTATCTCCTACTAATGTTTAGTTTAAAATTATATTATTGATTGCGAAGTATCAGAATATGCAATTTCTTTCAATTAAGATTAATTAATTCAAATTGCTGCACATTTTTGCACACATCAAGGCAAGGCTCTGTTAAATCAAATAAAAATGAACTTAATTAAAACAAGGAAAAAAATCAAATTAATTTGCAGGAAACACCAGCAACTGAAGAAAAGCTCTTTTCAATAGAATTATTCATAATCCTTTGAAGACTGCTTTGGGGCTGGTATTACTTGAATTCATTTCTAGTTTGAGGGCTTGTCCACAAAGGAAAGTCAGAGGCAAGGCAGCACAAAATAACTAGGAAACAAATAGCAATAATCGTGTACTCTAACTTGACTGGTCTGCATGTGGAAGACTTTCAAACTGATTGACATGCTCTGTGTTGGTCAAGTAGACTGCAAAATTAAATTTCCCAGGAACTGATAAGAACATCTAGTCAAAATCAGCTATTCTTTACCACGTACATTGACATACTCTCCTCAATAGAAAACAATATAATTTATTTTTGTCCTGGAGCAGCAAAAAGGTAAAAAGAGGCTATTTAAGAACAGAAGTCAACCTTGCTGGTGTAACTGCTAAGCTTTGTGTTAAATTCAAGCACTGAACTTCTTGTAACTGGAGTCAAGAGAGGACAACAAATTTACAGATGATCATAAACCTGCTTAATCATCACAAATGACCATGAGAAGGTCTCCTCTATGAAGGCCAATGGATACATAATAAAAATCCTAAACCATTTACAATGCACTGAACTTTACAGTCTGAGAAGGTGGTTAAGCTGACAAATGCTTAGCATCTCCCCGATGGCTTAGAGGAAAATTAATTGAGAATTTTGATTGAATTCCGTGTTAAGCCGGACATGCTGGGAAATTTTAAGTTAGTTGCACAAAATGCTGTTTTACACATGAAAATATTTCTAATCAGCTAATGGTTACTTTAAGAAGTTCTAGTTCTACCTCCCTAGTGATATCAAATGGGCAAACATTTAATTTAATCCAGCCTTTCTTTTTTAGATAACAGAGGGAGAAAGTAGGATCCTCTGTTGTCATGCCAGGCCAAAGTTTGTATTCTATGGTTTTGCTCATTGTCTAGAAAACCATTATGTGAGGGGTGAAATTTCCCATATTAGGTGTCCCTCCTGGCATTAATTTTAAAGCTCCCAGACAAAATATTTTTTAAAATAGCCGAAGAGACAAAGTGTTTTGCCCGCATTAAATTCTGGAGGAAGGAAGCTAAACAATATCAAATAAAGGGCCAGACTGGAGTGGGATGGGGGCTGGAAGGAGGAAAGGGGTGGATTATACTTATCCAGAATAACAGCCTGGGAGGAAGAACAAGCCAGCACCTAGGGAAGCAGGAAATGGAACTTGCAAAAGCACAAAGTGGCAAGGCTGTGACTGAGCAAGGAACTCAGGAAAAGAGACAGTTTAGTTGAACAAGCCCCACTAGCTTCTTTGCTGGCGTTAGGAGCCATAATTTACTGTCTTCTGAGTGCTCTACTTAAACTTTCTCAAAGTCTGCAGTACGTAATTTAACCAGTGCATTTTTACATAGTTTGCAGTTTCATCCTCTTTCACTAGGTATTACTGGAAAATAAAACTGGGAAGGAGGTACCCTGAAAACTAACAGTTCTAGTGCAGACTTTGCACTACTAATGTCTCTGTAACCAAGTTTCTCTTCTTTGGAAAAAAACAGTTACCTTCTGCTATGTGCATCTTGAAATTGTCTGCTGAGAGTTCATACATTCCCTGCTTAGGTTCAGGGGCTTTTGGTGGTTCCACATCAGATTCTGGGTCCTATTCACGAGAAAAATTAACTTTTATTTCTCTTCTACAGCAAATACACAACATTTATGTCCTGTATCACACCATTCTGTGATAGTGCTGTAGACTTAGAAGTTTTAAATTCTTAAAGCAATGTCCTTATTTAGCTTGATTTAGGTACCTAATGTTTCCTAAGAAACAACTACTTGATAGCAAAAGGTGAAAAGGATTGCCACATAAAAGAGAGTTAGCACAGTCTGTGGGATACCAGTCTTTCACTGTGCTGCAGTACAGTCACAGAGCACAGTAGCTGCTGTAGCATTCATTGCATCACCATATATTAACACGCTTAAATTATATAACAGTGCCTCCAGAGCATCACACGTCAGCCACAACTGCCATCACACCCGTTTCAGTGGTCTCTGGGCTATTTAAAAACAGTGCAAAAGCTATTTTCTGCTCCCCTTATGCAAGAAGGAATGCTGTCTGCCTAATGTCTCCATGAAGACAGTAACAATGGAAATAGAGCAAACATTTCATACATATGACTTGCAAGAAACTCATGAGCATTTCAGCAAAAGCAAGTGAATATTTTCTAGACTCTAACCCTGGAGCTGAAAAGAACTTTTTAGGAACCTCAAAGTGTATTTCTTAAAATAGTTTAGCATTTAATTTTAATTATTAAAAACACCACGTTTGTTTAAATATAATCACATTCTAACTGTGGTTCAGCAATCACTAAAGCCTCCTCTTGATTAGAAACAGCAATCATAAATTTAATTTTAGGCAAGGCTTGGCTCCTGTATGTGAATGCTACCCCTAAACTTAAGGATTTTCCTAGTGATGGTATTAGCTTATCTTACTTAACTGATCATTTTAAAACTTTTCTTTAGGCCACAGCATTATCAGAAAGTAACTGAGTTAAAGATGGCATCCATGTTTTAAGATGTAATTAAGCCCAACACAAATGCAATTTATAATGTATTAGAGCTAAATTGCTTTTCTTATTCTAGAAACATAATGGCCTACAGGTGTCAAATGAATTGACAGCAAGGACCGTATCGTAAAATGTCAAAAGTATAAGCATTAAAACTGCATTATGTACTGTAGTTTTAAATGCAGGAAGCAGAGAGCAGGTCACAGGATGACAGTTTTAATTACTACTCTGATTTACATGTAACCTGTTTCAGACTGATACTGCAACCTGACTTCTATTCTCAGGAGCAGATTTCCTCCTGGAAGTTGAAACCTAACTTAAAGAAATGATAGATAAGTAAGCCTGCAGAAAAGAGTATTTCCTTTTCTTATTTCCTTTTCACTTACAGATGGTTCCTCATTTAGTTTCTCCAACATCCAGTTTTCCAGTGCCTGGAAGTCCCTAGGGCCTTGGTATTTCAGAGGTTCTTGTCCTGGTTTAAGCAACTTTAGCCTAAAGGGTCAAAATGTAGAGAAGAGTGAGGCAAAAATTTTCGCACAGGAAACATTCTCAGGAAGATAGTGTGCTTTGCTAACCCATGGCAATGCAGCTCAGGCTGCAGTAACAGATCTCTTGACTGTTAACATCAGCATCAGGCACCCCTTTCAGATTGAAGCATCATGGCTAGAACTTGGGACCCTTTTTCATTCCAATATAAGCTTTAAGGAGATTTTAAAATGAGGAAAAAAGAAATACCAAGTTAAAATCAGCATAGTGTAATACTACTTTGATCAATAAGAAAGAGCAAATTAAAAATTGTATCATTCAGTTCTATGAATCCTATTTCGGTTTGTCAAAGAGCGTCAATTTTGTTTTGTTCACCTCTCTCCATCACCAAAGGAAAAATATCTAATGCTTATTTTCCCAGGAATTTCTTTCTCACCTTTTGTTCCCTGACTGCTCTCATAGTGTAGGGCTTTTCATGTGGTATTAAACTGATTAAAAATGTCCTGAGACAAGTCAACAGGACAAGAAGTTAAGTGACTGCTTTTGGGCATTCAGACTTCACGATTTTAATGTTTAATAACTGCTATCAAAACTTTTCTATAAACTATCTAAAGCTTCTACTACTAAATTTTAAGTTAAAACTGGAAGTATATTTGATGAAGGTGTGATACTGAATTCTGACCTAGTCTTATTTTTTTAAGCAAATCAGAGTTTCAGTGTCTACTGTCACATAGCCCTCAGTTCCCCTTGCCAAGCTTTCATTTTGTACTGCTTCTTTTGTTTCTTGAAATGTTTTTCTCTCTCTTCTTGTTCCACAGTTGGAAGAAATGAACATATGAAAGTGTTGAAAAACCACATAATGCAAATACATTCAAAAGAGATAGGAGCTCCCACTGTTATTTCTGTTGAAAGTATTCTTGAATATTCCTTGTGATGATAGAAAGTCAAAATAATAAGGAAGCAACAAAAATGAAAAAGAAGAACATCTAAAACACACCTCCTGGCAATACTTTTGAAAAGTAACCAAAAAGATTCGGGTAACATCTTAAAAAAAGCTAGCTGCACCTTTATTTTCTGCAAACAAGTAAGTTTTCTCTATTTCAGTTGAGAGAGTATTTATTTTGCAGCATCAAACAATCCTGAGACAACTGTACTAAGAAGTGCAGGGACCTGCTCAGCCACTTTTTCTCTGAAGGGATGAAAAGTGAATGCAGCCTTTCCTTTGACAGGTGTTTGGAAAAGCAGTGTAGGAATCAGCACATCCTGGACTCGCAACTGAGAAAGCTGTGAAATTTCCCTTGCTGGAGGTTTTTAGAAACAAGCTAGTTCAAAACTGATTCAGACAGGAAGAGAGCTGATACTATGAATTCCCCTTCATTGCTATATTTCTATACCTAGCAGATGACTGCCTTATTATTTTTACTTTTCAAATAGATAAAAGCAAGCACTAACTATTCCTATATATTCAATGACCTTAAAGAGGAGGGAGGGAAAAAACCCTCCAGCAATTACACATCCATTGATTTTTTTTCCTATTCAAAAATCTCTGGCATTCTATTTTAAGAGGAACAGCACCACAATATAATCTATGCAAATAGGCAATGACAACCAGTGCTCACTTCTGGAGATATGAAAGCAGAACTGTAATATTAATTTTTTCTTGGTATTTGTAGTGGAACTAAGACACACATTGCCCTTAAGGACAATTCCTATCTCAACAAGGACTATGCTATTTATAACTCTAAACTTCTACTCAGTCACACTCATCTGCGTCCTAGTGGGTGCAGCAAGGAGCGAATGAAAAGTTCAGGCTGTTGCTGGGGTTGGCAAAAGCACCAGACAAAGTGAGCAAAGGGAAGGAAACTGAAAAATACAGGCTGTGGAAGGGCAACAGATGATTACAATCTCCACTTATCCCCACTAAGATGAGTAATTAATAAAGCAGCTGAAAGGATCCCATCCATATTTGCAAGAAGATTTAAAGATGACATAAGTGAAAAATAAATTCTTTTGCTCCTTTTTGGCAGTTTAAAAGGGAACACATATCTAACCCAAAGGCACTGACCTCTCATACGTACTCTACTGCCTACCAAAGTTGAGGTGGTAAGACATACATCCTTGATAACAGCATAAACATAACCTTAAAATACTAGATCAATATAAGCAAATTTAGCTAGAAAAAGGTCCACACCATATCACCACTGCTATGCTAAGTGATACTATTAATTTATTGCTTTATGAGCACTAAGAATCTAAGAGATCACCTATAATACAATTATGAAGAGTGCAGTGTTCTTACAAACTTGGGGCAAGTTATTTTTAAGAGTACTGCTAGTAGAAACCAGCTGTCATGCATATCACAGCTGCACAATGTACTGTAGCTTCAGAAAGAGGTACTCCCAGACAAAAGAACAGGAAAATTCTGGACTTCAGTTAAACACAGTCATCTTCCAAGACATAAAACAGCTTCTTAAAAAAAAAAACAAAAAAACCCCCAAAAAAACCCATAAGAGTACTATGTATCACATGATACTTGGCAACATGGTAAAAAGGCTTAAAATGAACATAGCAGGTCCAAAGGGCTACAAAAAACCCAGCAAAAATACAGCTTAGAAGTTAGCTTCAAGAAACTGGCAGAGGACCACGGAAAACTGAAAAAGAAAAATAGGAGCAGACTTCTTTCTATACTTACGTAGGGTATCCTCGCACACCAAATTCAGAGCACAGTGGAATATCTACAGTACAATCCACTTTAACAACATAGACCTGTGGGTTTTCCATGTTGTTGTATTTATCTCCTAAATCATTCCAAGTTGGCTGGAGGCGCTGACAATGTCCACACCTGTGACAGAAGGAAGAGGATATTGTTTAATAGCTGCTCACACTTAGAGGGGAAGGAGCCCATGGAAAAGTCATATGCAGAATGGTGATTTTGATAAATTTAAACCAATTTTTAAATCAAATGTTAAATCAGTTAAATCAGAAATCTTCCATGCTCAAGCACTGTTACACTAAACAACAGCAAATGCTATTAAGAACTGTAGCATGCTGCAAACACATCTCGGGTAAAAATCACCAGGATTTGAGAACCTCTTGCTACTCGCCTTTTACATTAAAAATCCTATGAATACCCCCCAAACTTAGTGAGGCTGTTAATCAAAGCACTGTCAGTCTTCCAGCTTTCTAGAAAAATCCTGCAAGTTTGCCCAGCTTTCTTTCTTTACCTTCTAATATTTTAAAACCTCTTTCTTTTTAGCAGTAGGTAAGAAGATAATAGTTTCTAGCCTCTCTGTAATGCCACTTGCACTTCTGTGCTTCACAGGAATTGTAACACACAAGTCAAGAAACATCACAACTGATTTCTGAATATGGTTTCCCAAAATCTTGACGACCCTTGTGGGTCCCTTCCAACTCAGAATATTCTGTGATTCTGTGAAAATCCTCCCATCCTGTGCTCTGCCTCAGCAACACACCATCAACCCTTTATATGTGCATACACCCAGAAAACTGGCCTCATAGAGTTGCTACAACAGCACCTCCGCAGAAGCAGAAAATGGCTATTATTCTTCTCACTGTTTTCACTGGTCTTTCAAGTCATCATAGCAATACTCTATTCCTCAAAGTATGATTGAAAGTTTTAAGGAATGGATTTTCATTTCTCTTTAATGGCTGCTTTTGCCAACCCTCCAAGACATCTGAAAAATACAAAGTTGGATTAACAGAAAACATTCTCAGACTGACAGTACAAAAGCACTTATTGCTTGGCATGACCTAGAACATCTACTTTGTAAGTAACAGTTAAATCACTATTAGGACTTTGGAGAACTTTACTCTGACTTAAAACAGTTTCACTCATACAAGTTATTTTGAGTACCCTTGTAGAAAAGTTGCATGGATTCATACCTTTCTAGGTATCCTGATATCATTAAAAGAAAAAAACCAAACCAAAACAAAAACCTTGAGGTTTACTTTATGGTAAAGAATTTTTTCTGATCTTAATAAAGTCCTGTTACAGTGGGTCACACATGCTCCTGTGATGTGGGTGAATACAACCTCCCATGTGATCTTATTCTAGATTGTCCTGGTGAAGGGATACAATGTGTTATTATTAAAATCAAATATTCCCTTAATATTTAACTTCTCACTGAAGTCCCTCCATAGTCAACTCCTTCATAGAGCTTGAATTAAGACGAGGATTTTAGATACCCTGGTCCCTTCTCCTAGCAGATGCAGTGATTCAAAACACCAAATGAATACTGGCTGGTGTTATAGAACAGAGCATGGAAAACTAGGTAAGGGAATCCAAATTAATTAACCTCTTGTTTTTTAAGCACAACAGAGCTGCCTTGTCCCTACTTAACACTGTGATCTCTGCTATATACACCCCTTCCCTTCCTTCTTTGGATTATGGAAGCTAAAACTGAGAATAAAGCAGGACGAGTGTTCCTATCTGAATCAGTTATCTACTAGTTAGTCATTCCCAGTTTGGAAAAAAAAAATACCAGTATTATATAGAAGGAAATACAAGACAGTCTCCAAAATACTTTTTCTGAAGTTTCCAAGGAAATACATATATAAAACCAAGGAGGTCAAAACCAAAGAGAGCAAGACCACGCAACATCACGTTTCCCTCAGCCTCATTCTGCCAATACAGTCCTTCACTGCAGCTACTCTGCAACACATCAGTGGGGGCTGGAGGAGCTGCTGGGGACAGTGGAGACCTGGGCATCAATGATGAGTCCTGCTCTTTTATCCCTATATGGGCTAGAAAGTTGTAAGCATCCATAACCTCCCCTTACAAGCACAAATGAAGATCCAAAAGAGACAAACACAGAGACATTTCTGGGGGCCACCAGTAGAGCTTGAGCTCTGCAGCCAGCAAGGGCAGCTCCACAGCAAGATACAGCTCAAATCCTTATCCAGTTAAAAACATAGACATGTATAATGGTATAAGCAGCACAGGACCAGTCTTCCTCTGGACAGAAGAATTCAACTGAAGTAAAATCCAGTTAAGAGAGTTCAATTCAGCAACAATGAACTCTGGTAATCAATTCTGCTGCATCTCAGTGGACTTACCAGAGGTTTACCGAGAAAGAACATAGGTTGAAAAGATCAGTAAGAATCAAAACAATGTAGTGAAACTACTCAGTTGAGATTCCTTCCAGCTAAGGCACCAAGGGAACCTCACTCCTCTTGAAATGCAACTGGCATGGTGAACAACTTCCGAATACTTTGTGCCACCGAGAGAGTAACCCACTCACTGTTCTCTTCCCAAGTGTAGCTACCAAGTTTGACAGCCTTCTGAACAAAAACCTTGTGACATCTGATGACAAATGACTTGGAATGCTCTCTTCTTGGAGTATCCTGCCATATTTGAAACAAATGTAGGACCTCATGCGTACGGACACTGTTTCTGAGCAAGGCCCTCAGCAACATTTGTTTCAAGAATCTGGAAGAGAAGGGGGGTGTTGTCTCTAACCCAACTCTTACTGGTAGGATTGATGATGCAACATTAGCAGCATCTACATAAATCTGAAAGACAATCCCAGCTCAACGTTGGGCTGTTTGCTGTTTGCCTTGGAACTACAGAGAACGGCCTGTGAGAAGCATTAGGAGATTAGCACATCACCTCAGAACAGGGCAAGAGGCTCTAATATAGACTCCAGGACTGTCATGCTGCCCCCGGGTCCCACTGGCAATAGAACTACTGGTGTGTGTATAAGCACCTCTCTCAGGCACTTGGATGTTCCCTTCGTTCTGCTCTCCCCTTGGACCTGAAACCTGGCCCTGCTGCTGCCTGTCAGGAGCCGGACATCCAGACCAAGGGCCCTGAAGCCAAGAGCCAGAAACCTGGAGATTTGCTAAGGATGAGAACGTCCAGAGAAGCCACAACAAATCTGGTAAACTGTACAGCTCCCTCACACTTAAGTTGGGCAGAGATCCTCAGCCCTCCCAAGGGCACAACGTGATCCAAGTCTGCAAGGCCAGCGCTCCCTTTGATCTGTACTGAGGATGTGCAGCCTATCCTGGATTCTTCAACAGCCCTTTTGGCAGAGGGTCTCCTACAAACAGTGTCTCAGGATAAAAGAAAGCTTATCTGGTTTTTAGGGATGCCTGTGAAGCAGTCAAAGTGTGGACAGACAGATATCATCACCTGAGTACAGCAGAGAACAGAAGCATTCCTGCCCTGCACGGGCATTTCTTAGGCCTTACTGCAGGCTCAGGCAAAAGTCCTTCACCAGCAAGTCAGGCGTCCTCCACTTTTGTGATCTTAAGAGAACAAAGGCATCTGCTCTTTCAAGCTTTTACTTAACATTTTCACATGGCATAAATAAGTCAGTGTTAATAACAAAAAAAGTTTTCAAAGGAAATCCTTTCCTGCTATGGATTTCAAAGACTCTCACATGCCTTAAACGGCACCATGTAGCAATGGATAACTTTGGATCAAAACATAACTTTTGCACATTGTTCCTTTAACTTTATTTTATCTAGATTAAAGAAAACTTCAGAGGAAAAAGAAAGGAAAAAAGAAACCTAACAACCCTAACAGTAGAACTCCCAATAATGTTTACTGGATATCAGTAAGTTAAAAAAGGGTAGGGGAAGAGGCAAAGAAAAGAGAAGAATGTGAACAACCATAAGACACAGAGATGAGAAGTACTGTCCTCTTGACTAGGAATATCCAGTAAAGCATTGTTCCCTCATTTGTCTCAACCGTTCTCGTGCCAAATGTGCCAGTCCAGGACAAAAGCCCAGTTGCTCTCTTGCAAACCCGAGAACTCTCCAGCTCTCCTACGGATACCTGTGGCCTCGGGGACACAGCACTATAGTTAACACAGCAAATTTACCCTTAAATTTCGTGATTGCAAAGAGAACATAAATTCTACAATGAAAGCATCCGCGAGCTTGGGCTGGGGGACACAGAGTAAGTAAGTGACGGTGGCCAAGCTGCAATTGCTCTCGGTCTCTTTGAGGCACGCCGGAGAGACTCCCCCCGCAGCCCCAGCCGGGGGCGGCTTCGGGCGCCGATGGGTTGGACCTGATGATCTCAGAGGTCTTTTCCAACCTAACTGAGCCTGTGGCTCTGGGACGGGGGCGGCTGGCGCGGCCGCCGAGGCCCGGGCCAGGCACACGCGGGGCTCCCGCTCCCCGTCCCAGCCCTTCCCGGCCCCCGCGGCCCCCGGGGCTGCCC